>OY992887.1:23760346-24180346 GCA_963921405.1 Cepaea hortensis | reverse complement strand
ATGAAAGGAAGGCGTGTAGAAAATTTCATCTCAATCGGATGGGCCGTTCGCGAACAAATAAAGGACATACATACAGACAGAGATACGCACATCCTAATTTATATATAAGATATATATATACTCAGTGGCTCATGTGATCGGTATCACACCGATCGTCTTTATTTTTCAATAGATAAGAGAAGTAATATTATCTCTCACTTAGAGGTATTATAAGATAAGAGAAGTATAAGATAAGAGAAGTATTATCTCTCGCTTTATTGCAGGAGTTAACTGTTATTATTATCTATATTTACATTTCAAGCCATTTCCTAGCTAGATAATAATATTATTATTATTGAATTAGTTATTATTAGGCTAGGTCGACCTGAAAGTCAGTGAAAGCTCAGGTTAATTAAACCAGGTTAATTAAAAAAAATTTGAAGTTGCCCTGATGCGTATCGAACCCAAGACCAAGGGTGGTATTCGAGCGTTTAACCACATCTTTCTAGTTTAGGTGTGTTAGTCTAGTTTAGGTGTGTTAGTCTAGTTTAGGTAGTTTCTTCTATAAGTGCTAAACAATACTGATAAATGTATTCCACATAAACAACCTTTACTAGATCATTCCCGAAGTTCTAAAAATATCCGTATTCACAGATATCCTATTATACCCCTTGACCCGGAAGTTCCCGAAAGGTCTGGGAGTTCTGCGCAGGGTCGGACAAGTTCGCGAATCGTCTGGATCGATTGAGGGCGGTCCTGAACTATCTGGGCTTGATGTTTCCAGAACAGGGAACCCTATAAAAGATTGACGTTGACTCCGCCGAGCCAGTTTATCCATCTCGATGTTTTCAAGAAGCAATCCATTACCAGACGGCTGGGAAATGCGGTTCGATAATTCTTCAGGCTTTCCGTTTTACATTGATCATAATAATAGAAATACAACTTGGACAGACCCGCGACGCAGACATATGATGGTAAGTACACTGAATGTTTATTTTTTAAATTTTGAAACCTTCCAAAAATACTAATAAAATGTAATGTAAATGAATATGTGTTAATTAATAACATAAACTACTACTAGGTTTACTATACTACTATGAAATATAATAAAATAATAGAATAATAAAAGTAAAAAAATAATAAAAATAAAAAAATAAAAGAATAATAATCTATAATAATTATTCAGACCATCAATGCAAAATAAATTGTATTTCACAGATTCACTGCCAATCAAAAACTAAGTGTTTGGAACAAACAAAAATTGATAAAGAAAACGGGAAGTAGGGGGTGTGTCACAGTAGTTATGCAAACATGGTTAATAGTAGCAGATGTATTATATATCAAATTAAAGGAGATGGTATAAGGAACACGTCTGTATTGATAGTTTTGGAAGCGATACATGACGCCCATAAGCGGGCACGCTGTTTATACTTCACCTCGACATCACAAGGTACAAGAGGAACACGATGAGATAAGATAAACAATAACGTTAGATTTCGTAACATATATTCAGAATAAAGGGGTAACAACTATTTAAAATTTTTACCTTGCAAGGTGCTACTTCTTCCTATTTATTTGATGATGGTCTTATTCCATTTACTGAATAATTATAAACATATGATTGTTAGTACACAAGACAGAAAGCCTGGACAGAAAATACTAATGCCAGACGAAATAGACTATCAAAAGAAGAATCCCAGGAACACTTTGTCAGGAAATAGAAGAAAATATTACTACTGCTTTATAAGAATACATGCTGGGTTTTTTAAAAAAAAAGAAATAGTTTCTACAAACTAGAGGTACACTTGACAACATACTAATATGCTAGCTATTAGTATTCTTTAGTATGTTGTTATTCTGTTTTTGTTTAAACCATAAAGGTTTTAGTTGCTTGGTTTGTGTAGAAACCAAACAAACCATAATAATACTAGGTCAAGGCAAGACAATCTCAGATGCCAGGTGATTTACCATTTTACCTGCCTAAAATTATACTTTATGTTGATGATGCCATAATGGATACTGACTGAGGATTACATCTTCATCTAAGATTGTGAAAGTCTTCTGTCCCCCCCCCCCCCCCCCCCCCAAATCCCACTTGTGAATATCTGGTACCAATACTTGGCATCATTGCCTCATTCCATTGTCGAAGAAACAAAAAAAAAAAAAAACCCACATACTTCCTATATATGGATGATGGGGCAGGAATAGCTGTGTGTGTGTGCACACGTGCATGCTCGCTCACTCATGCACGCGCGCGCACACACACACACAATTTCTCTCTCTCTCTCTCTCTCTCTCTCTCTCTCTCTCTCTCTCTCTCTCTCTCTCTCTCTCTCTCTCTCTCTCTCTCTCTATTATTGTCTCTACATTTTGTAGAGTTCCAGGAATGATGGTACAAGATTAATGCAGCCATGAAAAAAACAAACCCATTATTTACTTGACAAATGTAATTATAACCAGCATGAGAGATTGTATCTCAGGCTACCTCCCTCCCATGATGTGCAGCTGTGCTGACATTGTTCATACCAAGTGTTCGGGTGAGGTTTAACCAAAAAAATAAAAATAAAAAACCGCACAGGATTTACATAAGACTTAACAAATGTACCGCGTTGAGGCTTAAGATGCTAGGCCTGTTTCAGATTACATGTAGTTTGTTTATATTTTCCGAGTCTTAGAACTGTTGAAAATAAATTGTATACACATTTCCAACATTATGAAAGACTAAACATATTTCTGAAGCTGGATATTTTTTTTGTTTGCACATACAAAGAAAATTATTGGACATGCAGGTGCCAGGTAAAAATGTTCAGGTGCCATGGCTCCTCGATTATTTTTTAACCTTTTTAATTTTGGTTATAATATAAAATTTTCACAACTACTGTTGGAAGAGTGTATACAGTTCACTTTTAACTCTAAGACCCAGGAAAGATTAAATAACTATGTTTAATCTTAAAATAACATACCTAGCATTGTGGAACATGACTTAAATCCTTTGTAAGGCTCTGGGATATCTTTTTAATGAATTAAAACCCCACTCTAACACCAGGTGGTGGCACCTTGGGCAAGCTACTTTAATTCGCTATGCCCCCAAACAAGCATGATTGAAGCCTGTTTTTTTCCGTGAACAGTTTTCAGATTGCAATAATGGAGAAAGAGATATGAAAGGAAGGCAGTGAGAGAAGATTCTGGACTGTCATCTCAGGTGGAGACAGATACAGGCATTTGGTGCCCTGACACCTGGGAATTTGTATCCAAGTCTGAATTTGATTCATGATTTTCTTAGCCTGTATTTGCAAAACCAAAAATCTACTGGCTTCTGAAAAAAATGAGGCTGACTTCTGAATAATAGTTTTGTCCAGCATTGTGCTGTGCATACAAAAGATTTCAGCATGTGTCGGCACAGCCTACTGAAGCTGAGAGGTATGATGCCTACACTAGTTTACATAGCACTTGATGATTATTAGGTTTTTTAAATACTTTTATCTCATATGCATAAAGTTATGTACTGATTTTAACATTCTTTTTTAATTTTTATCTTTTGCAGAGACATTTTGGGAATCCATACTCTGGTTTCGATTTCCCTGAACCAGATAGCGTGGAAATACCAGTAAGATATAAACAAGCACCCAAATCTCACTTGGAGAAAGAGGGTTTGCATCGCCAATCTACCCCAGACAGAGCTGACATCTTCCAGACCAGACATCCGATTTTACAATCACATCCTGTCAGCCATCATTCTCAATCACCAGCTGCTCGCAGAAGATGTGGCGATAGTTGGGAGATACCAGTTCAGTATGTTGGAGAAAATGATATTCCTCCACCTCAAAGTTTTCCCAGAGATCCACAGTCTGCAGATCCAGAATCTCAGCCCAAAAGCAAATCACGTGCTTCTGTATCTATTCCTATAATCCATGAGGCAAGTCAACCAGCTTCGCCCTGTAAAAGTTCTAGTCCATCAAAAGCTGGTCCAAACCAGGGGACCAATACGCAAGAGAGCCCCCGCCCAAGCCCTAAACCTCGTGTTCCTACACCTCAAGATTCCTGTGAGTCAGACTCTGCTGCACCGACACTGGAGCACGAATCCCAGGAACCCTCACAACCATCGGAGTCTGACAAAAGCCTAGAAGGGAAGGCTTTTGAGATTATAAACAGTATCATGAGTGAAGTAAAAGAACTTGAAGAACGGGTCAATACTTTCAAGGGAGAGCGGAAAGACAAAGAGTATAGATATTTAGAAGAAATGCTGACTAGGAGTCTGCTGAAACTGGATTCTGTGGAGTCTGGTTCCAACGATTCTGTAAGACAAGCTCGGAGACAGGCCGTGAGGTACATTGAAGCTGCAATAAATTTGCTTGACCTAAAGGCTGAATCTCAAACTTTGAACAGTCAGGTCTCCAACTCTGAGCAGAATCCTGGTGAAACCACTAGCGACAGCGGCAGCGTTTCGACCACTGACCAGACAGGTGCTGTGAATACAGAGACATCAACAGAGCTAGAAATACCTGCTGCTGGAGGTGAAAGTAGCAATGAGGGGATGAATGTGGATTTAACAGAGAAAGAGTTACCTGTGGGTGATTTGATAGACAGTGAGGACATGAATGTTGATTCCCATGAAAAAGAGTTACCTGTGGGTGATTTGACAGAAAGTGAGGACATGAATGTTGATTCCAAGGAGAAAGAGGTGAATGATCATATAGATGGGACGAGTGTTGACAGTTAGGTTAATTAGTTGTTTCTGCTGTAGTAATCTTTTAGGTTTATTTTTCAGTTATCATATTTAAAAATTGAAATGTCTTTTTGTAGTATTTATTTGTTAGATATTGAGCTAATTTTGTGTATTTCATTATTGGATTCATACCAAGGTATTAGGCTGTTGCTGAAACAGAAAATCAAATATTGAAGCTGTTTATATTTCATGAAACTCTGGTTTAAAGTTCAGAGTAAATAAACCACACATTATTGTGCGTTTATGAAATATTTTCAGGCCTAAAGATGTGATGTTATTTATTCTGTCACTTCCAACATCATTAGTTTCAAGGGATACAGTGGTTATTATTAGTTTGGCCATCTTTTCTTAAAATGCACAAATATAGGATTAAGGAAGTCGGTAGAATTTAACAGCAAAGTTCTTGATACAGACGCTCAATTCCTAGTGGAAAGAACATGTTAACAGGTTTCAATTGGCACTTTTCTTGGCCCTTCTCTAGATTTTGGGTGTAGCTGTTCTACCTGCAAATCTTTCCTCTTTAACAGTTTAGTTGCTATCTGTGATGTCTAGTTGGGAGACCTAACAGGTACACTATGCCGGCATAGTTATTGTGTCGGCATAGTTATTGTGTCGTTGGAACACACATATTATCACTACAAGAATGAGAACTCAGAGAAGTTCTTTGAATATACACATTTCTGAAGTATTCTGTGTGCAGCATGTATATATTAGTAATAGTATTCCACGTACAGCACCTTTTAATTTCAATTTTGCTAATTGTCACAATACAAGAAAATGTGGGTATCCCAGGCTTATTTGTCAATCATCCTAGAAGATTAGGTGATGGAAAAATCTGTTAACATGCAAGTATTTAATAACCGTTATGCTTGCTTGTACTTAAATAATGCTCATATTTTGTGTATGTTGATTATTTATTTGACTTAGAAGAGAACAAGCCATAACTTTGCTGATGTCTCCAATGATGACCAACAATTGTTTGTTGCATAATTAC
This sequence comes from Cepaea hortensis, assembly GCA_963921405.1. Taxonomy (NCBI): domain Eukaryota; kingdom Metazoa; phylum Mollusca; class Gastropoda; order Stylommatophora; family Helicidae; genus Cepaea; species Cepaea hortensis. The sequence continues at coordinate 24,174,647 of OY992887.1, read as the reverse complement.
AGTAAATACAGTTGTGTCTGTTTCAGCAATTCAGTTACTGAATAAAATGCTGTTGAGCATGATTGTATGTTAATAAATAAATTGTTTGAAATAATCAGTTGTTTGTTTAGTTTTCTTTCTGTATCACCTTTCTACATCATTGCTTCCTTACATGTGGTTGTTTGTCAGTCAACCTTCTATCTTCGTCATTGCTTCCTTACATGTGGTTGTTGGTTAAGTCCACCTTCTATCTTCATCATTGCTTCCTTACATGTGGTTGTTTGTCAGTCAACCTTCTATCTTCGTCATTGCTTCCTTACATGTGGTTGTTGGTTAAGTCAACCTTCTATCTTCATCATTGCTTCCTTACACGTGGTTGTTTGTTAGTCAACCTTTTATCTTCATCATTGCTTCCTTACATGTGGTTGTTGGTCAGTCAACCTTCTATCTTCACCATTCCTTCCTTGTCACCCTTGTCTTTATCATTATACATTCAGGAACTTTCTAAGAATGCCTGCATCAACGGGCTGCCTGAAAACAAACGATGGAAAAATTCACAATAGAGAAAGATACAACTTTTGATACATGGTCAGGGTACGTGAAAGAACTGTATAATGATACATGGGAAGAACAGTTGGATATTTCTTTTAGAAGTGATTATTCCCAAATAGGGCTGGTCACGTGCCGTAATTATCTTCTGTATTAAAGAGCAGTACAAACTGGCATATCATTGGAGTGGGGGGGGGGGGGCAGTATAATGTATTAAGTATATATACACACATATAATAGAAGGCTGTAATATAATAAAGAAGGCAAGCAAGTGCTATTGTGTATGATTAGGGTTAGGGGATACGTGTTAGGAATACATGTTTCAAGTTAATATGGAAGGACTGCCAATATTGAAGATAAAAATTCAGCATGCTCTCAATCAAAAGAAAACTGGCAAGACCTTAGTCCCAGACAACATCACAACAGAATGCCTTGGAAGAGTAAGGTATAAACCACGTTATAAGATTGCTAAACAATATATACAATACTGTTGATATTCCCATTGATTTATGTAAATCACTCTTTACATGAGAAGAACAGTTTTGGTTTGAAGCAGGCAATGATACATCAATTGCTGTGTATTTGCTGATAACAATAATAAAGCGTTCAATAGAAGTTAATAAAGACCTTCATCTGTGCTACATTGATGACATGAAAGCTGTCCATAGAGTAAGACATATTGCTTGACATGATGACAATGCTGGCAGACCTCTAATTGGATGGAAAAGAACTTGGAGTTACAAAGAACGTATACTGGAAACAAGCAGATAATGAAGTGGATCAATTCCATCCTACCAGGAGAGGTGTGCGACAGGGTTGTGTAATGTCTCCAGATCTTTTCTCCCTTTAGAGTGAAAATATTATGAGAAATTTAGAGGATATGAAAGGAGTTGCATTCGGAGGATAAAACGTCAATAAGATATGCGGATAATACAGTATTGACTGTTGACAACGAGCAGGGTCTGCAACATTTGGTGGATGCGGTTATTATACACAGTGAGAAACGAGGTTTTGAATTGTAAGAAATCAGAAATCATAGTCGTCTCCAAGAAGAAAGAAATACCACAGTATAACATCCAAGTGAATGGACATATTCTTAAACAGGTGACTAGGTATAACTATCTCAGAACAGCAGTAACATCTGATGGTAGCTGCCTTGCAGAAATTATATCGAGAATTGCCATGACAAAGGTTAGCCTTCTGCAAAATGGAAAGCGTACAATTACCAACAAAAAGTTGTCAATTGCAGTGAGAAAAAGTGTTGAAGTGCTTGCTATATAGAACCCATATTCTTGTATGCGTCTGAAATGTGGACAATGAACAGACACGCTGAGAAATGGGGTTTTTGAGAAGAATGCAAAGAATACCATGGACGGACGGAAAATCAAACGAGAAGTCTTTCGGGAGACATGAAAAACGGAGTTTGATTGGAGAAAATAGACGTGTACAGTCAAGATGTTTTGGACATCTTATGGGGAGAAAAGGACTAAAATTTAGTGACAACTGGCAAGCTTGATGGGAAGAGATCAAGAGGAAGACGGAGGGATACGTACATTGATGGATTGGCAGCTTGGCACGATCGGGACAAGAACACTGACCTGATTCGAGACTGCTGACCGCGTGAGGTGGGGAAACTTGACCACCCACGCCTTTCGGCATGACATTTGATGATGATGGTGATCTTTAGAACATTGAACTGATTAGAACAAGAATCGCCATGGCGAAAGTAGCCTTTATAGCAAGATGAAAAACATTGACCAATAAAAAGATGTTAATTGAAACGAGAAAAAGAGTGTTGATAGGATACATAGAGCCTGTTTTTTTGTATGGATGTGAAACTTGGACAATGTGCAGTCAAGCTGAAAAACATATGATGGCTGCAGAAATGTGGTTTCTGATGAAAATGCAAAGTATACCATGGACATCCAGATAAACCAATGACCAAATACTACAGGAGACAAATGAAAATCGTAAATTGTTTAAAGAAATTAGACGTAGACAGTCAACATTTTTTGGACATGTTATGAGAAGAAATGGATTGGAGAACTTAGTGACAACTGGCAAGATCGAAGGTTTCTTACGATTGCACATCACCTTTCTATCCTAGGAACTGCTTAAGTATTAAAAGCGTTGTCTATTAAGAGACAGTGGTGTTTAAAATCTTTATCTGGACTTAAGAAAGCCAAAATAGTGTGTGTGGGCAAAACTACATGCCAGTCAAAAACCCCAATTGACTGCGAAGAATTTTAAACTGTCACAAACTGAATATCTTGAAAGTAGGGATTGTTGAATTTCAGTCGGCCGTAGGCTGTTCATGGAATGCTGAGCTTAAATGGTTTTAACAACCTTTGGCATGAACTCAGCAAACAAGTTAAGAGTAACATTTGTGAGACCACGCACCTGTCTGAGGCAACATGGATGCGAGTCATAGGCATTTCGTAAATACTGAAGAAGAAAATCGAGGTTCTTGAGCTTACATGCTATAGACAAGTTTCTTAGAATACCCCTATCACCCTTCTGTCTGCATCGTTGCTTCCTTACATGTACAGTAGTCTGACTTCTGGTCCATTATGGCGGATAGGCTGATAAGGCCGCTGGAGTGTTTTTGCTTCTGGCTACGTTTGCTTACGCATTTTTCTTATGTTGATCTGGTAGTACATGGTTCCGTCGCCCAGCAAAAGAGTTAAGTGCATGGAGTGACACTGTGAGCTGTGGATTTCGCGTGCTTTTACATCTGTCCGTGGTTGTTTGTATTGTGAACTACATGTTTAGAAAAATGGCGGTCGGCCATAACTTTCACATAACCATATAAACAGCCATGTACAACAGTAATATATCAAATAACAATTGGTGATGTGCGTCAAACGTAATTTTAATACTTTACAAAGGCAAGTTACTATATTTTAAACGATTATATTATGTTTCATGACACAAGATAGACTCTACATGACATGCATACACATAATTTTGTTACCTATTTAATAATGTCTGGAAACTTAATAGTTTTACTAACTAAAAGTCAGTAGAGTTTCTAAATCTACTACTAAATGTATTATTTGTCCATGAGAGGATTTCTTCGTCGTCGTCTTAGAATGTATACTCAGTCGTCGTCTTAGAATGTATACTCTGTCGCCGTCTTATAATATGTACTCTGGGCATGGACTGACGAAGCTCGGGCTTGTGTTGGGCACCGGGAACCTGGTGAAGAAATGTCATAGTTAAAAAAAAACAACTCTATGAACTCAAGCGTAGTCAACACACGTGCTACTACCTCTTGTGCACTGTATGTTTTTTACATGTTGATTAGTTTTCCCTATTACCAGTGCCCCTCGCCATCAGGCGAACCCACTCTGACTTCAGAGGTAAAAAATGTCATAGCGATTTCCCTTGATGTTCATATTTTGTGCACTCTATTCAATAGCCGGTCCCGAGGAGAAGGAGTTACGGGCGCTGTTCGTGATACCTCATACCCGCGTTCGAAACACAGCTGCGCACGATTTGGCAGTAGACAGCGTTGCATTGGTTTTTTTTAAAAACGAAATGGTACGAGTGCCAGTCGTTCAGAAAGCTATGGCTAACTACTGAACGTAAACTCGGCAACAGACAACAACAGAAAAAATTCTGTATCTCTTGTACATCCAATAATAATACGCATATCTTCCTTCTATATCATTTCCAGCCTTTCCATCTGCTTACGGCTGAGTCAGGATCGCCATCGCATACTCCAAAACAGAAAAGACTCTCGTAAAAAAGACATAGATGGCACTGCTCACAGTTTGCCGCAGCCATCACCCGCACGGCAGCCAAACCCCGCTTGGTCTTTGTTATCACCTGGTCTATGTGGTCGTTATAAGCAAGGCGTCGATCAAAACGTAGCCCCAGGTAATTCATTGCCTGCGTTCTTTCCACAGTCTCTGAACACAGATTTACAGTTGGTGTTGGAGTGTTGACAATATGATTATTCAAAGAGAACCATGTCACTGCTGTCTTCTTTGGGTTGACCATTGCCCAGATTTCACACACCAAGTACTTATGCGACTGAGTTATGTTTGTAGTTTCACAGCAATCCGATCTCTATCCTTACACTGACAATACACTAACACATCGTCGGCATATAACAATGTCCGCCCCGGTCCTGTGATGCTCTCTGGTGCTGCTTGCTGCTTGCTTGTATTCGTTGGCTTGAGATCCAACGCGAAGTCCTGTATGTCGGATGAAGGCATCCTATTGTCCAACATCAGTATGATGTCATACAGGACCTGAGTTTTGCGTGAGTATCCGTTGTCCCATGTCTGGCTTATTGGTGTGCAGACTGGTGGTGCCTCGCCGTACAGGCAGACACTCTCCGACTTCGGAGGAATGCTCTCTGGTGATTCTCACAGTGTAGGCGCTGAACAGCACCAGAGATAATGGCAATGGTCCCTGTGGCAGGCCCGGATATATTGTTGTTGGTTCAGAAGTCCAGCTGCCACATCTAAAAACTACTTTCCGTTGGCGGCGATCCAATTAAGGAGGAATCTTGAGTTCAGAAGCTGAAACATTAAGAAATCCAACGGTACTCTGTTGTACGCACCCTCAAGATCAACCACTGCAGCACATGTTTCAATGCTTGAGTGGAAACCTTCATAGACATCATGCGCAAAAACTGCTGCGTTGGTCCAGGTTTCTCAGATTGGACGGTACCCTCTAAGGGTAGGTGGGAAAGAACCATGCCTCTCTAGCTGGTTTGATATTTTTCTGGCAATCAACATCTCCAGCAGCTTGCCTGTTGTATTTTGTATGGTTATTACCCGATATCCGAGAGCATCGTCTATGAATTTGACTAATGAAGGGTAGGATAGAGCATCGTCTATGAATCTGGCTGATGAAAGGAAGGGTTAGTGCATGGTCTAAGAATGTGGTTAACAAAGGGAGCATCGAACAATGTCTCCTCTGTTACGAAGTCTGTCAAGTAGACAAACGTAGCACGCAACGAACAATGACAGCAACTCTCTACGGCGGTAATAGATAATCAGCAACCACATCTTCCACTCGCCCCTTAGAGAGCTCAGGAGCATGATATGAATGAGTGTCACACTTGACTCCAGGTATAAAACCGAGTGATTACATATCGCCAAGATTTACATGAATGACTATTGCAAATTGACGGGGTTCGAAAACAACAACAAGCAAAATAACAATAATAGCAGCAGCAGCAGCAAAAGCAGCAGCAGCAACAACAACAATAACAACAAAGACAACAACAACGACAACAATAACAACAATAACAGCAACAATAGCAACAACAACAACGATGACAACAACAACAAAAACAACAACAGAAACCACAACAACGATGACAACAGCAAAAACAATAACGATGACAACAACAACAACGATGATAACAACAACAACGATGATAACAACAACAACGATGATAACAACAACAACGATGACAACAACAGCAACAGCGATGACAACAACAACAGCGATGACAACAACAACAGCGATGACAACAACAACAACGATGATAACAACAACAACGATGACAACAACAGCAACAGCGATGACAACAACAACAGCGATGACAACAACAACGATGACAACAACAACAGCGTTGACAACAACAACGATGACAACAACAACGATGACAACAACAACGATGACAACAACAACAGCGATGACAACCACAGCGATGACAACAACAACGATGACAACAACAACGATGACAACAACAACAGCGATGACAACAACAACGATGACAACAACAACGATGACAACAACAACAGCGATGACAACAACAACAGCGGTGACAACAACAACGATGACAACAACAACAGCAACAACGATAATAACAACAACGATGACAGCAACAACAGCGATGACAACAACAACAACGATGACAACAACAACAGCGGTAACAACAACAACGATGACAACAACAACAGCGGTGACAACAACAACGATGACAACAACAACAGCGATGACAACAACAACGATGACAACAACAACAATGACAACAACAACAGCGATGACAACAACAACAACGATGACAACAACAACAGCAACAACGATGATAACAACAACAGCGGTGACAACAACAACGATGACAACAACAACGATGACAACAACAACAGCGATGACAACAACAACGATGACAACAACAACGATGACAACAACAACGATGACAACAACAACAGCGATGACAACAACAACAGCGATGACAACAACAAAAACAACAACGATGACAACAACAACGATGATTACAACAACAACAACAAAGATGACAACAACAACGATTATAACAACAACAACAACATCGATGACAACAACAACGATGACAACAACGATGACAACAACAGCGATGACAACAGCAACGATGACAACAACAACGATGACAACAACAACAGCGATGACAACAACAACGATGACAACAACAACGATGACAACAACAACGATGACAACAACAACAGCGGTGACAACAACAACGATGACAACAACAACAGCAACAACGATAATAACAACAACGATGACAGCAACAACAGCGATGACAACAACAACAACGATGACAACAACAACAGCGGTGACAACAACAACGATGACAACAACAACAGCGGTGACAACAACAACGATGACAACAACAACGATGACAACAACAACAGCGATGACAACAACAACGATGACAACAACAACAATGACAACAACAACAGCGATGACAACAACAACAGCAACAACGATGACAACAACAACAGCAACAACGATGACAACAACAACAGCAACAACGATGATAACAACAACAGCGGTGACAACAACAACGATGACAACAACAACGATGACAACAACAACAGCGATGACAACAACAACGATGACAACAACAACGATGACAACAACAACAGCGATGACAACAACAACAGCGATGAAAACAACAAAAACAACAACGATGACAACAACAACGATGATTACAACAACAACAACAAAGATGACAACAACAACGATGATAACAACAACAACAACAACGATGACAACAACAACGATGACAACAACGATGACAACAACAACGATGACAACAGCAACGATGACAACAACAACGATGACAACAACAACGATGACAACAACAACGATGACAACAACAACGATGACAACAACAACGATGACAACAACAACAGCGATGACAACAACAACGATGACAACAACAACGATGACAACAACAACAGCGATGACAACAACAACAGCGATGAAAACAACAAAAACAACAACGATGACAACAACAACGATGACAACAACAACAGCGATGACAACAACAACGATGACAACAACAACAGCGGTGACAACAACAACGATGACAACAACAACGATGACAACAACAACAGCGATGACAACAACAACGATGACAACAACAACAATGACAACAACAACAGCGATGACAACAACAACAACGATGACAACAACAACAGCAACAACGATGATAACAACAACAGCGGTGACAACAACAACGATGACAACAACAACGATGACAACAACAACAGCGATGACAACAACAACGATGACAACAACAACGATGACAACAACAACAGCGATGACAACAACAACAGCGATGAAAACAACAAAAACAACAACGATGACAACAACAACGATGATTACAACAACAACAACAAAGATGACAACAACAACGATGATAACAACAACAACAACAACGATGACAACAACAACGATGACAACAACGATGACAACAACAACGATGACAACAGCAACGATGACAACAACAACGATGACAACAACAACGATGACAACAACAACGATGACAACAACAACGATGACAACAACAACGATGACAACAACAACGATGACAACAACAACGATGACAACAGCAACGATGACAACAACAACGATGACAACAACAACGATGACAACAACAACGATGACAACAACAACAGCGATGACAACAACAACGATGACAACAACAACAGCGGTGAAAACAACAACGATGACAACAACAACGATGACAACAACAACAGCGATGACAACAACCACGATGACAACAACAACAGCGATGACAACAACAACAACGATGACAACAACAACAGCGATGACAACAACAACGATGACAACAACAACAGCGATGACAACAACAACGATGACAACAACAACAGCGATGACAACAACAACAATGACAACAACAACAGCGATGACAACAACAGCGATGACAACAACAACAATGACAACAACAACAGCGATGACAACAACAACGATGACAACAACAACGATGACAACAACAACAATGACAACAACAACAGCGATGACAACAACAACGATGACAACAACAACGATGACAACAACAACGATGACAACAACAACGATGACAACAACAACGATGACAACAACAACAGCGATGACAACAACAACAATGACAACAACAACAGCGATGACAACAACAACGATGACAACAACAACAGCGATGACAACAACAACGATGACAACAACAACAGCGATGACAACAACAACGATGACAACAACAACAGCGATGACAACAACAACAATGACAACAACAACAGCGATGACAACAACAACAACGATGACAACAACAACAGCAACAACGATGATAACAACAACAGCGGTGACAACAACAACGATGACAACAACAACGATGACAACAACAACAGCGATGACAACAACAACGATGACAACAACAACGATGACAACAACAACAGCGATGACAACAACAACAGCGATGAAAACAACAAAAACAACAACGATGACAACAACAACGATGATTACAACAACAACAACAAAGATGACAACAACAACGATGATAACAACAACAACAACAACGATGACAACAACAACGATGACAACAACGATGACAACAACAACGATGACAACAGCAACGATGACAACAACAACGATGACAACAACAACGATGACAACAACAACGATGACAACAACAACGATGACAACAACAACGATGACAACAACAACAGCGATGACAACAACAACGATGACAACAACAACGATGACAACAACAACAGCGATGACAACAACAACAGCGATGAAAACAACAAAAACAACAACGATGACAACAACAACGATGACAACAACAACAGCGATGACAACAACAACGATGACAACAACAACAGCGGTGACAACAACAACGATGACAACAACAACGATGACAACAACAACAGCGATGACAACAACAACGATGACAACAACAACAATGACAACAACAACAGCGATGACAACAACAACAACGATGACAACAACAACAGCAACAACGATGATAACAACAACAGCGGTGACAACAACAACGATGACAACAACAACGATGACAACAACAACAGCGATGACAACAACAACGATGACAACAACAACGATGACAACAACAACAGCGATGACAACAACAACAGCGATGAAAACAACAAAAACAACAACGATGACAACAACAACGATGATTACAACAACAACAACAAAGATGACAACAACAACGATGATAACAACAACAACAACAACGATGACAACAACAACGATGACAACAACGATGACAACAACAACGATGACAACAGCAACGATGACAACAACAACGATGACAACAACAACGATGACAACAACAACGATGACAACAACAACGATGACAACAACAACGATGACAACAACAACGATGACAACAACAACGATGACAACAGCAACGATGACAACAACAACGATGACAACAACAACGATGACAACAACAACAGCGATGACAACAACAACGATGACAACAACAACAGCGGTGAAAACAACAACGATGACAACAACAACGATGACAACAACAACAGCGATGACAACAACAACGATGACAACAACAACAGCGATGACAACAACAACAACGATGACAACAACAACAGCGATGACAACAACAACGATGACAACAACAACAGCGATGACAACAACAACGATGACAACAACAACAGCGATGACAACAACAACGATGACAACAACAACAGCGATGACAACAACAACGATGACAACAACATCAGCGATGACAACAACAACGATGACAACAACAACGATGACAACAACAACGATGACAACAACAACGATGACAACAACAACAGCGATGACAACAACAACAGCGATGACAACAACAACAGCGATGACAACAACAACAACGATGACAACAATAACGATGACAACAACAACGATGACAACAACAACGATGACAACAACAACGATGACAACAACAACGATGACAACAACAACAGCGATGACAACAACAACAGCGATGACAACAACAACGATGACAACAACAACGATGACAACAACAACGATGACAACAACAACAACAACGATGACAACAACAACGATGACAACAACAACGATGACAACAACAACGATGACAACAACAACGATGACAACAACAACAACGATGACAACAACAACGATGACAACAACAACGATGACAACAACAACGATGACAACAACAACGATGACAACAACAACGATGACAACAACAACGATGACAACAACAACAACGATGACAACAACAACAACGATGACAACAACAACGATGACAACAACAACGATGACAACAACAACGATGACAGCAACAACAACAACGATGACAACAACAACGATGACAACAACAACGATGACAACAACAACGATGACAACAACAACAACGATGACAACAACAACAACGATGACAACAACAACGATGACAACAACAACAACGATGACAACAACAACGATGACAACAACAACGATGACAACAACAACGATGACAACAACAACGATGACAACAACAACAGCGATGACAACAACAACAGCGATGACAACAACAACAGCGATGACAACAACAACGATGACAACAACAACAACGATGACAACAACAACGATGACAACAACAGCGATGACAACAACAACGATGACAACAACAACAGCGATGACAACAACAACGATGACAACAAAAACAGCGATGACAACTACAGCGATGACAACAACAACAGCGATGACAACAACAACGATGACAACAACAACAGCGATGACAACAACAACATCGATGACAACAACAACGATGACAACAACAACAGCGATGAAAACAACAACGATGACAACAACAACGATGACAACAACAACAGCGATGACAACAACAACAGCGATGACAACAACAAAAACAACAACGATGACAACAACAACGATGATAACAACAACAACAACAACGATGACAACAACAACGATGATAACAACAACAACAACAACGATGACAACAACAACGATGACAACAACGATGACAACAACAACGATGACAACAGCAACGATGACAACAACAACGATGACAACAACAACGATGACAACAACAACAATGACAACAACAACGATGACAACAACAACGATGACAACAACAACGATGACAACAACAACAATGACAACAACAACAACGATGACAACAACAACGATGACAACAACAATGATGACAACAACAACGATGACAACAACAACAACGATGACAACAACAACGATGACAACAGCAACAACGATGACAACAACAACGACAGCAACCACATTAAAGATGACAACAACAACAATGATGACAACAACAACAGCGATGACAACAACAACGATGACAACAACAACGATGACAACAACAACGATGACAACAACAATGATGACAACAACAACGATGACAACAACAACAACGATGACAACAACAACGATGACAACAGCAACAACGATGACAACAACAACGACAGCAACCACATTAAAGATGACAACAACAACAATGATGACAACAACAACAGCGATGACAACAACAACGATGACAACAACAACGATGACAACAACAACAGCGATGACAACAACAACGATGACAACAACAACGATGACAACAACAACGATGACAACAACAACAGCGATGACAACAACAACAACGATGACAACAACAGCGACAGCAACCACATTAAAGATGACAACAACAACAACAACAACAATAACAACAACAACAACGGTGACAACAACAGCAACAGCAACCACATTAACGATGACGGCAACAACGATAACAACAACAACAACAACAACAACAACAACAACAACAACAACAACAACGACGACGACGACGACGACGACAACAACAACAACAACGATGACGACAACAACAACAACAACAACGATGACAAAAACAACGATGACAACAACAACGATGACAACAACAACAGCGATGACAACAACAACGATGACAACAACAGCAACAGCAACCACATTAAAGATGACAGCAACAACGACAACAACAACGACAACAACGACAACAACGACAACAACAACAACAACAACAACAACAACAACAACAACAACAACAACAGCAACAGCAACCACATTAACGATGACAACAACGACGACGACGACGACAACAACAACAACAACAACAACAACAACAACAACAACAACAACAACAACAACAACAACAACAACAACAACAACCGACAGCAACAATCTGTAATTACCTTGGACGTGTCGGGCTGAGGACGTAGGGCGTCACGGTGAATTGTTGGTTAATGTCAGTAGGAAAGATGGCGATTTCATGTTGGCAGTCGAAGGCGATGTCAAACCGAGGATGTTTCTGGAGGATACGGCAAATGTAATTAATATTCCCCTCGTGAATGTTTGCTGTCCTTCCTATCATCACTGCCATGTTATGTCAGACTATTCACCCGAAAGCTAATTATGGAGTATATGGTCACTCCTCGTTTCCAGATTTGTAACCGGCTCACACACTTATTACTGTATTGGGAAGATAGTATTGTGGTTTCCCCTTGCCTTCAACAACCACATATGTGTTGTGTATTCTTCTCCACTGACAGTAATATTCAGCTGTCAGGATTAATGATAGCGCTGCTCTGCTCAAGTGAACACTTGTCTCCTTATATATGTGTGTTAAAACTGCCTATAGTATCCCTTGCGATGTTGGACAAGGGAAGTCTTGAGCCTGAGGAATTAAGGCGGCCTGCCCTGTGCAGACGCCGCGAACTGTGCAGGTTAGGTTTTTTTTTGTGTGGTCTCCATAGGAAACAAAAAAAAAATCAGTCACCTTACCGAGGATTCAAAATCGAGTTTTTCGAACAGGAGTTAGGTGTTCTAGGCACTAGGCCAGGCCCCCCCCCCCCTATACCGGTGGATTAAAAAAAAGGGGGGGGGGGAGGAGAGTGGTCAATCCAACCAGCTTCGCGCTTCAGAGGTCGTGGGTTCGATTTTGTCTTCGCCATTCGGTTCACGATTGCTGTGTTTTCTAAGACCACTTGGGGCGGGGAAAAGGGAGGGGTCGTCCATGCGCTTCCTCTTCTTCTTCTTCTTCTTCTTCTTCTTCTTCCTCTTCTTCCTCTTCTTCTTCTTCTTCTTCTTCTTCTTCTTCTTCTTCTTCTTCTTCTTCTTCTTCTTCTTCTTCTTCTTCTTCTTCTTCTTCTTCCTCTTCTTCTTCTTCTTCTTCTTCTTCTTCTTCTTCTTCTTCTTCTTCTTCTTCTTCTTCTTCTTCTTCTTCTTCTTCTTCTTCTTCTTCTTCTTCTTCTTCTTCTTCTTCTTCTTCTTCTTCTTCTTCTTCTTCTTCTTCTTCTTCTTCTTCTTCTTCTTCTTCTTCTTCTTCTTCTTCTTCTTCTTCTTCTTCTTCTTCTTCTTCTTTCGTTCGCTTAAATTTATTGTCTATATCAATAAAGGTGTCTCTTGTATAAACTTAACTGTCTTTTACTTTTATTCGTTAAAAAAACTGGTCTATACAGTTTATCTGCCATTGTTGTTTCTCTAGGCCAGAAGATTTGCCTAGATATGTCGTATTTTTTGCTGTTGTGGAGTATGTGATCCGTTGTCTGCCGTGCCAATTCACATGTGCACACGGCTGATTCGTGAATCTTGAATTTTGTTTACATGTGATTGCGCAATCGAATGTGTCCTGTTCTGAGAAGTAGAATAATTGTCTGTTCTGGCCCTTCCATAAAATGGTAATCATCTTGTGCTGGTGTTGGTGGCTTTCTGATTGAATTAATTATTCCTTTCTTTTGGTGGTATGTGATATATATATATCAGGTTGCTCTGCTGCTGCTCTTTCCTGAGCTAGTTGATGAGTTCTCTCGTTTCCGGGTACTCCACAGTGAGAAGGCATCTACTGCATGGCCACTTTACGCTGGTAGTCTAGATCAGATAGCAGTGCTGGCAATTTCCCAGATTAGATTGCCTCACTTACTAATTTTGCACCTATTAATATCACTACAAGCCGTGTAACATTACTAGTATGCAATATTGGATAAAAACCAGTGTTATGAGGTAGATTTTCTTGTCTTAAACACTAATGGTTTAAATATGGTAAAGATAATAGAATATGAGAAATTCATTGGATAGAAATGAAAATAGATTCATCTAAAAATAATGTAATAATGAGGAAGATTGGTTATTAAGACACACAAAATGAAGAACTCAAATATAGTGAGGCGATAGCAATTAGACGGTTCCAGCCTTCTTTGTGCAAACAGAAAAAGTTCGTAGTAAATTTGAAAATGCCGTGGGGATAACAGATGTACCACACTCGAACAACACCTGTGACTACGTGTTTCAATTGTTTCAGCTTAAGTATTATTCACTTACAAACATCATATGATCTATAACTCTGTAGCGTGCAGCTGACGAGGTGCAGCGAAATATGCCAGGCAATAAATCGTGGGATATAATGTTTGTGGCTTCTGTGTTTGAAATGAAGAACATGAAATAATCTGGACATGAAAATCTAGACAGGTATTGTAGAGGTAATTGTATCAGGTAGACGTAGATCAGTGTTTCCCAACCTTTTTTGTACCATGCCCCACTTAAGCCTTTCTAAAATTCATATTGCCCCCCTCCCCCGCCCCATGCCCCCCCCCCCCTCAACAAATACATTATTTTTAATATTCAAAAATTGAAATGTTCACTAAAGAAACATGAATGATAGGTTTTAGGAAGAAATCACTAGGTAATTATTGAGCAAACACAGTAAGTAAATTTTCAAAACATACAATGGAGAACTGAAATTCAAGTACAAAATAATTTTAATGAAAGATTTTTCTATATTATTTTAATTATTAGTAATTATTTATTGTTCAAATTTAGTGAGATCCTTGCGCTTGATGCTTGCTGCAAAGAGATCTTATGTCAGGTTCCAATTTAGTTAACTTCAGTCTCAAGTCTCCCCGTTTTGTTATATTCAGCCGATTTCTTCCATTTTCGAATTGCCCCCCATAACAGTCAAATTGCCCCCCTGTGGGGCGTGGGCCCCACGTTGGGAAACACTGACGTAGATGGATTCATGATAAGATAGAGACTTTGCAAATGACAGCAAGACAGGTAGGAAGGACATTTGGCCTATGATAGAGTGAAATATCGAAAGACTGTTATGAGGATGAAGTTCTGCGTAGGAGAGGTCAATGGATGAATAAGAAGCTGGAAAACGAAAACAGTGACAATGAAACAAGTAAATTTAGCGGCGTTTTCTTGGTCTTCATTGTGGCGCCTTCAGACTCAGACGAATATATAGAGAGTTCAATCCCCGCAATGTTCAGTTCTCCTTCAACGTTGACCTCCCGTTTAGAACGCTATTTAATGAAAGTAAAACTGCCTAGAAAATCAGTCTTGGGTTGGGATTAATATCAACGTCCTACGATGGATATAAAGTACTCGGAACAAACCTAGATGTTTCTGGATATAACAACTTACCCCATTTTCATCGGTGAATTTACAGTCAGGGTATGTGCCAGTTAACAGTTGTGGGCCTTCAAGTACAAATGGCGCAAAACAGTCATCATCGGTTGTTAGGTCCTCCGATGTCAAGTCTGCTACTTTGGTATAATCGTAAGTTAGTGGCCTGTATTGATAGACAAACACCGATCTTTGAGACATAATAATAATATAAATCAAGCTACTGTCTTATTAGTTTATAATTTAGTGTTTAGTTTATAGTTTAGTTACGATTTAGTTTATAAATAGAAAGAGAATTAGTGCAATATTTCATACAAATTGTCGAATGTTTCATGTAAACTGTGGAATGTTTCATGTAAACTGTGGAATGTTTCATGTAAACTGTGGAATGTTTCATGTAAACTGTGGAATGTTTCATGTGAACTGTGGAATGTTTCATGTAAACTGTGGAATGTTTCATGTAAACTGTGGAATGTTTCATGTAAACTGCGGAATGTTTCATGTAAACTGTGGAATGTTTCATGTAAACTGTGGAATGTTTCATGTAAACTGTGGAATGTTTCATGTAAACTGTGGAATGTTTCATGTAAACTGTGGAATGTTTCATGTAAACCGTGGAATGTTTCATGTAAACTGTGGAATGTTTCATGTAAACTGTGGAATGTTTCATGTAAACCGTGGGATGTTTCATGTAAACTATGGAATGTTTCATGTAAACTATGGAATGTTTCATGTAAACTGTAGAATGTTTCATGTAAACTGTGGAATGTTTCATGTAAACTGTGGAATGTTTCATGTAAACTGTGGAATGTTTCATGTAAACTGTGGAATGTTTCATGTAAACTATGGAATGTTTCATGTAAACTGTGGAATGTTACATCCACACTGTGAAATATGAAAGATAAAACAAAACAATGAATAATAATAATAATAATAATAATAATAATAATAATAATAATAATAATAATAATAATAATAATAAGGAAAATATATTGCCTTGATTTTATGGTTTATGTTTATTTGAAGTGTGATATGAACACAAAGACTGCACTAAACAAATTAATGCATTATGGAAAACACAACAATACCCACGTGATGTTATCGTAGTCAATAAATTTGTACAGTCTCAAGATATAATTGTTCCCTGGCTGATCCTCAAAAATACCAACTTGAAAGATTTGGATAATGCCATTGCCCACTTCCTCTGCAAAGACGACCGGATACTGCAAAATGTCAATACAGTTAATTGTTCAGTGTTTGATTACACCGGTAGATATCTTCATCTATTGCTGTGATTTTAATTATTACTTTTAATAATGACCACAACCTATAATTATATTTTAGTCGACGAGTGCAGTTGGCCATACAAAATGTGGGACAAATATCAGAACTTTACCATACCTTTTTGGTATACATGAAATACTTGCAGCGGAAGTTGAAGATGCACTACATCGCATAAAGAAAGGAAAGGCACCCGGTCCAGACAACATTACAATAGAGGAAATTGAGGCTCTGTGTGATTTTGAATCGAAATATTGACAAAATTTCTAAACGACTTCTACACTAGTGGGTACATTCCTAGTGACTTATTAAAATCCATCTTTGTAGCTCTGCCAAAGAAACCAGGCGCTTTAAAATGCGAATAGCATCGCATAGTGTAAGTATTATGAGTCACGTGACAAAGCTGCTTCTCAGTATGATTATGAAAAGAATAAGAAACAAGATTAAACAAGAAATGAGCGATGAACAATGTGGATTTGTGGAGGGAAAGGGCACAAACAACGCTATATATTTTCTCGGGACACTATTAGAAAGAGCTGTACTATAGAAGTAAAAACAGATCTGTCCTTATGCTTCATAGACTACACAACAGCATTTGACAATGTGATGCATGAAGAAATAATATAATTACTAAAGCAACTGAACATTGACGGCAAAGATCTGTGAATCATCATCATCATCATCATCATCATCATCATCATCATCATCATCATCATCATCATCATCATCATCATAATCATCATCATCATCATCATCATCATCATCATCATCATCATCATCATCATCATCATCATCTTCCACTTCTGCCGTCAGGCGTCGTGGGGAGGAATAATAAAGAACATATATTGCAGTAAACAGCAGCCATAAGAATCAACAACCTTGTAGGAACACTTCAGTGTATAAAGAAGGGCGTCAGACAAGGTTGTTATTGTCTCCTGATTTGTTCTCATTGTACAGTGAATGTATAATGAGATCTACAGAAAATCTGCCAGGGAGTCTGGTTGGTGGATATAATATAAATAACTTACGTTATGCTGATGACACTGTCTTGATAGCAACAAGTCAGAACGATCAACAGGAAATGACAGATACAGTGGTTGTAGAAAGTGAAAGAATGGGCCTTAGTTTGAATAATAAAAAGACAGAAGTTATGGTGATATCAAAGAAACATATTGTGCCTAAACGTGCAATTACAGTACAGGACGTTATTCTGGGGCAAGTGCAGAAATTCAGATATCTATGCACATGCATAACATCAGATGGAAGATACATCACTGAGATAAAGGGCAGAATAGGACAAGCAAAAACTGCATTCTATTGAATGAAGAACGTTTTGTGCAATAAGTCACTGTCCTTGAACGTCAGAAAAAGAGTTCTTGCATGTTACATAGAACCAGTTTTAACATACGGCTGGATAATTAGCACACAGGCGAAAAAAAAATGCCTTGAAGCCTTTGAGCTGTGGTTTTATAGAAGAATGCTGAAAATTAGTTGGGCAGCCAAAAAGAGCAATCAGGCTTTTATAAAGGGAAGCTGAGTGGCAAAGATAACTTATTACAAACATCAGAAAGAGGCAGCCCTGGTTTTTGTGTGTGACCACGTTATGAAAAGACAAAATTGGAACATATTATGACAACCAGAAAGATTTACGGAAAGAGAGATAGAGGAAGACAGCGTGAGAAGATTTGTGACAATCTTGTGTCATGCAGGGAAGGGAGTCAACACACGAATTGATCCATGATGTCGGAGATCGTAATTGTGAAGAGACATGATCGCCCACGCCGCCAGTAAGGCACTGGATGATGATGAAATTATTCATTGTCCACATAATTTTTTGTAAAATAGTAAGCAAGATTTAAAATCAACAAGTATCAATGATGCATCCGTTAAGGATGTAATTTACATGAAACTTCAAGATCATGGTGAAACACGGACTAAATATAATGAAATGGAGAATTATTCACCAGTATTTGTGCACTGAATCAGTATGTCAAAGGCGAAAATGTTTTCCCACACAAAATAATACATACAACTACATTACAAAACTGTAAACGAAATCGACAAAATCTGTTAACAAAACATTTAGATGATCGCTACACAATGTAACATATTTCAGTGGTGCAGATGTAAATTTAGATTGCGATCTCTTAATATGTAAAATTAAGTTGAAACTCAAGAGATACATTTCTTTTGTTTGTTCGCATATCCTTTACAGGACATCGCTGTTAACATCAGCATCTTTCAGCTGATTGTTGATTTCTTGCAAGATTACGATCAGTAGTTTACCATTGCCTTCTGAGCGACCGGTTCACATACTCCGTAAGTTACCGACGCGGCTAGAACCGCCACCGATTCTCGCACACGTCACGTTACTCACGAGAGTATACGGGATTAAGGAAAAAGTCGCTAACCCCTAGGCTAGGGAGACCGGCAAGAGATACATAACACCCTAGAATTCTCAGGCAATAAGTCACTATGACTGAATGTCTGAAAGAGAGTAGTGAAATGTTATACAGAACTTGTTTTACTCTGTGGCAGTGAATCACAGAACATGGATTAACAAGTTAATAAGAATTTGGAAGCAACGGAGTTGTAGTTCGAAAGACGGATCTTACAAATATCTTGATCTGTCAGAGTAACAATCAACGATTGCCTGGAACAGGCTAATGAAAGTAGAATATTGTGTACAATTATACGAAAGAGATACACAACATTCCTTGATCATATAATAAGAAAACAATGTGACGAACTGACAGCTCAGTGAGAGACGAGACAGACCAAGAAACATTATTATGGATGGACTGAGATGTTGGCATGGAGAAATATTATCAATTAATAAATAAATAGCAGGTCTATAATTTGGAGGTGGCAGATTCGAATCCGAGGTCGGTAACTGTAGCTTTCAATTTTTATGTTGTCTAGTGCATCCTCTAGTCTCTAATTTATACCCTCTACTTCTATGAACGCCAAACAATACGTGTGTATTTATTTATTGTCTTGATGGAACCCCAAAGGGTTCCCCAATTGAAACAATGTATATGTTTAATGACTGTGCAGTGTTTGAAAATATTGCCGGGCCAAGTTTTGTATTTACCTATTATGTTGCATGGGCTTTACAGAGGGTGAAAACAAAACTTGGACCGGCAATATTTTCAAACACTGCACAGTCATTAAAAATACACGCTATATTTATGTGTAATAAGAGATATCATCAGCAGAGTTGATCCAGAACACCAAGGACCGAGATCTGCGGAGAGGTATGAACGCCTACACAAGGCACACGATGATGATGATGATGATGATGATGATGATGATGATGATGTTGATGATGATGATGACTAATATAAATGACTCACCTGACTTAATGCCGGCACTGAGAGTGGGACCATACGCACGGCTACATAGTCATGTCCCGTTCCGTTTTGAGCTCCGTTGTTCAACTCACCGTTGAAGAATGTGAATAACGTAGACGCTTTATCGCTACTGTTTCCTGTGTAATAATGAAAACAACAACAACACACACAGGCGCTTTATCACTGTTTCCTGTGTAACAATGAAAAAAAAAAAACAACAACAACACACACAGGCGCTTTATCACTGTTTCCTGTGTAACAATGAAAAAAAAACAACAACACACACAGGCGCTTTATCACTGTTTCCTGTGTAACAATGAAAAAAAAAACAACAACAACACACACAGGCGCTTTATCACTGTTTCTGTGTAACAATGAAAAAAAAAAAACAGCAACAACACACACAGACGCTTTATCACTGTTTCCTGTGTAACAATGAAAAAAAAAAAAAACAACAACAACAACACACAGGCGCTTTATCACTGTTTCCTGTGTAATAATGAAAAAAAAACAACAACACACACAGGCGCTTTATCACTGTTTCCTGTGTAACAATGAAAAAAACAACAACACACACAGGCGCTTTATCACTGTTTCCTGTGTAACAATGAAAAAAACAACAACAACACACACAGGCGCTTTATCACTGTTTCCTGTGTAACAATGAAAAAAAAACAACAACACACACAGGCGCTTTATCACTGTTTCCTGTGTAATAGTGAAAAAAAACAAACAAACAACACACAGAGGCGCTTTATCACTGTTTCCTGTGTAATAATGAAAAGAAAACAACAACACACACAGTTGCTTTATCACTGTTTCCTGTGTAATAATGAAACAAACAACAACACACAAACGCTTTATCATTGTTTCCTGTGTAATAATGAAAAAACAACAACACACGCAGTTGCTTTATCACTGTTTCCTGTGTAATAATGAAAAAAAAAACAACAACACACACAGACGCTTTATCACTGTTTCCTGTGTAATAATGAAAAAAAACAACAACACACACAGACGCTTTATCACTGTTTCCTGTGTAAGAATGAAAAACAACAACACACACAGACGCTTTATCACTGTTTCCTGTGTAATAATAAAAAACAACAACACACAAACGCTTTATCACTGTTTCCTGTGTAATAATGAAAAAACAACAACACACACAGACGCTTTATCACTGTTTCCTGTGTAATAATAATTAAAAAAAAAACAACAACACACAAACGCTTTATCACTGTTTCCTGTGTAATAATAAAAAATCAACAACACACACAGTTGCTTTATCACTGTTTCCTGTGTAATAATGAAAAAAAAACAACAACACACACAGACGCTTTATCACTGTTTCCTGTGTAATAATGAAAAAACAACAACAACACACAGACGCTTTATCACTGTTTCATGTGTAATAATGAAAAAACAACAACACACACAGAAGTTTTATCACTGTTTCCTGTGTAATAATGAAAAACAACAACACACACAGACGCTTTATCACTGTTTCCTGTGTAATAATGAAAAAACAACAACACACAAACGCTTTATCACTGTTTCCTGTGTAATAATGAAAAAACAACAACACACACAGACGCTTTATCACTGTTTCCTGTGTAATAATGAAAAAAAAAACAACAACACACAAACGCTTTATCACTGTTTCCTGTGTAATAATGAAAAAAAAACAACACGCGCAGTTGCTTTATCACTGTTTCCTGTGTAATAATGAAAAAAAAACAACACACACAGACGCTTTATCACTGTTTCCTGTGTAATAATGAAAAAACAACAACACACACAGACGCTTTATCACTGTTTCCTGTGTAATAATGAAAAAACAACAACACACACAGACGCTTTATCACTGCTTCCTGTGTAATAATGAAAAACAACAACACACAGACGCTTTATCACTGTTTCCTGTGTAATAATGAAAAAACAACAACACACAAACGCTTTATCACTGTTTCCTGTGTAATAATGAAAAAACAACAACACACACAGACGCTTTATCACTGTTTCCTGTGTAATAATGAAAAAACAACAACACACAAACGCTTTATCACTGTTTCCTGTGTAATAATGAAAAAACAACAACACACACAGACGCTTTATCACTGTTTCCTGTGTAATAATGAAAAAAAAAAAACAACAACACACAAACGCTTTATCATTGTTTCCTGTGTAATAATGAAAAAACAACAACACGCGCAGTTGCTTTATCACTGTTTCCTGTGTAATAATGAAAAAAAAAACACACACAGACGCTTTATCACTGTTTCCTGTGTAATAATGAAAAAACAACAACACACACAGACGCTTTATCACTGTTTCCTGTGTAATAATGAAAAAACAACAACACACACAGACGCTTTATCACTGCTTCCTGTGTAATAATGAAAAACAACAACACACACAGACGCTTTATCACTGTTTCCTGTGTAATAATGAAAAAACAACAACACACAAACGCTTTATCACTGTTTCCTGTGTAATAATGAAAAAACAACAACACACACAGACGCTTTATCACTGTTTCCTGTGTAATAATGAAAAAAAAAACAACAACACACAAACGCTTTATCACTGTTTCGTGTGTAATAATAAAAAATCAACAACACACAGTTGCTTTATCACTGTTTCCTGTGTAATAATGAAAAAAAAAAACAACAACACACACAGACGCTTTATCACTGTTTCCTGTGTAATAATGAAAAAACAACAACACACACAGACGCTTTATCACTGTTTCATGTGTAATAATGAAAAAACAACAACACACACAGACGTTTTATCACTGTTTCCTGTGTAATAATGAAAAACAACAACACACACAGACGCTTTATCACTGTTTCCTGTGTAATAATGAAAAAACAACAACACACAAACGCTTTATCACTGTTTCCTGTGTAATAATGAAAAAACAACAACACACACAGACGCTTTATCACTGTTTCCTGTGTAATAATGAAAAAAAAAACAACAACACACAAACGCTTTATCACTGTTTCCTGTGTAATAATGAAAAATCAACAACACACACAGTTGCTTTATCACTGTTTCCTGTGTAATAATGAAAAAAAAAAAACAACAACACACACAGACGCTTTATCACTGTTTCCTGTGTAATAATGAAAAAACAACAACACACACAGACGCTTTATCACTGTTTCATGTGTAATAATGAAAAAACAACAACACACACAGACGTTTTATCACTGTTTCCTGTGTAATAATGAAAAAACAACAACACACACAGACGCTTTATCACTGTTTCCTGTGTAATAATAATAAAAAAAAGCACAGACTCTTTATCACTGTTTCCTGTGTAATAATAAAAAAAAACATACGCCTTATCACTGTTTCCTGTGTAATAATAAAAAAAAAAAAACATACGCCTTATCACTGTTTTCTGTGTAATAATAAAAACACAGACGCTTTATCACTGTTTCCTGTGTAATGATAAAAACACAGACGCTTCATCACTGTTTCCAGTGTAATAATAAAAAAAATATACGCTTTAACACTGTTTACTGTTAATTATGTGGTTGTTTCGGGATTTGAAAGTTAAATATTGAGCACAACCCACTACTGGCAACGCCGATCGCATTCTGGTATGAACCTAAGGCCTATCCACGTCAATATGGAAGCACTATACTCGAGTTTCGCCCTCATTTGAGCTCGTCAGTAGTGCATATCCCTGACCGGATCCGGAAACAGTCCCGGATCACGCGTGTGAAGCGGGTGTGTAACCACGCGGCACACACTGGACACACCAAATTATCACAACAGAACATCACAATGCTACCCATCGTAGGCTATGCTCAAGATTGCCCAATCGCCGCGACCGACGTCCGTCAATCGATGGGACGATTTACTGTCCCACGACGATTTTATGTTTACTGTGTCATAATTAAATACACAGACGCTTTATCACTGTCGCCTGTGTATTAATTTAAGAAAAAACCACAGACACTTTATCACTATCTCCTGTGTAAAAATAAAGAAAAACACCGGCGCTTTAAAACTATTTCATGTGTAATAATAAAAAACACAGATGCTTTATCATTGTCTTCAGTGTAATAATAAAAAAAAAAATACCGACGAGTAAAAAACATACGATTTATCACTGTTTCCTGTGTAATAATAAAAAACCACACATGCTTTATCACTGTCTCCTCTGTAATAATAAAATCACAGATGCTTTATCACTGTTTTCTGTGTAGTAATAAAAACCATAGACGCGTTATCTCTGTTTTCTGTCCTTTATGGCTAAAGGCTTGCGAACGCGGTTCGTGAGCCGGGTACCAGGCGTTCGAAGCTCAGCTGCGACCGATTTGTGCAGCAGACCGTGTCGCGTTGTGTTATAACGTGCTGGTATGGGAGCCGGTCGTTCAGAAACAATGGCAAACTACTGAACGTAACACTTGCCTAGTACATCAACAACAGCTGAAAATGCTGGTGTTGACTGCAACGTCCCGTAAAGGATACGCAACAATTAAAAGAAATCCGGACGCAACAATCAACCACAAGGTTTGATGTTGGGCTCTTTGTGTGTTCTACGTAATTTTGTTTGTACAATCAGTAGTTAGCTATTGCTTTCTGATCTACCGACATCTATGTCTGTCTGTCTATACCTCCATATGCATATTTTATATATATATATATATATATATATATATATATATATATATATATATATATATATATATATATATATGTGTGTGTGTGTGTGTGTGTGTGTGTATCTTAATGCAGGTCTATCTATAATGTCTATATGTACATCTTTATGTAAGTCTATCTATATGTCTATATGTACATCTTTATGTATGTCTATATACATGTCAATATCTACATCGTTATATATGTCTATCTATATATCTATATGTACAACTTTATGAATGCTTATCTATTCATTTATATGTACATCTTTATTTACGCCTATCTATATATCTATATGCCGGTCTCCCTGGCCTAAAGGTTAGCGACTTTCTCCGTAATCTCGTATACTCTCGTGAGTAACGTGACGACGGCGAGAATCGGTAGCGGTTCTAGCCGCGTCGGTAACTTACGGAGTATGTGAGCCGACCGCTCAGAAAGCAATGGCAAACTACTGAGCGTAATCTTGCCAAGAAATCAACAATCAGCTGAAAGATGCTGATGTTGACAGCGATGTCCTGTAAATGATATGCAAAACGTTTTTATATATCTATATGTATATTTTTATGTATGTCTATCTATATGTCTATATGTGCATCTTTATGAATGTCTCTCTGTGTGTCTATGCATGCATCTTTATGAATGTCTATCTTTATGTCTATATGTACATCTTTATGTAGATTTGTCTATATGTCTATATGTCATCTTTATGTATGTCTATCTACATGTCAGTATCTACATCTTTATGTACTTATGTCTCTATGTACATCTTTATGCCTGTCTGTCTATATGTCTATATGTACGTCTTTATGAATGTATATATGTTCACCATTATGTGTATCTATTTGTAAGTATATATGTACATCTTTATGCATGTCTATCTTTATGTTTATGTATATCTTTATGTATGGCTGTCTATATGTATATCCATCTGTATGTCTGTCTATATGTACATCTGTATGTATGCATATTTATCTGTCTATCTGTACATCTTTATGAATGTCCATCTATATGTACATCTGTATGTGTGCCTATCTATATGTCTGTCTGTACATCTTTATGAATGTCCATCTATATATTTACATGTCTGTCCTACTGTACAAGCGCTCACCAGAAGCCAATGGCGCGGCAATCACGGCCAGACACAGCAAGGAGACTACAGACAACATGGCGGTCAGGTTTCGGAATCTGCAAGTTGTGATGAGCAATGTTTCCTCTCCAGATACAGCAGCGTAAAACTCCCGCCCTTATATACAATCTCAGTGACAATAATTAAACTACATAGACAATATAATAAACGATTGCAAGAATATAAACATAATTGTGTATGATAAACCGACAGGCGGTAGATAAAATGGGCTCGCTGTTATTTACGCAAAATTTATTTCATTTCGAGAAAACGAGAAAATTTAAGTATATTGCGTAGCGGTAGGTGACTGGTTTCTCGCTTTAAAACAGACACCATGAACGGACCAAAGGGAAATTACTTATGCATTGAATATATTACTCTATCTAGATGGCAAATAGAATCAGCGGGGAAAGAAAACCCTGTTGAGCTTGACTCTAGTCCGACTCTGTGACACATGAATGGTGTAGCATAGGTGGGAGCGCAAGTGCAATTGAAATACCACTACTTTTCTCGTTTCTTTACTTATTCAGTCATCAGTCATTGTAGATTGCTCGCAAAAGAGGTGCATATCTCCGGCGGGCCTATTCTCGCTGGTCGCGGGAGCTGCACGAGTCTGGCGGGGAGTCTGACGGTAGTACACGCTTATACAGGTCCAGACACGTGCGATTGACAGGTGTACGTGCCCAGTGGTCCAGGCGCGTATACGACCCTTACCTGCGTAATTTGGCTGAACGCCTCTAAGTCAAGTCCCAAGGGTTTAGGGTCTGGCCACCGCTCGCCTCCTGCTCGTGGGGGAGAGGTCTCGGAGGTTTGACGCTGAGCCGCCAGCCTCTGCAGCCTACCTTGTGCCAGACGTATTGGTTATCCATTCCTCTGGATCAAACAAGGCAAGGCCGAGAGAGGGAACATGTCATTTCGGCACCACATGTTCTCTGAAGCTCTGCCCAGGCATTGTGAGATGGAAATTTGGCCAAGTTTCAATCCACATACTTTGCAAGGTGCCACTCACTAGATGGCAAAGTAAGAATGAGACACTCGCTGAAATCATCATCCGGTGCCTTGTCGGCTGGTGTGGGCGATCTTGCCTCTCCACAAATTACGATCTCGACGCCATGGATCAATTCGTGTGCTGCCTCCCTACCGTGCCACGACAGAAGACTGTCAATACCTTTTTCATGCTGTCTTCCTCTACCCTTCTTTCCGCAAATCTTTCCGGTTGTCACAATATGTTTCAGTTTTTGTCTTCTCATAACATGGCCAAGGAAAAAAAAAACCGATGACATCCTCTTTCTGATGTTTGTGATAAGTCGTCTTTGCGACTCAGCTTTCCTTAAAACGTCCTGATTGCTCTATTTGGCTGTCCAATTAATTTTCAGCATTCTTCTATAAAACCACATCTACAAGGCTTCCATGGGTCTTTTCGCCTGTTTACTAATTGTCCAGGATTCGTAGCCGAAAGTTAAAACTGGTTCTATGTAACATGCAAGAGCTCTGTTTCTGACTTTCAAGAACAGTGACTTATTGCACAAAACGTTCTTCATTTGATAGAATGCAGTTGCTGCTTGTCCCATTCTGCTCTCTTGCCTCAGTGATACATCTTATATCGGATGCTATCCATGTGCCTTGATATCTGAATTTTTGCACTTGCCCCAACCAACACCCTGTGCTTTAACTGCACCGTCCGTGTGTTACTGGGGACCATAAGGCAAGCGAAGAATAGTACCACTGTTGCCTTCCATGCATATCGTAAGAGGCGACTAAGGAGGCTTTGGGCTGAGACTTAGTCTACAGTCTATTGGGACTTCCAGTCCCCAACATGGCGGATAAGCATTTAAACCGTTACGGCCTTTTGAGTGTTTACGCTTGTGGCTATGGTTTGCATTCGCATTTTCCTCATGTTGGACTGCTAGTGCATAGTTCTGTCGTCCTGCAACTAAGTGAGTACAAGCATGCAAGCAAGCAAGCAAGCAAGCAAGCAACCAACCAACCAACCAACCAACCAACCAACTAACTAACTAACTAACTAACTAACTAACTAACTAACTAACTTTAATTCCACATTTAGACACAATCATTTTCTTTGATATAACCGAGATAATCATGCTTCAAAAACAGTGGTTGTGGAGAGTGAACGAATGGGCCTTAGTTTAAATAATAGAACGTTACGAAATATGAAAGATAAAATGTATGTTTACAACGAGTTGTATGCACGATGCTTAACATATTTCTCTTTCATATGGTTTGCTGTAGCAGTTATTCTCGTGTCGATGGACACTTTTATCTAACAGCTGTTGGCATCTCTAGCTGCTTTTGGAGTTGGAGTGACGTCCAATTACGGCTTACTAACTGATAGTAAAGAACGTGGTTCGAAGACAATATTTAATGGAATGCGGATTAAAGAGAGACCCGAGGTGTTCAAATTCCTGCCTCCTCCCTGAAAATACACACTAATGTGACCGTTTCATCTTGTTGTTGTTCTTCATCATCGTCATCAACATCATTACTTTCATCTTCTTAGTAATCATTCTCATCGGGATAATCACCATCATCGTCTTCTTGTTCTTCTTCTTCTTCATTCTTCTTCTTGTTCATCATCATCATAATCTCATCATCATACTCATCCTCATCACAGCCATTATCAACATCTTCTTCTTCTCTTTCACCACCACCACCACCACCACCACCACCACCACCACCACCACCACCACCACCACCACCACCACCACCACCACCACCACCACCACCACCACCACCACCACCACCACCACCACCACCACCACCACCACCACCACAATCAACATAATCTTCTTCTTTTTCTTCTTTATCATCATCACCACCATTGCCACAACCACCACCACAATCATGATGATCATTCTTCTACATCGTCATCATCAGAATCATCATCTTTTTCTTCATTGTCATCATCAACACTATCATCAGCTTCTTCTTTTTCTTCTGCCAGTGGATCATAGGTCCTCAACCAACTCGAGCAGACCATCCGTAGGCTTGTTCATGACTGATCAGATTTTTCAGCCAAAACTGTATACAGGGAGAAGTAATCAGTCTCACACCAAACCTCCTTATTCGCCTGCTGCGACATGTATTGCAGGTTTCAGTGTTACAATTATTTGCCTCCTTTGCCAGCCGCTGCAAAACACGGGACAATCAGATACCTGACCGTCTTCAACCTGTTCAACCCAATGTTTCCCAGACATTGCCCAAAAGGGGATAAATAACCGCCGCTATGACACACATGTTTTGCTGATTGGCAGTGAACTTGGAATGTCAATGAACAAATTAGGAAGAACTTAGAAGCTCCAAAGATGTGGTTCCTAAGACGAATGTTGTGAATTCCTTTAACTGCCAGAGTAACTAACGACGAGTGCCTCTAAGAGGCTAATGAAACTAGAACATTATATACGACAATAAGAAAGAGACAAACAGCTTTCTATTATCATGGAATGAGAAGAGAGGCATTGGAGAACATCGTAACGACTGGAAAGATCGAGGATGAAGAGAGACAGAGGCAGACCAAGAGAAATGATGCTGGATGTATTGCACGGTGTCATGGAGGAATATCATCAGCAGAGTTTATCCAGAACACCAAAGACCGAGATCTGTGGAGGGACATGAACGCCTACGCCAGCTGGCATGGCGCTTGATGATGATGATGACACACCTAGCTAGTCTAGCAAGATAACTATAATGGGAAGTGTATCGGAGAGGCTGAGGTGAGGAGGACCACAGATGACCACCGTAGATGGATTCAAAATTTGAGCGATAATTTACACTCGAAAACAGCACAGTTAAACCAACTGCAAATCTAACCATTAAAGAACTCCTGTTTGCGGACGACCAAGCACTAATAGCAAATCAGAAGCTGAATTACAAGACCACATGAATAGTCTAAACGAAATGTATAGGGAACATAACATGAAAATTAGCATAAGCAAAACAGAGGTAATGACTATAACTAAAGAAGAAAAAACAACAATAATTCACCTAAATGAACATCCCTTGAAACAAGTACAGAGTTTCAAGTACTTAGGAAGTATAATATCATCAAATGGCAGGTCAGAGGAAGAGATCGAAAATAGATGCATTAAAAGAAAAACATACAAATACCTGGGTACAATCTTCAACTGCTCCAACATAATAAGGGAAGAAATACAAGCTAGAATCAACTCTGGAAATAAGATTTACTATGCACTACAACATCTGCTAAAATCAAATGCGCTATCTCGTAACACCAAGATCACAATATACAAAACACTGATTAGACCAGTTGTGCTGTATGGCTCTGAAACCTGGAGTACAACTAAAGGAGACGAAGCCTTGTTACAAACCTTTGAGAACCAAGTCTTAAGACGCATCTTTGGGCCCATTAGGGATACACAAATTGGAGAGTGGAAAAGAAGAAGCAACAAAGACATTTATGATCTGTTTAAGTCCCCGCTAATCACTGGTATCATGAAGGTTAATAGACTGCAATGGCTGGGGCATATAGAAAGAATGGGAGATAATAGGGAAACAAAACTCGCTTACACTCAAGAAATAAATGACCGTAGACCCCGAGGTAGACCAAGAAGACGGTGGAGAGATAATATACATACAGACCTACAAGCACTTGGAATCAGCGACTGGCAAGAGAAGGTCAACCAGAGAGACGAATGGAGGTGGCTTGTATCTGCAGCAAAGAACCTCAATGGCTCGGAATGCTGAAGAAGAAGAAGAAGAAGAAGAAGAAGAAGAAGAAGAAGAAGAAGAAGAAGAAGAAGAAGAAGAAGAAGAAGAAGAAGAAGAAGGCAAACCAACTCATTGGACAAATGGCACCAATACTAAAGAACAAACATGTATCAATAACTACTAAGAAAGCACTTTACAACACAATCTTCCTACCAACTCTATGCTACCAATGCCAAACCTGGACAATGACAGAAAAAGAGAAAAGAAATATCACAACAACAGAAATGAGATTCCTGAGAAGAATACTCAATGTATCAAGAAGAGATAAGATCAGAAATGAAGAAATCAGGACTAAAGTGGAGGGGGGGGGGGTTTACAACAGCACTAGATTTTATTAGAAAGCAGCAATTTAAATGGTTTGGCCATGTAAGTAGGTTACCATTCAACAGCATACCACAACAAGCAATGATGTACAGACCAGATGGAAACAGAGGAAGAGGCCGACCGCGTAAACGTTGGACGGAGGGAACAGCAGAGTCCATGGGAATATCGATATATGAAGCCCATAATCGGGCACTCTCACGATGCTTAAACTTCACCTCGACACCGCAAGGTACAAGAGGAACATGATGAGATGAGATGATGAGATGAGATGAACACATAGTTAGGACACACCGATATGACATACATGTCGAAATACTGTGATTGACTTCAGCACGGCAAATGACAGTGGAGGAAGAAACGACAAATAGCATGCATTATTTTCACCGAGGCTAAATATACAACGGAAGTAGTCAATGTGGGCGCCTTATTTTTGTACGAGGGTAAATTAATAAGTAAGTCACAAATGGCTGTAGAAAAATAACTAACTATGATAACAACTTGAAACCAGTTTATTTTTATACATACATTGTCCCTTTATTTCTCATCATAATTTCCTCCAACATTGATGCACTTATCCCATCGTTTTATCAGTCCTCCCAAACCGGCTGCATAGAACTGTGTGCTATGTTTTCATTTACCTGCCATCCCACAGAACTGTGTGACTTACTTATTGACTCGCCCTCGTAACTTTTTCTACCCAATCATGCACCGGCGGGAAATCGCTAGGGGCAAAGTCCACTGAAAACCCACGTTGGCAGGAGACATTTCTCGAGTGACTCCGAATTTGAATGTGAAGTGAAAACGTGGTTTAGAAAACAGAGCACGCAGTTCCATGAAGCCGGTTTGGAAGGACTGATAAAACTATGGGATAAGTGCATCAATGTTGGTGGAAAGTATGTTGAGAAATAAAGGGACGATGTATGTATAAAAATAAACTGGTTTCAAGTTGTTATCATAGTTAGTTATTTTTCTACAGCCATTTGTTAGCAAATGAGGGATAAGATCAGGTCTGCAATTTCACGTTGCTTGGCAATGACTAGTTATTACAAAGGGAGAGAGACATAAAGTCTCATTTTAGGTTGTTTATTTATGAAAAAAGGATTTATGCTGAGATAGCAGCACAAGGATAGTGCAGTTGGGGATGGGGATGTCATTGTAATGTGTGTCATCTCGCGTTGCTTGATGCTGACAAACTTGTATAAATGGGACAATATTATTTCCCGTTGCTTGGTACTGAAAAGTTTAACAAAGGGGACAATAGAAGGTCCGTATTCTCCCACTGCTTTTTGATATCGAAAACTTTAACAAAGGGGGACAATCGTTATCTCTGATTGCTTGGTACTGGAAAGTTTAACAAAGGGGACAATAGAAGGTCCGTATTCTCCCACTACTTTTGATATCGAAAAGTTTAACAAAGGGACAATCGTTATCTCTCGTTGCTTGGTACTGAAAAGTTTAACAATGGAGACAATATATGGTCTGTCATCTCCCGTTGCTTGGTGCTGACAAAATGGGGACACTGATGGTGCGTTGCTTTGCGTTGTTTTGTATGGAACATATTTATCTCGGCCAATTCTTCTATTCAGCTGATCGTTCAAGGCGAGGTAGACAACTGAAAAGAGGACGGATTAACATCATCTAAGTAACATTTCCACCCAATCGTTCGCCTTGAACTCAAGCGTCCCCTCTGCTGTGTATCCACCGTGACGAGGTAGAGGGGCTTGTGTGCTCCAATGACCCCAAGAGCTATGCCGACGGTAGCACAGCTACTGGTAGGGTCACCCATGTCGGACAGGTCAAGGGAGAGGGACCAGACCAAGTGACACACAAAACTGCTGCCTTATAGGTAGACTGGGGACAGTCAAAGGCTAGGGAAAGCATCTCGAATAAATGCTTGTCGAAATCGGATGTACTGAGCCACAGGCTTGACAAAGCAGTGCAACGTAACTTAATTCATGATGTCACAAATCAAAATTAATCGTTATGGTGCTAATCCCGCGAAGTCCCATAAGGCGGTGATAGTGCCGGGCCCCCTGGCTCGAGGGGTCCACCCATGACTACTGGTGGTCACCTTCCCCTGTGCTGTGGAGTCAAGGCACAGAGGAGTAAGTTAAGAGCTATTGACCAAATACCAAGGACACTTAACATACTACAATGGAATGCAGAAGGAGTTTATAACAAGAAAGTCTCCCTAACACAGCGTCTTCATAAAGATAGAATAGATGTGGCATGCATCCAAGAGATACACCTCAATGCCAATCATAAACTCTCAGTCAGAGGATATCAGGCCACACGTTTTGACCGTGAAGGACACAAAGGAGGAGTTCTAATACTCACACGAAATACAATACCTTGAGGCGAAGTATCTGTGATCTCTGACAACCAAACGGAAATTATAGGTGTTGATATAATGATAAAGGACGTCAAAATAAGAATTTACAATCTGTATAGCCCAGCAGATAAGGACCTCACACTATCAAACATGAAAACAACTGAAACAAACTGCATTATTGTCGGAGACTTTAATAGCCGTTCAGAAAGATGAGGATAACCAGATACTGACAAAAGAAGAGATGAAGTGGAGGACTGGGAAATAGACGCAAATCTCCATCTACTCAACAAAGCGGATGACACACCGAGCTTCTACTCCAGAAGATGGCTTACCACTTCTTCTCCAGACTTAGCTTTCTGCACAGGAGACACCCTCCACAAAATCGATCGCCATGTGCTTGACCAATTAGCAGGTAGTGACCACAGACCAATCAAGCTTGTAATGAATATGGAGTATGTTCCACAGGAGCAAAGGCATTTGCCCCGCTGGAATTACAAACGAGCAGATTGGGACAGATTTGCCATACTAACAGACAAATATTGTGAAAACATAAATACACGATATGGCAACATGAAGCAAATGGTGGACTGTCTAAACAGAGCAATAATACAGGCAGCCACTGAGTCTATTCCAAGAGGAGCGAGGAAAAATTACAAACCATACTGGACTGAAGAACTACAAATTTTGGAGGACAAAGTTGAAGATGACAGGAAGACAGCAGAGAGAGAACAAACAATTGAAGCGACGTCTCTCTCAAAGCCATCTCAGCAAAATATAAAAGAACAGTAAATCAAACAACAAGAAATTGTTGGAGGGAAAAAACTGAAAACCTGAATTTTGATAGGGATGGAAACAAACTATGGAAACTAGTGAAAGCCATGAACAATGAAGGACCTAGAAGCAAACAAATAACAATTAAACAAGGAAATGCCTTGCTTACAGGAAAAAAGGCTGCAAATGCACTAATGGAACACTATGCAAGTGCAAACCACATTGATATTACAACCGAACAGAAGAAAATAATCAAAGACAAACAGATACACCATAGAAATACAGAGACAGCAGCAGAATATATGATGGCAAATTTAACAATGGAAGAAATGGACCAGGCAATGAATACCCTAAAAAAGAAGAAATCACCAGGAAAGGATGGAATCACAAATGAAATGCTAATAGGACTAGGCACTAAGGCAAAAAAGAAACTACTAGCAGTCCTAAATTACAGCTGGAAGAGGGGAATAGTCCCACAGGCATGGAAGGAAGCTATACTAATACCAGTCCCAAAGAAAGGAAAAGACCTGAAAGAACCAAATGGCTATCGACCTATCAGTCTACTTAGCTGTGTAGGAAAATTAATGGAACGCATTATCAATGACAGGCTAATATGGCATCTGAAAGAAAACCAACTCTTAACACCACACCAAGCAGGATTCAGAAAGTACAGATCCACTGAAGATCAAATAACCTATATAGCTCAGGAAATAGAGGATGCCTTCCAAGAGAAAAAGCACACACTAGCGGTCTGCATAGATTTAGAAAAAGCATTTGATAAAGTATGGAAGGAAGGACTGAAAGTAAAACTGCAAAAATGCATGTTTGTGGGAAAATGTACAAATGGATCAGCTACTACCTTGAGAACAGAACTGCCAGGACAAAAGTACAAGGACAAACCAGTAAAATGATGCTGTTGGAGCAAGGTGTCCCCCAAGGAGGAGTTCTTTCACCAACATTATTCCTAGCATATATAAATGACATCACGGAAAATGTTCCGTCCAGAGTACATACATCATCCTTTGCAGATGACCTAGCCATATGAACATCTGAAGAATATATTAGTACAGCTAACAGCAGAATACAGCAAGCTCTATTAGCGCTAGAGGACTGGTCAAAATCATGGCTAGTGAAGGTAAGTGAGGAGAAAACAACATGCACAGTGTTCTCCCTCTCAAATAAAACTCAGCAACCTAGGCTGGTATTGAATGGAAAAACATTGCGCCATGAAGAAAATCCAAACTATCTAGGAGTCACCTTTGATCGTCGCCTGACATGGAAAACACAGGTTGAGAAAAATCGAACAAGGCATAGAATGGCAATCATGAAAAAGCTTGCTGGTACAACGTGGGGAGCAGATGAGAAAGTTTTCAAGAAGTTATATACTGGACGGTGAGGCCAGTACTGGAATATGGCATTGCAGCTTGGGCAACAGCAGCTAAGTCAAACTTTAACAAAATAAGTAGAGTCCAAAATCAAGGAATGCGAATCATAACTGGAAGCCTGAAGACAACGCCTATTAATGAACTAGAAAAGATCACTTGTTTACAACCAATGCAGGATAGAAGAGATAGCATAGCCCAGCAACAAGCAGAAAAATATAGAAGATTGACAGACCACCCTATGTATAAAATGTTTAATGGTTTTGGAAAGGGAAGACTGAAGCATAGCAACTTTATAGAAACTGCAAAACAAAAGATTAGGGCAGATCCTATACTTACCATATCAACTGTCAAACCCATTTACAGTGCACACAAGTTCCCAGCTTGGAGACAGCAGCAACTGCCTGAGATGATAGAAAACATTCCTGGTATTGAGAAAAAGAACACTCAGCATGAAACCGAAAGAAGAAAAATAACCCTTAACTACATAAAAGAACATTACCCAAGCAGCAATTGGACCCATGCATATACAGATGGATCACCCAAACATTCAATAGAGAATGGAGGAGTAGGAATTCTCCTAAATTTAAATAATGGAGTGAAAAAAACACATTCAGTGGCAACTGGAAAATTTTCAAGTAAGTTCAAAGCGGAGGTAGAGGCTCTGAAAACTGCAGCAGAAATGCTCTTGAAGGAGGAAAATAAAGAGAAGCAAATAGCTATCTTCACAGATGCAAAGTCAGCTGTCTCAATACTGAAGAGCAATAACAGCACAGAACTAACTGACCTAAGAGCAGCACTCCATGGTCTATGCCAGAAATCCCAAAAAGATGTAATACAGTGGATCCCATCACATTGCAGTATACTTGGAAATAAAGAGGCTGACAGACTGGCAAAACAGGGCGGACGACTATCACAGCCTGACATAGACATAACCTATAATGAGGGAAAGAGGTTGATAAAAAGCACCTATAGAACCAAATGGGAATCAGAGCATCCAGGCCACCAAAAGGATGATGCATATTACAAACTCGACCGAAGAGAACAAGTAGCAATCTTCAGACTCCGCACAGGACATAACAGGCTGAAATACCACTTGTTCAATAAACTAAAGATAGGAGATACCGATGAATGTAATTGTCGAACTGGAAAAATGACAGCAAAACATTTTCTGCAGGATTGCCCAATATATGCAGAACAGAGAAAGATATTTTGGCCTACACCTTCTTCATTGTGTAATTGAGTGTAAATGGGAGAAAGTGTGAGAAAGAGTAATTGAGCACAAAACATTAGGCATAATCATTGATAGAAACCCAACCTTTAATTCCCACGTTCAAGCGCTTATTAAACAAACAGCGAAAAAAGTATACCAACTCGCCAAAATTAAAAACTTACTTGATGAGGACACAAGGAAACTATTCTATACTTCTCATATACAGACACACTTTGACTACTGCTCTACAATCTGGGACGGTTGTTCTAATTCAAACACCAAGCGACTTTACTCACTCCAGAAACGGGCCATGAGTCTAATTTATAACAAACATTTATCTGACAATCCTAGCCTGTATAAACGCCTTCAGTTACTACCAATCCGCAAACGCCTGCTTTTCAATAAAGCTAAACTAATTCACAAAATCCTGCATCGGAATGCCCCAAATTACCTTTGGCCATTGTTTAAATATAATGCTAGACACAGTAAACGTTTAAATATATTACACATTCCGAAGCCTAGGATTGACTTATACAAAACAAGCTTAACGTACTCTGCAGCTCAGCTGTGGAACAATCTTCCACAAGAAATCAAAGACATCACAAATCCCTATTCATATAATCGCAAATTACCCGAACACTATCTCAGTACGGATTATCTTCCCCCTTAATAATAGAGATAATAATAATAATAATAATAATAATAATAATAATAATAATAATAATAATAATAATAACAAAAACCTAGTATAACAGCCAGTCCCCTTTTGGTAGGCCAGTATATTCCACATGGCTAATAACAAGTGTCAGACCATTATATAATTTTACTGTGTCGTGTAGTTTTGATATTCGCATTTTGCCCATGCCTTTATAATGCATATCTTTTATATTGTTGCTGTTCTCTGTTAGCCTTGAATGATGTGTGAATGAAATAATGTATGAAAGAGAGTGATAGAAGGGCAGAATGTTAGACGGGCCTGCGTGCCCAATTCTTAACCCTTTGAAAATAAAGTTTGTTCGTTCATTCGTTTGTTCGTTCATTTGAGGACAAGCTCTATGGAGATATCAACAAGCTCAAGTTGACCGCAGCTTACTTTAACTACATACAGGTTGACATTTAAAGGTGTATGAAGTATTCAGACTGCCACACTTCATACCACAGGTATGTCGGTTACAAAAGCCTCCCAGAGGCACAAAATGGAATATTGCTTGGATAGCAAATCCATTACTCGGAAAGTCTGAATCGAAAGCTCACTGTGTGGATGTCATCTGCACACTGCATTCTTCTGGTTTCCAGAAGAACAGCCTATGGTGAACGGAAGGCCCAATATACGGAAGTGAGGCTAAGCAGCCATGTGCAGGACGTGACGATTCCTTGGGTGAGCCCAGTACCAGAGCGCTGTGTGTTGGCTCTGCAATTATGGAAGCCTCCTTGGATGCCGGGGAATGCCCATGGTCTGCCCCTGCCTTCCCTTGAGGGCTGACCAGGATGTCTTTGGCTGTTCTATATGGGCCAGCTAGGATGAGAGTCAAACGTCCTAAGAAACCCCCGGGGAGGTTAACCCGGTCAGCAAATGCCCTCAGAAGTCGGATGTGTCGGCATAACGGCGCAAGAACGCAGCTGTGGTGTAAACAGGCACAACGCAATCACATCCGGAAAAAAAACTCCGGATGAACGCAGAAGAAGAAGAAGAAGAACTCAAGCGTAATCCAAACTGGACTGACTTTTGCGTGTGGATTAGTTTTCCTTGTTACCAGTGTCTCTCGCCATTAGGGGAACCCACTCCGACTTCTTAACGTACTTTTAATTCACGTACCCAATTCAAGGACAAAAAGTCAACATTTTAGTCCGAAACAATAATTTCGTGCGAACGATCAAGAAGAAAAATAGAGAATAAACAGTGTTTTCAAACTGAGAAGCACATTATGCGTTAGCTGTAAAGCGTGGATCACAACTGTCTATTATATCCTACTGCCAATTAGTTTCTGGCTTTATTTCTGTCGTTAAATATTCAACGCGAACGAAACATGAAAGAGTATCATTGATTTATTACTCAATTTATAGCTAACACTAAGCTGTGTGCAGCTGTCACGATATGCACAGATTCTCTGATTCATGTTGGCGCACATAAATCTAGACTGAATGACAGCGTGGCAATGGAACAAATAGCAATTAACTAAGTAAGTAAGTTGTCAAGTAAGTAAGTACGTACATAAGTAAGTGGGTAAGTGAATACGTGAATGAGTAAATAAGTTGGTGAGTAAGTGGGTGATTGATTGATTGATTGATTTAGGAATCGACATCACAGCATTCGGGGCACTCCCATAAGCGCTCCGTCCCCATCTTCAGCAGCCAGCGAAGAGTTCCAACACTAATAGTACCAGTAGCAATCTGATTATATGTCCGTCTCGTCTTTCCTCTGAGCGTTGAGCGCCGGCCAGATCCCCTCGTCGCTCCTTGCTGTCTCATTCTTGCCAGACCATACATTTGCTCCTCCGATGTGTGCACGTGCTCCCACAAGGCCGCAACCACGTCTGCCTTGTCATGTATCAATACTCCACCAAGTTCTGCAGAGCCAGCCAATCTGTCCGCCTGTTCATTTCCAAGCACACCGGCATGCCCCGGAGAAAAGATCCAGGTGATGCTTGTCACCCGTGACCTCCGAAGCGAAGCAAGCCACTCCGCACGAAGCCTGCCCGTCCTCACCCTCGTCAGCATGCTTTCTGAGTCATTTACAATCACGATGTGTGTGTGTGTGTGTGTGTGTGTGTGTGTGTGTGTGTCGTATTCTCCATCCAGCGGAGAGCCGCAGTGACCGCCTCCACCTCCATTCTTAAGCTGATGTTGTGGTATCATATGCCAGGCTCTCCTGCCCCAAACGTCGACCATTGGCTTTGGCTATGAACCCCCAGCCACTTTTCTCATCTCTTGACACCGAACCATCTGTGTAGATAATCACATCACCCGAGTGAGCATTGTCCTGAATTAGTTGCTGGATTTCCACTTCCGTGGCCCCTGCTGGCCACTCCCTGCACTCCCGACTTAATGTGATTATAACTCTGTACATTTCTGACTGCTCCGCTGGCACTCTGACCCACTCCTCTCCACGCCTAATGTTCTCCAAGGGGCACACCTGTCTGATCGTATCC
Organism: Cepaea hortensis; assembly: GCA_963921405.1. Lineage (NCBI taxonomy): Eukaryota > Metazoa > Mollusca > Gastropoda > Stylommatophora > Helicidae > Cepaea > Cepaea hortensis. Next base: position 24,134,120 of record OY992887.1, on the reverse strand, counting down.
TCTGCCTGAGCCATCCATGATTTCCCTCTTATCAGTCGCTGACCCTTAACTGCGTCCAGCGCCTCATGCAGTGGGTGGTCTGTGTCTGCAACTACTCTAAGGTATGCCTTCGCCTGCATCACCTTGAGCCTAACAGCAACACTCGGCAGACCAAGGATGTAACTCATACACACTACTGGGATGTCTCTAGTGCATCCCTGAATGACCCGCATAGCTTCAGGCCTCTTGGAAGAAGCTTCCCGCTTTCCAAAAACTCTTGCAGCTTGACAGCGACTATCTTCTCTAGAACATTCCCAAATGTATTTTGAAGGGTGATGATTCTAAAGCCGCTAAGCTTTGACTGATCCTAGAGTGGTTTTGGGAGAGGGATGAGATAGCTGTGCACCAAATCCTGCGGTACTGATGCTGTCCTAATGCTCTGGTTAAAGCAGTCGGTCATCTCCTCCAGGTCTGCATCGCTCAAACCCTTCATGTGGCCATACCTGACCCCATCGGGCCCTGGTGCCGTGTCTTTTGCCTTTTTCAAAATGTGTTTAACATCTTCCACCCGTATGATGTCTTCATACTGCATATTCTTCGTGGTGCCAGATAACTCCTCTCTAACTGCATCCCTGGTGTCCGCATCATTATGATTGGTCTGCTCTAAAAAATCTCTGGAGAAATGCCTCCCCTTTCTCTTTGTCTGTTGTCACGCGCACACCATCATCTCTATAAATTGTTCCCACTGTCATAGGCCGATCTTTTCTCTGCATTTGCCTGTGCAGTTTCCAGAATTTTCGCAGTGTTTTATCACCTCCAATCTCCTTCATGAAACATTCCCATTTTGCCTCTTTGGCCTCTGCAGCACAGCGCTTGAAAACCTCCACCTTGTCTTTCTTGACATTTTCCGCTGTGTCCACTTCATCTCGTGAGCTTTGAAGTGTCTGTCGCACTTTCATTAGCTGTTTCACTGCAGCTCTCTTTGCTTTCCAAGCATGGTCTACTTCTGGGGTCCACCATGGGGGCTGCAAAAAGGGAGTTTTTACAGTCCTGTTGCATACCCCTTGCCTGAGGCGTTCAAGAAGGCAATCGGTCCTCTCATACCTGAAGGTCTTGCGCGCTCTCCCAGCTTTAACTTTCCTGGGTTTAGAGATCAGGACTGAGCATGGCATGTGATCACTCCCATGGTCATTCAAAACAGTCCACTTTACATCAAGGACTGATGACTGGGAGACAAGTGCCAAGTCAATAGCTGTGTCTGCATCGCCAGGCCTCATTGTCATTCTAGTCAGCCTACCATCATTTATGCAGACCACATCGGAGTCCACCATGGCATCCGCAAGGGCAATTCCCTGTCGATTTTCTCCACTACTGTCCCAATCTCTGTACCTTGCATTGAAGTCTCTACATATGAGTAGCCTATCACCTGGTAATTCCTTCAGTTCCTCAAGCCAGTCCCAGTGTTCCTTTCTGACAAAACAGTCCACTGTGGCATATACATTTATGATGTTCCAACTTAAGCCACCAATCTCCATTTGTATACCCTGGACCTCTCTTGCATTGTGATTCCACTGGCTCAAGTCAAGTACCACATGCTTCACCCCTTCCTTCACCAGCAGACCTTGTCCATGTCTCTTCTGCCCAGTAGGGTTTATATAACTGGCGTACCCAGGGCAATGGTATTTGTCTGTATTTAGCTCCTGGAGCATGAAGACATCAAAATCATATATTAGTCTCTCCAATACAGGACCTCTCTGTCTGGCACTGCGACAATTCCAGTATCCCACTCTTACATAGTTGAAACCTAGTCTTTCCACTTTTCGTCTTGTTCTCCTGTCGCCCGCCCTCCTATTTCTATCCGTCTTCTCACACCATTTCCTCTTCTTCTCCTCCTCACTCTCTCTTCGCTAGCCTCTGAGGGATGTGTCAAGCGCAGAGCACGTGCTCCGTAGCTCCGGCGACGATTCCCATGTTTAAATAAATCTATAGGTAAAGTTTGGATATTGCAGGAAATAAACGGTCACCTTAGCATTGCCTGCTTGCTAGGGAAGAGGCAGGGGATGTCCCACAGGAGTCCATACGCCTGGTGCCGCCCCGCACGCCTGCCAGACGTCCACCGTTCACGACCAGTTAACCCATGGCCATCCAGTTCCTCAGCACGCTAGTCCACCTTGAACTTGGGGGTTTATATTTGGAGTTTTCCGTCTCCTAGATAGACTGCTGTCTAAAGCTAACGGGTTCCACCTACCCGGGAGAGGGGTTAGAGCGCCCCGACTCGCTTGGCAGGCACGTCTCCGAGCATATGAGGTATTTTCTAAGGAACTCAGATCCCACCCTGAGATCCCGCCTCGCCCTCTGTACCCACCGCCAGTTGGTCTGCGGCTGCTTAATCGATATTCGCAGCTAACCTCTATATCTAGAGGCCGTTCCACGATCCGCCACCATTGGACGCGCTGGGTCGGGGATGGTCGCCCCAGCTTTACCCACTCTGCACAAAGCTTGCCTATCCTCACTCTACTCAGCATGCTTTCTGAGTCAGTTACAATCACGATGTGTGTGTGTATCATATTCTCCATCCAGCGGAAAGGTGCACTGACCGCCTCCACCTCCATTCTTAAGCTAGATGTTGTGGTATAGAAACTCGAAAGAAAGGAAGGATAATCAAAGTTCACTAAAACAACGGATCTCAATTATAATCAACCGCTGTAAAAGCAGGTTAAACGAGGTTGAAGGTTTTACTTTTGTTTTGTAAATACCGAACTTAATTCAACAGGAACTTATAAATGAAATGGGCAGAGTCAAAAAACCAACATCTCAGCACTCCGGACATTCCAATAAGCGCTTTATCCTCATCTTCAACAGCAAGCGAAAAGTCCCAATACTAATGGCACCAATTGTAGTCTGATTATGTACCTATCGGGCCTTTCCTAGGAGCACTGAGTGTCGGCCAGATCCTCTGGTCACTCCCTGCCGGTCTGTTCTCTCCAGGCCATGACTGATCCATTCTTCCACACTATACACATGATTCCAAAAGGCCCTGAATGCATCTGACTGATCGTGCACCTATACCTTAAGTAACAGAGCATATATGGGAATACCATTGTGCAGTGAGCACATTCAACAACGTTACAATATAGAGCAACCAGATTAGCATACAAGACTACATACCATCAACACTATACTGTAATAAACCTGAGACTTAAACAAGGATTGAAACAGAAATATAAACTAAAACAGTACATCTTTCTTTTCATTTTCTTTTCCTTATCAAAGTAAACTCATCACCACGTTATGAAAATGAAAAAAAAAATGTAAAATAAAAAAAAATTCTTGTCTAACGTGTTTAAATTAATAAACTCTAATGTTTATAAACTTATCATGTGAAAAACTATCTAAAGTTACACAGATTAAAGGTGAGATTACAACAAATGTTAAATTACAGGTCAAAGTTGAGATTATTAAAAAGATTCTAAATTAAACACAGGTCAAAGGTAAGATTGTTCAACTTTCTGTTTCTTGGCTGGTGATGCCGACTTGAACCAGTTCATCATCATATTGCTGCTTGGACACACTTTTGGTTTTCCAAGCTCCACTGGTTTGATACAGTCTGGGGACATGTAGCGAGAGTTGTTAACTGCCTTCGACACTGGATGAAACATCAAACCCTTCTGTGATTTTATCAGGGAAGATGCCTCTTTTAGTGGGATGTTTGCTGAATCAAGCCATTCCTGAACTTCCTCTTCTGTTGACAGTCTGGCTGGCATGCGGTGATGACACCACTCAATGTCTGGTGAGGCTGGCACAGTGATGACACCACTCAATGTCTGGTGAGGCTGGCACAGTGATGACACCACTCAATGTCTGGTAAGGCTGGCACAGTGATAACGCTGTAGGAATACAGTAGCGCAGATCCATCTGGAGGATTCCACACGTCATAAACTCCTGCCATTGTAAGCAATCTCTGTCCCTTCCATTCAGGGACTTCGTCATCTGTACCATCCCAATCAGCCCAGACATCATCCTGTTTTAATTCTGTTGCACCATGTACAGATTCTGTCACATCACAAGATTTCAACAACTTTGATTCTCCAACTATGGGGTCCAACTCAACTACTTCTGTAGCCTCTGATTTCAGAGAATCCCAGAAAGAATTTGAAGGTTTCGTTTCAATGATGCTGTTACCTGTAGTATCTGGTTGCGTGCCATTATTATTAACAGGTCCTGACAAATTTTGTGTTTGATTGACATTCGGTGAACATTCCAGCTTAATTTGGGTATTTTGGTTTTGTTAGTTTTTGTCATTTGTTTCTTGTTTTACCTGCTGTGATATTTCTTGTTTTATGGCCTTGTCAAGATGTGTTTCTCGAATATTCATCTTCTTGTCTTTGATGTCAGTGACTATCTCTGTCTTTGCTTTCTCTCCTGGGTAAAGAATGCTGTTGGGTTGTGGGAAATAGAAAAAAATATGGCTGTTTGCCCTCTGGTGTTGTTTTCCATTCAAAATATCCGTCAGCTAACACAACGGAAGCCTTTCTGTAGTGGTACTTTGTATGTCTTCTTTTTCAACATCCCTTCAGCCCGACAGTTGTTTGTCTCATAAGGGACCTTGTAGGGATCTCCTTTGTGCCATGAAGGGGTAAGGCCCCACTTCATAGGGATCACACTGCGCTCAATTGGAAATTCGCTTTTATTGCCTTCAAAGTTTGAAGACACTAAAACAGGCGTATGTGATGTGGGTGCGATGTTATGTGATGGCCAATATTTCTGACCACTAGGAGCATCTTTCCACGTGGGACGTCTTCTTTTGGCACTTCCATCTTTATATGTACATGCTTTTACAACATCATCAGGTGCCAGAGTACAGACAGTTCGGCCACACATTTCAAGAAGAAAGTTTCCCCTTCCTCCAATACTTGCAGACGATGAATCAGTAAGTGGGTGAGAAAATAAATAATTGAGTAGGTGAGTAAGTAAGTGAGTAAGTGGGTGAGTACGTAAATTAATTGGTGAGAAAGTAAATAGGTGAGTAAGTAAGTGAAGGAGTGAGTAAGTACGTAAGGAAGTAAGTGAGTGAGTAAAGAAGTAAGTAAGTAAGTAAGTAAGTAAGTAAGTGGGTGAGTTCGTAAGTTAGTTGGTGAGAAATTAAGTAGGTGAGTAAGTAAGTGAAGGAGTGAGTAAGTAAGCAAGTAAGTGAGTGAGTAAGTAAGTAAGTAAATAAGTGGATGAGTACGTAAGTTAGTTTGGAGAAAGTAAGTAAGTGAGTGAGTAAGTGAAGGAGTGAGTAAGTAAGCAAGTAAGTGAATGAGTAAGTAAGTAAGTGGGTGGGTACGTAAGTTAGTTGGTGAGAAAGTAAGTAGGTGAGTAAGTAAGTGAAGAAGTGAGTAAGTAAGTAAGTAAGTAAGTAAGTAAGTAAGTAAGTAAGTAAGTAAGTAGGTAAGTAGGTAAGTAAGTAAGTAAGTAAGTGGGTGAGTGCGTAAGTTAGTTGGTGAGAAAGTAAGTAGGTGAGTAAGTAAGTGAAGGAGTGAGTGAGTAAGTAAGTAAGTAAGTAAGTAAGTAAGTAAGTAAGTGTGTGAGTAGATACTTGAGTGAGTGCGTGAGTATATAAGTAGGTGGGTAAGTAAGTAAGTGCATAAATAACGTATATGGATGAGTAAGTAAGTGGTGAGTAATCAAGTAGGTAAGTAGTTAAGTGAGTATGTAATTACGCGGGTGACTGAATAAGTGTTTGTGTAAGTAATTAAGTGAGTAAGTGAGAAATGTACGCAAGCAAATATGTATGTGAAATAAATAAGTAAGTTTGTATGTAAATAAATATGTTTGCCTATGAGTAAATGAGTAAGGAATAAATATGTAAGTAAATGTGTAAGCTAAAATGTATTTAAGCAACTAATTAAGTAATTATGTTATGTAAGTGTGTAAGTAGTTAAGTGGGGTTGAAAGTTTAGAGCTGTGAGTTCTAAAATGACTGGTAAGGCCTATTTTGAGCTGAAATGTTTTTTGACAATGTGGGCAAAGAATGCTTAACGTTCCAGGAGGAGGATCTCTTGTAGTGGTTTTTGTTGTCCAGCCTTTTTGTTTTCACAGCTCTTGAAGTCCTGTTTGCTTCACAAGTGACTACATCCTTGCCTAATGATGTACGCCACGAATTTCGGTCTTTGGAAGCAGTCTCTAAGGTGCCATGATGAATTCCAAGAGCTTTCAGTGAGATCTTCAGAGTGTCTTTAAAGCGTTTCCTATTGGGAGCGTTTACCTCAGCGCAACTCGCCGTAAAATATCGCTTAGGGAGCCAATGATCTGACATGCGAGTCAAGTGACAAGCCTAGCGAATCCGATTCTTCATTAGTAGAGTGTGGATGCTGGGCATGGAAGCTCTTTCTATGACCTCAGTGTCGAGGATCTTGTCTTGCCATGTAATCTTTAATAGCTTCCTAAGGCAGACAGTGTGGAAACGGTTTATTTTCTTGGCGTGTCGCTGATAAACAGTCCAGGTTTCACAAACATATAACAGTTTGGGCAATACAACTGTTTTGTAGACTTTCAACTTTGTTTGCAGGCTTATTCCATTTCTGTCCCACACATTTTTTTAACAGTTTGCCAAAGGCCTCGCTGGCCTTGGAGATTCTTACATTCACTTTGCCATCAATTGTGACAGCTTGTGACACAGTGCTGAAAAGAGAAGTGAATTTGTTCACAACACTTAGTTTATGACCATTTACTTTGATAATCGGTTCGGTTTGATTAATCCCTGGAGCTGGTTGGTATATAACTACAGTGAAGTTGGATGAAGAATGACTTACGCCATGAATTGGATTAAAGTGCGTAATTCATTGACCACACTCTCTCACCTGAGTCCACCTGAATCCAGTGGCAAGTCAAGATGACTGGATACGACTACAGGTGTAGTGAATGACCAGGGCGCCCTACGTGCCTCGCCGTGCTCATTACGCTCCACAACTCTTTGCAGATAAACGCCGCCTTGCTCTTTGAATCGTCAGTGATTCCTTCCGAGCAGTCTTTCGAATCATGTCTTCACATGCTGGGCATCGGTTCACCGATGGTTTGACGCCGAATCGGTTACCCTCGCCTGGTTTTGCCGGGCTGTCACAGCTGTTGACCGGGGTGGGGGGGGGGGGGGGTGTGGCCACTGTCGCATCCTGACAACTACTAGGAGCCGCAGGCGTGGGCTGGATGTCAGACTTAGACCAGTGGGCAATAGGCCCTGAAAAGGACGTGACAGCCATCCTTATCAAAGTTACTACCAATGCCTGTTAACCCAAACCACCGATGAAACATTATAATCATCACGTTTCGTACCAACCAAACAAGCACTTAACCAAGCAACCAACAAAACAAGCACTTAACCAAGCAACGAAACAAACTAGCATTTAACTAAGCAGCCAACCAAACAACCAACCATACAACCAACCATGCAACCAACCAACAAACCATGCAACCAACCAAATAACATACCAACCAACCAACCAATCATGCAACCAACCGACCAAGCAACAAATCAATCAAGCACATAACGAAGCAACAAATCAAGCAACGAATCAAGCAATCAAGCAACCAACCATGCAACTAACCAAGCAACAAATCAAGCAACCAGCCAATCAACAAACAAACCAAGCACTAAACCAAACAACCAATCAATCCAGCAACCAACAATGCAATCAAGAAAGCAACCAACCAATCAACTAACCAACCATTCAGTCAACTAACCGACCAGCCAGACAACCAACCACTCAACCAGTCAACCAACCAACCAACCAACCAACCAACCAACCTACCGACCAACCACACAACCAACCAACCAACTGCCATATAGTGAGTGCAAACGAAATGACGTCATAGAAATTATATAGAAATCCTATACGCATAAAATGCCACAAAATCTAAGAGACGCGTTGGAAACAACAAAAACGTCACATAGCGATCAGAGTAACAACGGACAGACTTGCGGGGATATGGAACCGAGAAGGCAGTGCAAATTTTGGCATTGAAACATTGGCGTGGCATAAGATCAGTGGCTCGAATTGGATGAGCAGAGAAAGAATTATATTACCTAAATGCTACATGGTGTCGTCACAAAATTAACGAACCTGCAGGCAGAGAAATCAGAGATATATATATTTTATATGGAGCAGCGAGACGAACACTTGGCGATGGACAGAAGAATATCTACGGACGAATAGAACTAATGGCCGACATGTATTAAATAAGGTTTGTGTTCTAACAATACGCCAGTCAACCAACCAACCAACCAACCAACCAACCAACCAACCAACCAACCAACCAACCAACCAACCAGTCAGTTAACCCACCCACAAATCAGTCAACCAATCAACCCACTTGTCACGAGATTAGGTCAAATCAGCTGTCTTCGTACGAGGAATCTCCATAGTACGGTAGTACGTCATTAGGGAGACTCCCTGTTATTAATAACTCGGGAGAAGCCGGTTGATTTGCATAACATAGAAGGTTGTTCTTCTTCTTCTTCTTCTTCTTCTTCTTCTTCTTCTTCTTCTTCTTCTTCTTCTTCTTCTTCTTCTTCTTCTTCTTCTTCTTCTTCTTCTTCTTCTTCTTCTTCTTCTTCTTCTTCTTCTTCTTCTTCTTCTTCTTCTTCTTCTTCTTCTTCTTCTTCTTCTTCTTCTTCTTCTTCTTCTTCTTCTTCTTCTTCTTCTTCTTCTTCTTCTTCTTCTTCTTCTTCTTCTTCTTCTTCTTCTTCTTCTTCTTCTTCTTCTTCTTCTTCTTCTTCTTCTTCTTCGTTCATCCGGAGTTTCGGTTTTTTCGGACGTGATTGCGTTGTACCTGTTTACAGCAGAGTTGCGTTCTTGCGCCGTTAGGCCGACACATCCGACTTCTGAGGGCATTTATTGACCGGGTTAACCTTCCCGTGGGTTTCTTAGGACGTTTGACTCTCACTGGTGTGGTGTTATCCCCCATCCCAGCTGGCCCATACAGAACAGCCAAAGACATCCTGGTCAACCCTTAAGGGAAGGCAGGGACAGATCATGGGCATTCCCCGCCATCCAAGGAGGCTTCCATACTTGCAAAGCCGACACACAGTGCTCTGGTACTGGGCTCACCCAAGGAATCGTCACGTCATGCACATGGCTGCTTAGCCTCACTTCCGTATATTGGGCCTTCCGTTCACCATAGGCTGTTCTTCCGGAAACCAGAAGAATGCAGTCTGCAGATGACATCCACACAGTGAGCTTTCGATTCGGACTTTCCACGTAATGGATTTGCTATCCAAGCAATATTCCATTTCGTGCCACTACGACACTTTTCCCACCTTTTATGAAGCCCACACAGTGAGCTTTTGATTCGGACTTTCCACGTAATGGATTTGCTATCCAAGCAATATTCCATTTCGTGCCACTATGACGCATCTTCCACCTTTTATGAAGCCCACACAGTGAGCTTTCGATTCGGACTTTCCACGTAATGGATTTGCTACCCAAGCAATAATCCATTTCATGCCTCTGGGTCGCTTTTTGTAACCGACATACCTGTGTTATGAAGTGCGGCAGTCTAAATATTTCTTCATACACCTTTAAATGTCAACATGAATGTAGTTAAAGTAAGCTGTAGTCAACTTGAGCTTGTTGATATCTCCATAGAGCTTGTCCTCAATTGAAGCAGGCGTGGGCCAAAATATCTGTCTCTATTCTGCATATATTGGGCACTCCTGCAGCAAATGTTTAGCTGTCATTTTACCAGTTCCACAATTACATTCATCGGTATCTCCTATCTTTAGTTTATTGAACAAGTGGTATTTCAGCCTGTTATGTCCTGTGCGGAGTCTGAAGATTGCTACTTGTTCTCGTCGGTCGAGTTTGCAATACGCATCATCATTCTGGTGGCCTGGATGCTCTTATTCCCATTTGGTTCTATAAGTGCTTTTTATAAACCTCTTTGCCTCATTATAGGTTATGTCTATGTCCGGCTGTGGTAGTCGTCCACCCTCTTTTGCCAGTCTGTCAGCCTCTTCATTTCCAGGTATACTGCAATGTGATGGGATCCACTGTATTACAACTTTTTTGGATTTCTGGCATAGACCATGGAGTGCTGCTCTTAGGTCAGCTAGTTCTGTGCTGTTTTTGCTCTTCAGTATTGAGACAGCTGACTTTGCATCTGTGAAGATAGCTATTTGCTTCTCTTTATTTTCCTCCATCAAGAGCATTTCTGCTGCAGTTTTCAATGCCTCTACCTTCGCTTTTAAGTCACTTGAAAAATTTCCAGTTGCCACTGACTGTTTTTTTCCCACTCCATTTTTTAAATTTAGGAGAATTCCTCCTCCTCCATTTTCTATTGAATTTTTGGTTGATCCATCTATATATGCATGGGTCCAATTGCTGCTTGGGTAATGTTCTTTTATGTAGTTTAGGGTTATTATTCTTCTTTCGGTTTCATTCTGGGTGTTCTTTTTCTCAATGCCAGGAATGTTTTCTATCATCTCAGGCAGTTGCTGCTGTCTCCAAGCTGGGAACTTGAGTGCATTGTAAATGGGTTTGACTGTTGATATGTTAAGTATGGGATCTGCTCTAATCTTTCGTTTTGCAGTTTCTACAAAGTTGCCACGCTTCAGTCTTCCCTTTCCAAAACCATTAAACCTGTTATGCATTGGGTGGTCTGTCAATCTTCTGAATGTTTCTGCTTGTTGCTGGGCTCTGCTATCTCTTCTATCCTGCATTGGTTGTAAACAAGTAATCTTTTCGAGTTCATTAATAGGCGTTGTCTTCAGGCTTCCAGTTATGATTCGCATTCCTTGATTTTGGACTCTACTTATTTTGTTAAAGTTTGACTTAGCTGCTGTTGCCCAAGCTGCAATGCCATATTGCAGTACTGGCTTCACCCGTCCAGTATGTAGCTTCTTGAGAACTTTCTCATCTGCTCCCCACGTTGTACCAGCAAGCTTTTTCATGATTGCTATTTTTTGCCTTGCTCTTGTTCGATTTTTTTTTTCAACCTGTGTCTTCCATGTCAGGCGACGATCAAAGGTGACTCCTTGATAGTTTGGATTTTCTTCATGGCGCAATGTTTTTCAATTCAATACCAGCTTAGGTTGCTGAGTTTTATTTGAGAGGGAGAACACTGTGCATGTTGGTTTCTCCTCACTTATCTTCACTAGCCATGATTTTGACCAGTCTCTAGCGCTAATAAGGCTTGCTGTATTCTGCTGTTAGCTGTACCAATATATTCTTCAGATGTCCATATGGCTAGGTCATCTGCAAAGGAGGATGTGTGTACTCTGGCTGGAAAATTCTCCGTGATGTCATTTATATATGCTAGGAATAATGTTGGTGAAAGAACTCCTCCTTGGGGGACACCTTGCTCCAACAGCATCTTTTTGCTGGTTTGTCCTTGTACTTTTGTCCTGGCAGTTCTGTTCTCAAGGTAGTGGCTGATCCATTTATACAATTTTCCAACAAACATGCATTTTTTACATTTTTACTTTCAGTCCTTCCTTCCATACTTTATCAAATGCTTTTTCTAAATCTATCCAGACCGCTAGTGTCTTTTTTTTTTTATCTTGGAAGGCATCCTCGATTTCCTGAGCTATATAGGTAATTTGATCTTCAGTGGATCTTTACTTTCTGAATCCTGCTTGGTGTGGTGTTAAGAGTTTTTTTTCTTCCAGATACCATGTTAGCCTGCCATTGATAATGCGTTCCATTAATTTTCCTACACAGCTAAGTAGACTGATAGGTCGATAGCCATTTGGTTCTTCCAGGTCTTTTCCTTTCTATGGGACTGGTATTAATATAGCTTCTCTCCATGCCTGTGGGACTATTCCTCTCTTCCAGCTGTAATTTAGGACTGCTAGTAGTTTCTTTTTTGCCTTATTGCCTAGTCCCATTAGCATTTCATTTGTGATTCCATCCTTTCCTGGTGTCAGAAGTTGGATGCGCCACCGGCTAGATGAAAGTATTATTCACTGGCGTGCAACCCCAAATAGTCAGAAACTGACTAGGTACAAAATCTATAAGGCTGAACTACAAACTAAGCCCTGAAAATCCAACATACAGCTCCAAATGGCTCGTAACAAAACTGAAATGAACTGTGCTGAATATTCGCCAAGGAATAGGAAGAAGAAGGTTAGCTAAGATAGATTTTTAAGTCTAAATTTAAGAGTAATTGACGACTATCCCAGTACAGGTTTTTCTCCCCTGACTGTTCCCTTCCTTGGTGTGTAAGTAATCCCCCACCAATGTACGCACACAACACGCATGCACAATTGGAATTAAAAAAATTATAACGACTGAACCATGAGTTAACATAAACTACAACATTTATTGGCTATCTTTATTATTAGACATCTGATGTTTTTCAAGACGATGATGATGAAATTGTATAAGTTTATGAACTACAGTAATCACGAAAGTGAAATGATTAATATTAAATACATAACTCTGAATCCTGTCTTGATCAGTGAGAGGTCCACTAACAGCCGTTATGCTCCGATCAGCGAACAGCCGTAATCAGATCAGCGGACTCTCCAGTAGAAAACAACTTGTCGGTTTTCAGACATCTGCCAGTCCTGGCACTACCTGGTTGTCACTCATTCTTGAGATCTATACACAGGCGCTCTTATTGAGAGCTAGGAAGAAATCAAGAATGTGTTATATCTAGTTCTACATCAGTGCAATCCTAAGTAATACATATATCCTAGCACACCCTTATACAATGACCAGTCTGGCCAAGTTTATCTTCCAGCTCTACTGCGTTCACCATCCTCCTTCCCCCTCCATATCTCTGTCCTATGGTCTTAGTCTGGGACGGGCTTTTCAATTGTCTCACACGCCTCTAATTATTACATTTCTGCCGTCCTATGTCCATGTCGCTAATACAGACAATCTGGGTCAATAGTTCCCTTTACAGTCCCAGAGAGCTATGTACCGGCTCTGCAATTATGGTAGCCTCCTTGGATAGCGAGTGAATGCCCATGGTCTGCCCCCGCCTCCCCTTGAGGGTCGACCGTGATGTCTCTTATCGTTCTATCTTGACCAGCTGAGATGTGGGCGACATCACAACAATAAGTCTAATGTGCCTCGAAACCCGAGGAAAGCTAATCTCATTAAAAAATGCCCGCCGAAGTCGGAAGTGCAGTCCTACGGGTCGCAAAATAAAAATTGGCACTACGCAATTACGTCCGAGTGATATGTCTCGTCCGAATGTCTCTCGTGCTAGGAACAGCTCTGACTACCTAGTTTCCGAATGCCGCTCTTGTTCGGAACAGCTCTGACTAGGTAGTTTTCCGAATGTCCGTCGTGCCTGGAACAACTCTGACGGGCGCAACGACAAGCACATGTCCGTGTCGAAAACTCGCTGAGTGGATACCAACTGCAGACCTGTCTGGTTTGTGCGGGAACGGCCCGGGGTAAACGAAATGCCCAATATATTGAAGTGTGGAATTAAAGCAGCCATGAGCACGACGTGACAATTCCCTCGGTGAGCCCAGCACCAGAGCATTATGTGTCGGCTCTGCAATTATGGAAGCCACCCAGGATGGCGGGAAATGCTATGGACTGTCTCTGCCTTAATTTGAGGGATATGACCGTGAAGTCTCCGACTGTTCCAACTCGACCAACTGGGAGGTGGACGGTACCACAAACGTGAGAGTCTCCCAGGAATGCAAACCTGGTAAAAATATTCACGCTAAATGCCGGATGTGTTGACCTAAGGGTTTCGATCCAAGGGTGCCTAACCAGACACACCGCAATCACATCTGAAAAAACACTCCGGATTAACGCAAAGAAGATATCCTTATATACAACAGACTAAGAAACATAGTTTCCATATACGTTACAGACCAAATAAAAGTCTGCCGAGTAACCAAAAATTATGCATATGACAATTCAACTATATCAAACATCCAATATACATACATTATATTACTTCAAAATGGACATATAATGATACTCAACATAATAGCATCATGCATTATTAATTAGTAATAATATTGTATAGCTACCAAATGAGATATACAACAAGTCTAACTGAAGTGACCACACAGAACTGAGAAAGAATAGTGCACACTCAAGCAACCTTAGACAATGATATTTCTTGAAATAACATAGATCAGATATAGACTGAAAATCAGTACATACATCTAAAAGACTTAGATAGCTACTAAGAAATCTACATTTACTCTCTCTTCTCACCTGTTCGAAGATTTCTCATTCCTGAGCTGAGTATCAGAATCTCCGAACATATATACTCTTCCTTATCTCCCCCAGGAGTTTAATTCAATTACCACTTTCTTGGGGTTTTAAATGCCTTATTTTATCCTGGGGTTCTGGTTACCACCATTGACTGGGGTAGTCTCCTGTCTGAGCAATTTCAGTTCACACATTTTTATGGTGTAGACTGAATTATCTCCCAGCGTGTCCATCATAAATTCTTTCTGAATGGTTGGCCTGCTAGTAGTTTCATTTTTGCCTTAGTGCCTAGTCCTATTAGCATTTCATTTGTGATTCCATCCTTTTCTGAAGATTTCTTCTTTTTTTAGGGTATTCATTGCCTGTTCCATTTCTTCCATTGTTAGATTTGCCATCATATATTATGCTGCTGTCTCTGTATTACTATGATGTATCAGTTTGTCTTTGATTGCTTTCTTCTGTTCGGTTGTAATATCAATGTGGTTTGCACTGGCATTGTGTTTCATTAGTGCATTTGCAGCCTCTTTTCCTGTAAGCAAGGCCTTTCCTTGTTTACTTGTTATTTGTTTGTTCCTAGGTCTTTCATTGTTCATGGCTTTCACTAGTTTCCATAGTTTGTTTCCATTTCGGTCAAAATTCAGGTTTTCTGTTTTTTCCCTCCAACAATTTCTTGTTGTTTGATTTACTGTTCCTTTATAATTTGCTGAGATGGCTTTGAGAGAGATGTTCGCTTCAGTTGTTTGTTCTCTCTCTCTCTCTCTCTCTCTCTCTCTCTCTCTCTCTCTCTCTCTCTCTCTCTCTCTCTCTCTCTCTCTCTCTCTGCTGTCTTCCTGGCATCTTCAACTTTGTCCTCCAAAATTTGTAGTTCTTCAGTCCAGTATGGTTTGTAATTTTTCCTCGCTCCTCTTGGAATAGACTCAGTGGCCGCCTGTATTATTGCTCTGTTTAGACATTCCACCATTTGCTTCATGTTGCCATATCGTGTATTCATGTTTTCACAATATTTGTCTGTTAGTATGGCAAATCTGTCCCAATCTGCTCGTTTGTAATTCCAGCGGGGTAAAGGCTTTTGCTCCTGTGGAACATACTCCATATTCATTACAAGCTTGATTAGTCTGTGGTCACTACCTGCTAATTGGTCAAGCACATGGCGATCGATTTTGTGGAGGATGTCTCCTGTGCAGAAAGCTAAGTCTAGAATAGAAGTGGTAAACCATCTTCTGGAGTAGAAGCTCGGTGTGTCATCCGCTTTGTTGAGTAGATGGAGATTTGTGTCTATTTCCCAGTCTTCCACTTCATCTCCTTTTTTGTCAGTATCTGGGTATCCCCATCTTTCTGAACGGCTATTAAAGTCTCCGACAATAATGCAGTTTATGTCAGTTATTTTCATGTTTGAGAGAGTAAGGTCCTTATCTGCTGGGCTATACAGATTGTAAATTCTTATTTTCACGATCTTTATCATTATATCAACACCTATAATTTCCGTTTGGTTGTCAGAGATCACAGATACTTCGCTGCAAGGTATTGTATTTCGAGGCAGGGGGCCCGACACTATCACCGCCGGATGGGACTTCGCGGGATTAGCACCTAACGATTAATTTTAATTTGTGACATCATGAATTAAGTTACGTTGCACTGCTTTGTCAAGCCTGCGGCTCAGTACATCCGATTTCGACAAGCGTATTTCCCTAGCCTTTGACTGTCCCCAGTCTACTTACTAGGCAGCAGATTTGTGTGTCTCTTCGTCTGGTCCCTCTCCCTTGACTTGTGAGTGTAGTCAAAGGTGAAAAATTGTCTCGTTGACACTAAATGGAACGCTTGGCAATTACGTCCGAGTGAAATGTCTTTCGTGACCGGAAAAGCTCTAACTAGTCTTCCCTCTTTCTAAGAACAGCTATCTAGTTTCCGAATGCCGCTCTTGTTCGGAGCAGCTCTGACTAGATTGTTTTCCTAATGTCTGTCGCGCCTGGAACAGCTCTGATGGGCACAACGACAAAGCACATGTCCGAAACTAAAACTCGCTGAGTGGATACTGTCTGCAGACCGGTCTGGTTTTGTGCGGGAACGGTCCGGGGCGAACGAAATGCCCAATATATTGAAGTGAGGATTTAAAGCAGCCATGAGCAGGACGTGACGATTCCCTCGGTGAGCCCAGCACCAGGGCGATATGTGTCGGCCCTGCAACTATGGAAGCCACCCTGGATGGCGGAAAATGCTATGGTCTATCCCTGCCTTCCCTTGAGGGATGATCGAAGTCTTTGACTTTTGCAACTTGACCAGCTGGCGTGTGGGCGGTACCACAAAAGTGAGAGTCTCCCAGGAATGCTAACCTGGTCAAAACAGCATGCTAAAAGTCGGATGTGTTGGCCTGAGGGTTTCAACCCAAGGGTGCCTAACTAGACACACCGCAATCACATCTGAAAAAAGACTCCGGATGAACGCAAAGAAGAAGAATATCAGTGGTCCGAACTAGACTCAGATGGAGTCCAGTTAGTCCTGAGTTCCCGCCATATCTGCAGTTGGTTGTCTACCAGAGAGTAGATGTCCACACGAGACACCTAGAAGACTGTGTTATGTGTATCCTGATGGATTTTCTTATAATCAGAGTGTGGAAATCCCACATCACCCAACCAGGGGTGAAGCATCACTTGACCATAATTAGTGATTGTTACCAGACTTTATTTCAGCTATTGCTCAGGTGCATCAGGAGATACCTCATGGTCGAGGATCTCCCATCCAGACTGTGTAGGTCAGAGATACAATAGATACGGACACTTCTCTCAGTTGTAGTGGCGTGTTCTTAATCCAGTCATCGGAGTCCTGGTGGCTAAATCCCATCGTTTGACCACCGGTTGCTTGCGGCAGAACAGTCCACAAGTGTTCCAGACGGCAGTTCTGGGAAAGGGCCGGGTAAGTCTTCTGGACCGACTCGACGGAAACACCCGCAATTCTTCTGCTATACCTAATGATGACCCCGGGATCATCTCTGACTCTATCTCTAACCTTTTTTCTATATTGTATATAGATCCTCTCCTATCAGGACGTTCCTTTCCGACCTGTGTCTATAGTGTATATTAAATTGTTAAATTGTTGACATGTCTTCTATACAGTTTGTCGTAAGTAATCCTTTATTACTATAGTGTCGTCCCTGGAGTGATGGGAATCAACACCCACAATTTTATTAACCCAATATTATTGTCCTAGAGAAACCACCAGAATCCGTCCACAAAACTCCCTCAGTCTGTAGACACCTCTTTGTTACTCTCACTCAACCCTGGATCATGCCCCCTCTCACTCTTCCCCAACACAACATACTCAACAACTCTAGCTTTAACAAATAAATACAACAAATAATTTATTAAAGCAAAAAGTATGTGTGTGAGAAGAGTGTGTAATGTGTAGAATGTGTGTCGAATATGCTAATGTGTATGTAGAATCAGACCAGTGAATCAGGAGCAAAGTGTGTTACATCACTGTGCTGAGCACACAACAGCACCATGTATTCCGGACAGTGAACCCCACCCAGAAGATGTTTCTCCGTCCACGTGACGACTTTCTCCGATAACGCTCGAACAAACAGGATGCTGGTCATCAGATAGACACTGTTCGATCTTGGTCTTCACTCTAACAAACACGGTGAGGTTACTCTGTTTAATAATGTTTGTTGAACATAGAATCTTCCAATTAACTGAAATGTCACTTGGGAAAATCTACTGTTCACCAGTCTCTGATTATAAGATTTTCCCCATCTTTAAAAAACAACCTATTAATGGTTCTAGGTAGATGTGTGTGTGTGTGTGTGTGTGTGTGTGTGTGTGTGTGTGTGTGTATATATATATATATATATATATATGTGTGTGTGTGTGAGTGTGAGTGTGTGTGTGTGTGTGTGTGTCCTTGGTATATAAGTTATGAATCTTCGGTGATGAAGCTTATCACTCAGTAAACACAACACTTATGTTCATCAAGTCCGGCTCAGCAGAAGCCAGGTTTCTGCAGACCAACTAGGTTCTGAGCCCCGTGTAAAAGCCTCTCAGTAACCTCTGTCTTCATTCCGTGAGCCATCATTGTATAAAACTTTGAAACTGCTTCTTTGTAATAAATCATCTCACACTCAAGTGGAACCTGTTGAGTAGAGAACATCATGGTGAGAGCAACTCAATCCTGACCGTAATTAGGTGAGTGTAGGCCAATAGCAGCACTCAGATCTACAACAGAGATCTGATCTCTGTCATACGGCCAAATAGCTCATCACATTGGTCTTAGACATGGCAACACCAGGAAAGAATAAAGGAACGGGCAGAAACCCAGCAGATGCCCTACTGCAAGATCCTACCATTTCACACCCCCTTCCTCCCTCCCAACCATCCTCAATCTCTCTAATTATTATCCCACTATATTGTCCGCAACTCAGTAAAATGATATATCACACAAGCTAGTTAAAGCCATACAATAGGACACCAGTGCTGACGCTCCTATAATACTTTCTAGCACCGCACTTATAGAACATTCTATCACCGCACCTTTAATACATTATATCACCGCACAGTACTGTACTCTATTCCTAATCATACTCTAAGTTAGATATGATTAATAGAATACCATATGCCTATTCCGGTTGATGATTGAGACTATGCAATCACAGACTGGATCTATGTCCGCCGATACATTATCAACACTTTGACACTATCGTCTCTTTCAATTAACACAACTCGGAATACTGCGTCGTTCTTTAACACTTCAGAATTGTTGGTCGACTCCCCCAACTTGTTTACCTCAACTGGTTTTATATCGGGGCTTGAGTGACGTCACCAAATTGTCTAGACGCAGAGGCGTCGAGAAGTTGTTTTTCTCTTTATTTTTCCCAACTCAATGTGGACATCTGGCTGGTGTCCCCTTTCATCTTGGAAATTGTCTTATCATCCATCATCATTGCCTGCCGATCAGTGTCCTGTCTATAATCAACATCTGTAATAGTTATCTTTCTCATCGGTGGTATAATAGTTAAGTTATCTTTATTTTCGGTGATGTGATAGTTATCTTTCTCATCGGTGGTGTAATAGTTAAGTTATCTTTATCTTCGGTGATGTGATAGTTATCTTTCTCATCGGTGGTAGAATAGTTAAGTTATCTTTATTTTCGGTGATGTGATAGTTATCTTTCTCATCGGTGGTGTAGTAAAGTTATCTTTATCTTGGGTGATGTGATAGTTATCTTTCTCATCGGTGGTTTAATAGTTAAGTTATCTTTATCTTCGGTGATGTGATAGTTATCTTTCTCATCGGTGGTAGAATAGTTAAGTTATCTTTATTTTCGGTGATGTGATAGTTATCTTTCTCATCGGTGGTGTAGTAAAGTTATCTTTATCTTGGGTGATGTGATAGTTATCTTTCTCATCGGTGGTGTAATAGTTAAGTTATCTTTATCTTCGGTGATGTGATAATCTTTCTCATCGGTGCATAACAGTTAAGTTATCTTTATCTTCGGTGCTGTGATAGTTATCTTTCTCATCGGTGGTGTAATAGTTAAGTTATCTTTATCTTCGGTGCTGTGATAGTTATCTTTCTCATCGGTGGTGTAATAGTTAAGTTATCTTTATCTTCGGTGATGTGATAGTTATCTTTCTCATAGGTAGTGTAATAGTTAAGGTATCTTTATCTTCAGTGATGTGATAGTTATCTTTCTACATGCAGGCCTTACCTGAAGGCCCAATATGAAGGCCCAATATGAAGGCCCAACATGAAGACACAACACGAAGACACAACATGAAGACACAACATGAAGACACAACATGAAGACACAACATGCAGGCCCAACATGAAGGCCCAACATGAAGACACAACATGAAGACACACCATGGAGACACAACATGAAGACACAACATGAAGACACAACATGAAGACACAACATGAAGACACAACATGAAGACACAACATGAAGGCCCAACATGAAGGCCTAACATGAAGACACAACATGAAGACACAACATGAAGACATAACATGCAGGCCCAACACGAAGGCCCAACATGAAAACACACCATGAAGACACAACATGAAGACACAACACGGAGGCCCAACACGAAGGCCCAACATGAAGGCTCAACACGAAGGCCCAACACGAGGGCCCAACATGAAGGCCCAACACGAAGGCCCAACACGAGGGCCCAACACGAAGGCCCAACATGAAGACACAACATGAAGACACAACATGAAGACACAACATGAAGACACAACGTGAAGACACAACATGAAGACACAACATGAAGGCCCAACACGAAGACACAACATGAAGACACAACATGAAGGCCCAACATGTAGACACAACATGAAGACACAACATGAAGACACAACATGAAGGCCCAACACGAGGGCTCAACATGAAGGCCCAACACGAAGGCCCAACATGAAGGCCTAACATGTAGACAAAACATGAAGGCACAACATGAAGATTCAACATGAAGGCCCAATGTCATAATCTCCCCAAAATCCCCACCAGTTCTGCCACGTCTTCTTCATCGACGCCTGGCAATTACGCCAGGTACGCCTGTGAGCGACACTAACTCTGCCGTGACAGGAATGGTCAGTCGGTGCAACGCGTGGTACACGGAGTCCACGCAGGGAGACAACCCCGACTAACGAGGACTCACGGCCGTTAGAAGCCAGACGGCGTCGGACGGTGGTACTGGACGGACGGTTCGAATGTATGCTCGTATGGCTTGTATGTGTGAACGCGAAGAGAGAGAACGCCTGTTTGAGTGTAGAAGACTGTGCGCCTGATACGGAGTATTGTAAGTTGTGTATTGATCTATTGTATATCTATATTGATTGTGTAATGGCATCGCTATTGCAATTGCGCGCTGCATGTAATGTTTGTGGCGAGTAAGAAGTGCGAATAAAGTGTTAGAATTGTATTCGCTGTGTGTCACGTCAAGTCATTCTGTGACAGTGTTTATTATCATATCTGTGAGGTATTACGAGCCTGTATTATTGCTGATTGCAAGATACTGACAGGTGTGAACGTGGGGGCTCGTCCGCGTATGAACTGAATATAAGATAGAAAAAGGTGTGAACGTGGGTACATCGCCCAGCTCTGAACCAGTTGTAAGATAGAGGTGAATGTCGATGTATCGTTCAGCGTTGAGCTAGTTGTAAAATAGGTTTGAACGTGAGTGTAAGCGGAAAGTTTTTGTAAAGAAGTGAAATGGAAAGTGAGTGTTGAACGGACGACATACGACTAACAAATATACTCGACAGCATACAAACCTACAAAGCCTAGTTGACAACGCATAGACCACATAAACATACATATACTAATATTTTCTTATCCAAAAAGCACAGGTTTTTGTGTCATCCGAAAGTGTTAGCAAGTAAAGATCATTTTTTTCCGGGCAGTATCGATCAAGCAGCCATTCTCTGGTACAGTGTTCCAACATACTCCAGAGGTCCAAAGTCACTTAAGTATTCTCTTTTTTTCATATATACTTTTGTGTGTGAGTCCAGGCATAGCTGTACTTTTGATAAATATTGTACACATTATTGTATTTACTAACACCATATAATTAATCCTTTTTGTGTACATCTACTGTAACTAAAGTAATTCACCATGTCGACTTTAGATAATTTCATTGAATCTGGTTTAAAACTGAAATTAACTGGTGAAGAGCTAACGAAATGGAGTGAGGCAAAATATGCAGAGTATGTCTAACGTGATGACAGAGCTGCTGAGAGAGAGGCTAAAATTAAACAGGCAGGATTAGAAGCTAAAAAGGCAGAATCAGAAGCCGAAATAAGAAAAGCTGAGGTCTTAGCCCAGAGTAAGAGGGAAGAACTTGAGATGCAGTTGAAAATTAAACAGCTGGAAGCTGAAACATCAGAAGATAGAGAATCTAGAAAGTTAGATAGACAAGAAAAAGATAATCAGTTCAAAAAGTACCAAGGGATCGTCAAAAATTTCACCACGGGCGACTGCATTGCAGCCTTCATCCAAAATTTTGAAACGATAATGGAGCATTATCAGATCCCAGAGACAGAATGGAATATTATTTATATGAGAAGTCTTTCAGGGGAACCTCTCAAAGTGATAGAGACCATTCCCAAAGATCTCAGGAAAGACTATCAATATATAAAGACTAAAATTATGACACACTTCCTGTTAGATGAAGCAGACTACAGAGAACAGTTTAGTAAATTAGCTCCAAAACCTACACAAACTTTCTCTGACTATGTTTCCGTAGTACAGGATGTGTTTAGTAAATGGTTGTCATCAGCTAAAGTGAATAACAGCTTTGACAAGTTGAAAGATTTAATTCTTAGAGATAAAATCATTTAATCTCTACCACCACCATTTTCTAAATTTCTGCAAGAATGTGAGTGCGAGAGTGTGCAACATATAGAGAAACGAGGTTCGGCTTACTTCACAGCCAACAAACAGTGTTTTACTAGTGTATTGACTAACACAGAGTTTGTAGCAGCCGCTACCTATGACAGAATGAAGTCAGGTACCTACAGTAAACAAAAGCGCTTCAGGCAATCTGCAAGTAAGAACTACCAATGCAGATATTGCAATCTTCCACATAATGAAAGTGATATGTGTGACAGACACCCAGGTTACCTCAATACTTGCAAAACTATATAGATAAGCAAGATAAGGAGAGAAAGAGCTATAAACGACTAACAAAATGCTTCCTTTGCAAGGCATATGGCCACTGGCGTCATGCTTGTAAAGGTAAACAAATGACCAGAAAGGCCAATGGAGCCATGTTCGATAGCTCTTCCTCAGATGAGAAACAAGTAGAAAATCATCCTGTTAATGCAGCACAGGCCATTGATGTGTTCCATCTCGAAAAATGTACCACCTGTAATCATTTTCATGAAGATGGCGTATTAACATGCGGCCACTCAATTCCTATTGCCAATGAAGAAGCGAATTTGGTGATAGATTCTAAAGGTAAACTTAACATCCACCACGGTTTTGTAATGGCAAATCAGCCACAGTTTTACGTGATAGTGGATGTACTCTTATTGGTTTGAAGAGAGACTTTATTTTACCTGCAGAGTATACAGGCAAACATGTTGCATGCAGAACTTTCTCAAGTAACATCGAGAAATACACACTTGCATGGGCATATATTGACACCTTATTTCTCACAGGAAAGGTTAAACGCGCAGCATTATCAAACCCATGATGTGACATAATTGTGGGTAACCTTCCTGAAGTAAATGATATGCCACATGACAATGTAATATCATCTGCTGCGGAATGTATTGTTAACAATGTAATACCATCTTCTGCTGAATGTAGTGTTGACAATGTTGTATCATCTTCAAATGAATGTATGTTTGCAAATTCATTAACATTATCTCATGATTGCATTGGTCTAAATGTAACATCACCTTGTCATATTTCTGATGTTTCAAATGCAGTAACTAGATCTGCTGCAAAAGTGCAAGATCAAATTAACCAAACTGAGGCTTTAGAAATGTTAAGCCCAGTTATACTACCTCTCAAAACCATGAGGGAAAATTTCATAAAAGCCCAAAAGGCCGATGTATCTTTGCACAAATATTTTAATTTGATAGGCCAAAAGCCAAGAATAACAAAGAATGCTAGATGGCACTTTGGTCTCAAAGGTGGTATCCTTACACGGTATTACACCAAAGATACCAACACCACTGAGCAGACGGTGTTACCAACCGAACACCGCAGACAAGCTTTACATCTAGCACATGACATACCCTTTGCAGGGCATATGACTTATTCTAAAACAAGATCTAGACTATTAACCCAGTTCTACTGGCCTACATTCTGCAGCGACACCAAACAATATTGCAGAACGTGTGACATCTGCCAGAAGCTTGTGAAAAAGAGTAAACACCCGCAAGCAGAACTACAGATAACAGATCTAGCAAGTAGACCTTTCGAAAAGATCTCTGTTGATATTGTAGGTCCTCTAAACCATATTACAGCAAGAGGCAATAAGTTTATCCTAACGATAATTGATCTCTGTAGTAGATGGCCGGAGGCAATTCCACTTGAGAACATAACTGCCAAGGATGTAATGGAAGTTTTCTTCCACATTTTTTCAAGGGTAGGATTCCCTTATACCATTCTCTCAGATAGGGGTAGCCAGTTAATAGCTACAGCCACTCAAGCCTTTACTAGAATGTTAGGGGTAAAGCAGTGCTTTAATAGCCCATACCACCTTCATTCTACGGGGATTGTAGAAAAGATTAACGGTGATCTCAAACATATGCTAGCTAAAGTTACCCAGGAACACCCTGAAGACTGGGATACTTATTTACCTGCCATACTATTTGCATATCGCGAAGTACCCCATTCCAGTTCGGGGTTTTCACCATTTGAACTTGTCTATGGAGCCAAACCACGCGGCCCATTAGATATGTATCATTAAATGTTAACTGAAAGTGTGAAGGAACATAAACCAGTATCATCATATGAACATGTAACATCATTGCGAGATAGAATTATGAAATCGTGTATTCTAGCTAAAGAAACATTTAAACAATCTGGTGATATTTACAGACAATATGCAAACAGAGGAAACAGGGCAATAACACTGACACCTGGACAAGACGTACTACTACTTTTGCCAAGCGACAGACACCTACTGACAGACTCATGGCAAGGACCGTTTAAAGTACTGAGACAAATCTCGACAGTGGACTACGAAATCGCAGTAAACAACAAACACAAAATATTTCACATCAACATGTTAAAACCGGACTATAACAGAGACAAAGACCAAGACGAGACAGCAGCAAGCACAACGATAGTGGACCACACAGATGATGACGATACAGAAGAAATACCGACTCCATCACTTGACACGACAGACACTCTACAGCAGTGGTTCTCAACCGGTGGGGAATTCCCCCCCAGGGGGGAATTTCAGAGTTTCCAGGGGGGGGGGGGAATGAAGACCATTTCAAGATCGTGTTAATACAAGAACCGATTACTTGACATAGTTTTTCCCTTCATACTTTACAGTTATGTATGTCTCGTCCTTCTAAAATTCATTTTATAAAGTAAGTAGACCCACAAATCATGTTTTATGTGGATGTCTAGACTTGTTTTAGTATATGCTATTACATTTGCCTTCCACTTTTACGTATACTGTGTTGGGGTGAGGGGATTTTTAGATAGGAAATATGAAAGGGGGGGGGGAATGACGTTCTGAAAATACGGTGAAGGGGGGAACGGGCCAAATTTTTGATAGGAAGGGGGGGGGATGGCGTTCTGAAAATATAATGAAGGGGGGAATGGGCCAAAAAAGGTTGAGAACCACTGCTCTACAGGACATCAAAATAAATCCCAATCTCCCTCAGACAGAGACCAACAATTGCAGACAACAGTTACAAGACAGTAATCTAAATACAGTAGTATCTTCTCCAATTATCCACGACAGACAGATGTAAGACATCATCATTTCATTCGGACATACGACACACCAATGAAGTGCAGACGACATTTGTACAAATGACAAGACTTCTACTGACTGACATACCAAATATAATTTCTTACATGGACGACATCTGTGTACATACCAAGACTATGACAGACCACGTAACGACATTACAGCAGACGTTTGACCGCATCAGACACCATGGCTTAACAGTCAAACCATCAAAGGTTGACATAGCCTTCCAATTACTTTTTTGGGCTATAAAATTTGTAGCGGCTTTGTCACGACTGACGACAACATCGTGTCAAGAATTCTTAAATTGTCGCTTCCGACAACAAAGAAAGAATTAAGAAGTGTCCTAGGTCTGTTAAACTATTACAGACAGTTTATTCCAAATTTTGCTTCATTGACTGAGTTTTTCACCAATTTACTAACCAAAGATAAACCTAACAAAATTGTAAACAGCGAATGCCTGAGACCTGCATGCACAAAAGTGTTATCTTATTTTTCTAATAACCCGATCCTCAAATTGCCAAATTTGGACACTATTTTCAGATTGAGAACAGATGCGAGCTCCATAGCGATCGGGGCGGTATTATTGCAAGAGCATGATCAAATCCTTCACCCAGTAAACTACGTAAGTCGTAAATTAAAACCAAGAGAAAAAAATTGGTCGCCGCCTGAAGTTGAGGCCCTTGCTCTGGTGTATTCTGTTAGAAAATTATCCAGGTTTCTTCTAGGAAAACATTTTATAGTCGAGACAGACAACAATCCGTTGACAATCATCACTACTGGAACTCCTACTAACCGCAGGGTAGCAAGGTGATCTCTATTACTGCAAGACTTCAGTTTCGAAGTAAGGCATATCAGCGGCACACAAAATACGATTGCCGACCTTCTTTCCAGATGTCCGTACTTTTGCCTGAGCGCACACAGCAGAGCATTAAGTAATCTGCAGATCTTTACAGCGCTCAGCAACACGGCGAATATTGAATATTTCAGAAACGCTGTGAAATAATTGTGATAGGGACAATGTCCCAATGTAAATATATGATATCTTATTATAGTAAATGTGATGAATACTTGGGTGTTATGTGAACGAAAGGTAATATTATTTTAAATATTTATGAACATCGAAACTAACAGTGCTACGATGAATTCAAGACTTACCTTACTTGATCTGTTCAAGTATCCATAGTACCTGTGTTAATGAACACTGTTGAACACTATTAATATCATCTTAGTAGAGTGTTCTGACTTTTTAAACTGTGAGAAAGAGACGACGACATCTAAATCCATCAGAACGTGTAATCCGTACTTCAAAAGAATGTTTAATCCAGCAGCTGTGCTCGTGAACTGTTGAATCCATTCGTTTACGCAACATCCCGACGGAGGAACATTGTGTTACTTACATCTTAGCACACCAGCTGTGTACTTCCGGTGGTTTTGTAATTAATTTAGAAACTAGCAGACTATATTATAATTCTCACAAAGAATTGACGATTTATATAAACTTTGTGAGTTGAAATTTTGCATATCTAAATTGTATGAAAGTGTTTTTGATATTTGTAATCTGAGAATCATAATTTGATTCACTTGTTCTCAATAGTACCATTTGGTTCACTATTGACAATAAGCATCAAACTGTGACGCTTAGAACTTGAATTACAAATGTAATTTATTTTCTTTGAAAGCTTGTGTAAATTATCGCCCATAGATGTTTTTGTTGTTTCACTTGTTACAACGAAGGGAAACAATTTGAAATTATTGGTAATGTGTAAGAGGTATAGAAAACCTTCCTCATGTTGCCAGAATGGCGACACATCAAGGTGACATCAACTATGCGTGGTGTAATTATCGAAGTTGTAGACCTACATGAGACTTCTGACCAGATGAGGTTGGGGTCAAAATGTTGGAGTCACCTTAGTAGGGAGAGGACTCGAGGCCTGACATGTCGTGTTTATAATTTTTTTTCCATTTGTCGTGAGGTGGTTGCGTGGCTTGAGAGATCGCATAAATCGCTGATAGCTACCGGGCTGGCTGTGTCAATTTACAACCTACGTAAATATCCAACTAGTGGATTGTACTTGAGTAGTGTGGCGTGATGGCATCATTGAAGAGCGTGTGTATATACCATACAATTATCTACTATATTTCAAAGTAATCCAAAGTATCACATCAGATAACAAACAATGGGTCGATTCTGACAGGTTTAATGAATAAACCAATGTATATAGCCTACATGAAAGGATACTCCTTTCATTAGAGAGGGGGTGGGAGAATGTCACAATCTCCCCAATCTCCCCACCAGTTCTGCCACGTCTTCTTCATCGACACCTGGCAATTACGCCAGGTACGCCTGTGAGCGACACTAACTCTGCCGTGACAGGAATGGTCAGTCGGTGCAGCTCGTGGTTGACGGAGTCCACGCAGGGAGACAACCCCGACTAACGAGGACTCACGGCCGTTAGAAGCCAGACGGCGTCGGATGGTGGTACTGGACGGACTGTTCGAATGTATGCTCGTATGGCTTGTATGTGTGAACGCGAAGAGAGAGAACGCCTGTTTGAGTGTAGAAGACTGTGCGCCTGATACGGAGTATTGTAAGTTGTGTATTGATCTATTGTATATCTATATTGATTGTGTAATGGCATCGCTAATGTAATTGCGCGATGCATGTAATGTTTGTGGCGAGTAAGAAGTGCGAATAAAGTGTTAAAATTGTATTCGCTGTGTGTCACGTCAAGTCATTCTGTGACATTGTTTATTATCACATCTGTGAGGTATTAAGAGCCTGTATTATTGCTGAT
Organism: Cepaea hortensis; assembly: GCA_963921405.1. Taxonomy (NCBI): domain Eukaryota; kingdom Metazoa; phylum Mollusca; class Gastropoda; order Stylommatophora; family Helicidae; genus Cepaea; species Cepaea hortensis. The sequence goes on along the minus strand of OY992887.1, from coordinate 24,105,741 downwards.
TGCAAGATACTGACACCCAACATGAAGGCACAACATGAAGACACAACATGAAGACACAACATGATGACACAACATGAAGACCCAACATGAAGACACAACATGAAGACCCAACATGAAGACCCAACATGAAGGCACAACATGAAGGCAGAACATGAAGACCCAACATGAAGGCAGAACATGAAGACACAACATGAAGACCCAACATGAAGACACAACATGAAGACACAACATGAAGGCACAACATGAAGACCCAACATGAAGACCCAACATGAAGACACAACATGAAGACACAACATGAAGACACAACATGAAGACAGAACATGAAGACCCAACATGAAGGCACAACATGAAGACCCAACATGAAGGCACAACATGAAGACACAACATGAAGGCACAACATGAAGACACAACATGAAGACACAACATGAAGACACAACATGAAGACCCAACATGAAGGCACAACATGAAGACACAACATGCAGACACAACATGAAGACAGAACATGAAGACCCAACATGAAGGCACAACATGAAGACCTAACATGAAGGCACAACATGAAGACACATCATGAAGGCACAACATGAAGGCACAACATAAAGACACAACATGAAGACCCAACATGAAGGCACAACATGAAGACCCAACATGAAGGCACAACATGAAGACACAACATGAAGACACAACATGAAGACACAACATGAAGGCACAACATGAAGACCCAACATGAAGGCACAACATGAAGACACAACATGAAGACACAACATGAAGACACAACATGAAGGCACAACATGAAGACAGAACATGAAGACAGAACATGAAGACACAACATGAAGACACAACATGAAGGCACAACATGAAGACACAACATGAAGACCCAACATGTGGGCACAACATGAAGACACAACATGAAGACAGAACATGAAGACAGAACATGAAGACAGAACATGAAGACACAACATGAAGACACAACATGAAGACACAACATGAAGACACAACATGAAGACACAACATGAAGACACAACATGAAGACAGAACATGAAGACACAACATGAAGACACAACATGAAGACACAACATGAAGACAGAACATGAAGACACAACATGAAGACAGAACATGAAGACACAACATGAAGACAGAACATGAAGACAGAACATGAAGACACAACATGAAGACACAACATGAAGACAGAACATGAAGACAGAACATGAAGACAGAACATGAAGACAGAACATGAAGACACAACATGAAGACACAACATGAAGACACAACATGAAGACAGAACATGAAGACACAACATGAAGACAGAACATGAAGACACAACATGAAGACCCAACATAAAGACACAACATGAAGGCACAACATGAAGGCACAACATGAAGACACAACATGAAGACCCAACATGAAGGCACAACATGAAGACCCAACATGAAGGCACAACATGAAGACACAACATGAAGACACAACATGAAGACACAACATGAAGGCACAACATGAAGACAGAACATGAAGACAGAACATGAAGACACAACATGAAGACAGAACATGAAGACAGAACATGAAGACACAACATGAAGACAGAACATGAAGACAGAACATGAAGACACAACATGAAGACCCAACATGAAGACACAACATGAAGACCCAACATGAAGACACAACATGAAGACACAACATGAAGACACAACATGAAGACACAACATGAAGGCCCAACATGAAGACCCAACATGTGGGCACAACATAAAGACACAACATGAAGACACAACATGAAGACACAACATGAAGACACAACATGAAGACCCAACATGAAGACACAACATGAAGACCCAACATGAAGACACAACATGAAGACACAACATGAAGACACAACATGAAGGCCCAACATGAAGACCCAACATGAAGACACAACATGAAGACCCAACATGAAGACACAACATGAAGACACAACATGAAGACACAACATGAAGACCCAACATAAAGACACAACATGAAGACACAACATGAAGACACAACATGAAGACACAACATGAAGGCAGAACATGAAGACACAACATGAAGAGCCAACATGAAGACCCAACATGTGGGCACAACATAAAGACACAACATGAAGACACAACATGAAGACACAACATGAAGACACAACATGAAGACACAACATGAAGACCCAACATGAAGACACAACATGAAGACACAACATGAAGACACAACATGAAGACCCAACATAAAGACACAACATGAAGACACAACATGAAGACACAACATGCAGACACAACATGAAGACAGAACATGAAGACCCAACATGAAGACACAACATGAAGACACAACATGAAGACAGAACATGAAGACACAACATGCAGACACAACATGAAGACAGAACATGAAGACCCAACATGAAGACACAACATGAAGACCCAACATGAAGACAGAACATGAAGACACAACATGAAATCACAACATGAAGGCCCAACATGAAGACCCAACATGAAGACACAACATGAAGACACAACATGAAGACACAACATGAAGACAGAACATGAAGACACAACATGAAGACAGAACATGAAGACACAACATGAAGACCCAACATAAAGACACAACATGAAGGCACAACATGAAGGCACAACATGAAGACACAACATGAAGACCCAACATGAAGGCACAACATGAAGACCCAACATGAAGGCACAACATGAAGACACAACATGAAGACACAACATGAAGACACAACATGAAGGCACAACATGAAGACAGAACATGAAGACAGAACATGAAGACACAACATGAAGACAGAACATGAAGACAGAACATGAAGACACAACATGAAGACAGAACATGAAGACAGAACATGAAGACACAACATGAAGACCCAACATGAAGACACAACATGAAGACCCAACATGAAGACACAACATGAAGACACAACATGAAGACACAACATGAAGAAACAACATGAAGGCCCAACATGAAGACCCAACATGTGGGCACAACATAAAGACACAACATGAAGACACAACATGAAGACACAACATGAAGACACAACATGAAGACCCAACATGAAGACACAACATGAAGACCCAACATGAAGACACAACATGAAGACACAACATGAAGACACAACATGAAGACACAACATGAAGGCCCAACATGAAGACCCAACATGAAGACACAACATGAAGACCCAACATGAAGACACAACATGAAGACACAACATGAAGACACAACATGAAGACCCAACATAAAGACACAACATGAAGACACAACATGAAGACACAACATGAAGACACAACATGAAGACCCAACATAAAGACACAACATGAAGACACAACATGAAGACACAACATGAAGACCCAACATGAAGACACAACATGAAGGCAGAACATGAAGACACAACATGAAGAGCCAACATAAAGACCCAACATGTGGGCACAACATAAAGACACAACATGAAGACACAACATGAAGACACAACATGAAGACACAACATGAAGACACAACATGAAGACCCAACATGAAGACACAACATGAAGACACAACATGAAGACACAACATGAAGACCCAACATAAAGACAAAACATGAAGACACAACATGAAGACACAACATGCAGACACAACATGAAGACAGAACATGAAGACCCAACATGAAGACACAACATGAAGACACAACATGAAGACAGAACATGAAGACACAACATGCAGACACAACATGAAGACAGAACATGAAGACCCAACATGAAGACACAACATGAAGACCCAACATGAAGACAGAACATGAAGACACAACATGAAATCACAACATGAAGGCCCAACATGAAGACCCAACATGAAGACACAACATGAAGACACAACATGAAGACATAACATGAAGACACAACATGAAGGCCCAACATGAAGACCCAACATGAAGACACAACATGAAGACCCAACATGAAGGCACAACATGAAGACACAACATGAAGACACAACATGAAGACCCAACATGAAGACAGAACATGAAGACACAACATGAAGACCCAACATGTGGGCACAACATAAAGACACAACATGAAGACACAACATGAAGACACAACATGAAGACACAACATGAAGACCCAACATGAAGACACAACATGAAGACACAACACGAAGACACAACATGAAGACCCAACATAAAGACACAACATGAAGACACAACATGAAGACACAACATGAAGACACAACATGAAGACACAACATGAAGACCCAACATGAAGACACAACATGAAGACACAACATGAAGACAGAACGTGAAGACACAACATGCAGACACAACATGAAGACAGAACATGAAGACCCAACATGAAGACAGAACATGAAGACACAACATGAAGACCTAACATGAAGACAGAACATGAAGACACAACATGAAGACTCAACATGTGGGCACAACATAAAGACCCAACATGAAGGCACAGCATGAAGACCCAACATGAAGACACAACATGAAGACCCAACATGAAGACACAACATGAAGACCCAACATGAAGACACAACATGAAGACACAACATGAAGACACAACATGAAGACCCAACATGAAGACACAACATGAAGGCCCAACATGAAGACCCAACATGTGGGCACAACATAAAGACACAACATGAAGACAGAACATGAAGACACAACATGAAGACACACCATGAAGACACAACATGAAGACACAACATGAAGACAGAACATGAAGACACAACATGCAGACACAACATGAAGACACAACATGAAGACACAACATGAATACCCAACATGAAGACACAACATGAAGACCCAACATGAAGACACAACATGAAGACACAACATGAAGACTCAACATGTGGGCACAACATAAAGACCCAACATGAAGACCCAACATGTGGGCACAACATAAAGACACAACATGAAGACACAACATGAAAGCACAACATGAAGACACAACATGAAGACCCAACATGAAGACACAACATGAAGACACAACATGAAGACACAACATGAAGACACAACATGAAGGCCCAACATGAAGACCCAACATGTGGGCACAACATAAAGACACAACATGAAGACAGAACATGAAGGCACAACATGAAGACACACCATGAAGACCCAACATGTGGACACAACATGAAGACACAACATGAAGACAGAACATGAAGACACAACATGAAGACACAACATGAAGACACAACATGAAGACCCAACATGAAGACACAACATGAAGACCCAACATGAAGACACAACATGAAGACACAACATGAAGACACAACATGAAGACACAACATGAAGGCCCAACATGAAGACCCAACATGTGGGCACAACATAAAGACACAACATGAAGACACAACATGAAAGCACAACATGAAGACACAACATGAAGACCCAACATGAAGACACAACATGTGGGCACAACATGAAGACACAACATGAAGACCCAACATGAAGACACAACATGAAGACCCAACATGAAGACACAACATGAAGACACAACATGTGGGCACAACATAAAGACACAACATGAAGGCACAACATGAAGACCCAACATGTGGGCACAACATAAAGACACAACATGAAGGCACAACATGAAGACCCAACATGTGGGCACAACATAAAGACACAACATGAAGACACAACATGAAGACACAACATGAAGACACAACATGAAGACCCAACATGAAGACACAACATGAAGACACAACATGAAGACAGAACATGAAGACCCAACATGAAGACACAACATGAAGACACAACATGAAGATCCAACATGAAGACACAACATGAAGGCACAACATGAAGACACAACATGAAGACACAACATGAAGGCACAACATGAAGACCCAACATGAAGACCCAACATAAAGACACAACATGAAGGCACAACATGAAGACCCAACATGTGGGCACAACATAAAGACACAACATGAAGGCACAACATGAAGACAGAACATGAAGACACAAAATGAAGACACAACATGAAGGCACAACATGAAGACCCAACATGTGGGCACAACATAAAGACACAACATGAAGACACAACATGAAGACACAACATGAAGACACAACATGAAGACCCAACATGAAGACACAACATGAAGACACAACATGAAGACAGAACATGAAGACAGAACATGAAGACAGAACATGAAGACACAACATGAAGACACAACATGAAGACACAACATGAAGACAGAACATGAAGACAGAACATGAAGACACAACATGAAGACCCAACATGAAGGCACAACATGAAGACCCAACATGAAGGCAGAACATGAAGACACAACATGAAGACACAACATGAAGACACAACATGAAGGCACAACATGAAGACCCAACATGAAGACAGAACATGAAGACACAACATGAAGACACAACATGAAGACCCAACATGAAGACACAACATGCAGACACAACATGAAGACACAACATGAAGACACAACATAAAGACACAACATAAAGACACAACATGAAGACACAACATAAAGACACAACATAAAGACACAACATGAAGGCCCAACATGAAGACCCATCATGAAGACCCAACATGTGGGCACAACATAAAGACACAACATAAAGACACAACATGAAGACACAACATAAAGACACAACATAAAGACACAACATGAAGACACAACATGAAGACACAACATGAAGACACAACATAAAGACACAACATGAAGACACAACATGAAGACACAACATGAAGACACAACATGAAGACACACCATGAAGACATTACATGAAGACACAACATGAAGACACAACATGAAGACACAACATAAAGACACAACATGAAGGCCCAACATGAAGACCCAACATGAAGACCCAACATGTGGGCACAACATAAAGACACAACATGAAGACACAACATAAAGACACAACATAAAGACACAACATGAAGACACAACATGAAGACACAACATAAAGACACAACATAAAGACACAACATGAAGACATAACATGAAGACACAACATGAAGGCCCAACATGAAGACATTACATGAAGACACAACATGAAGACACAACATGAAGACACACCATGAAGACACAACATGAAGACATTACATGAAGACACAACATGAAGACACAACATGAAGACACACCATGAAGGCCCAACATGAAGACATTACATGAAGACACAACATGAAGACACAACATGAAGACACACCATGAAGACACAACATGAAGACACACCATGAAGACATTACATGAAGACACAACATGAAGACACAACATGAAGACACACCATGAAGACATTACATGAAGACAAAACATAAAGACACAACATAAAGACACAACATGAAGACACAACATGAAGACACAACATGAAGACATTACATGAAGACAAAACATGAAGACACAACATGAAGGCACAACATGAAGGCCCCACGATTCATACCACATCGATAGTGTCTTTCTTAATCCTGTTCTGTGTATTCGACAGCTGGTTGTTCTCGTTATTTCCAGACGTATTCTCAGACTAATTATTTTCGTGTTTTTAACACATTTTAATACTTTAATAACGGCTGACATATTGAAAGAGCCATGAAGATATCTTGAAAGAAGTTAACCCTCAAAGAGAATTGTTTACTCGCATCAGAAGAAGGCAATCCACATTCTGTGGGCATGCCATGAGAAGGAGGAAGCTAGTGTGTGTTGTCACAACGGGAAAGCTGAAGGGTAGAAGAGGCATGGGGGAGGGAGGAACCAAGAATGTAGATGCTGGACAGTTTGACACTATGGTATGGAGCAACGTTAGTATCAGAAATGACTAAGGGTGTCTAGTTGGTCATGCGTCGAAATACGCTTGTTCCTGCAACGAGGAGCTGTCGTCATTAGGAGGTGACAGGTTCAAACCCCGGTTGATAACTATCACTTTCAATTTTTGTTTATGTTGTCTAGTGCGTTCTCTATCCTCTACTTCCTTCTTCTCACTTCTATGAGCGTCAAACAATACTATGTGTGTTTATTTATGAACTATCAGAAATGACTAGAGGCAGAAGGCTGTGGACAGACATGATCACCAACATTACACGGCATGGACTATACGAAGAAGAAGACGATTCTGTTTTTAATGTCATAACATTTCTTTCCTGAAACTTTCTGAATGCATTCGTATACAAATCGATCAAGAACAACACGAGATCGTGTCGGTAGATGCTATTTTATTATGTTTTAATTCCACACAAATATTTATCAAGAAAATAAAACAATGTGTTTAATAGTAAATAGAAGTCATCTACATAAAATATGGAATTTTGAGATAAATTAATGCTAATAATCGGATCTAAAGGAAAACGGGAAATTAGAAAATTTAATAACATTACAACACAAATAGAAAAAGTCTAGGTATGACCCATTGCTAGGCCATTACACACCCTTCGTTGCCAGGAAGGTGGCGTAGAAGTTCAGCTGTGGAAGATGCCAAATAAGAACATGTGGAGCTGAAGGAGAGGGAGAGAGAGAGAGAGAGAGAGAGAGAGAGAGAGAGAGAGAGAGAGAGAGAGAGGGAGAGAGAGAAAGGAAGAGAGAGAGAGAGAGAGAGAGAGAGAGAGAGAGAGAGAGAGAGAGAGGGGAGTCGGTAGAGTTATATAGTGACATCTAACAGTCTTGATTCCCGCTAAATGGATGTATGCCAAAGCGCTGATTAACTGGCTTCCGATTGTAAACCTATTTAAGCTATTAGAGTATTTTTAAATTTAATATTAGCATTACGCTCTTGCTGGTTCTGGCATTTTCAAAGAGAAATGATTAGTTCAGGATCGTTGTGTGGTCGTATCCTAATTGCCACACGGACTCACGTAATCATTGGGAGGATTTATCAGTGGGTACCTGTCGAAGAAATAAAGATGTGGAGATTATGTCATTAAGATACTTTATAAGATGTCTTGATACCAAATACATGTATATGGCGTCTTGACACCAATCAAATTTAGAAGAGGTCTTGACACCAAACACATTTATAAGACATATGCCATAAAAATTAATAAGATGTATTGATGCCAAACAAATGTATAAGACATGCTGATACCAAAATAAATTTATAAGACATATTGATATCAATCAAATTTTTAAGACTTATTGATACCACACAAATTTATCAGATGTATAAAGAACGCATTTATAAGATGTTTTGATACCCCTTAAAAAATGTATAAGACGCATCCCGAACAAATTTATAAGATGTATTGAACCCAAATAAATTTATAAGCTATATTAATACCAAACACATTTATAAGATGTATTAATATCAAACACATTTATAAGATTATTGATACCAAACTAATGTATAAGCCAATTTGATACCAGCAACATTTATAAGACAATTAATACCAATCAAATTTATAAGATGTATTGACACCACACACATTTACAAGACGACTTAATACTTATTAAATGTATAAGATGTCCTGATTTTAAGGACAACACTATGAGGACAAACAATACCCGCCACATATGGTAATCTGCTGGAGGTTGACATTGAAGTTAATGAAGTATCGCGTCTTATACCTTTGACACTCAGCGTATCTTGAGACAGTAGCAAGCGTTACCCCCACTTGGGGACAATGTAGATGTATTCACAATCAGCGCGCTACGGGAACAATGAGCATTTTTGCACTCTGACGTCGAATGGGAGTGACGGAGCACGTATAATTTCCTCCGTAGTGCTAGTTCTAGTTAATACATCAACAGTTCTGTTGCGCTCTTAAAATCTTTTACATAGACATTACAATGGTGCATCGATTGTCTGTTGAGTGTCACAAAAAAAGATATTATTTGTGATTTATGATGAAGAACAGAACACAGAAAAAGAACCAACGGCAAATCACAGCACTAAAGAACTCCTATTTGCGGACGATCAAGCATTAATAGCAAGATCAGAATCAAAATGACAAGACTACATACATAGTCTGAACGAAGTGTGTATGGAATATGACATGAAAATAAGCATAACTGAAACAGAGGTATATAACCAAAGAAGAAAGAACAATAAAGACTCATCTAGAAGAACAAGTAAATAGCTCCAAGTACCTTTTTTTTCCCCATATCCCTCACAGGACGTTGCAGCCAACATCAGCATTTTCAGCTGCTGTTGATGAACTAGGCAAGATTACGTTAAGTAGTTTGCCATTGCTTTCTGAGCCACCAGCTCACATGTCCCTAAGTTACCAACGCGGTGAGAACCGCTCCCGATTCTCGCGCAGGTTACGTTACTCACGAGAATATACGGGATTACGGATACAGACGTTAACTCTAGGCCAGGGAGACCGGCTCAAGTACCTAGGAAGTATAATATCATCAAATGGCAAATCGTGATCGAAACTAACTCATTGGACAAATGGCACCAACACTAAGGCACAGACATGTATCTATAATTACTAAGAAAGCATTCTATAGCACAATCTTCCAGCCAACTCTATGCTACCAGTGCCAAACCTTGACAATGAAAGAAAAAAGAGAAAAGAAAAATCGCAACAACAGAAATGAATGTATTGGAAAAAAAGAGAAAATCAGAAATGAAGAAATCAGGACTAAACTGAGGGTTATAGCAGCCTAGATTTTATCAGAATACAGCAAGTTAAAGGGGTTGGTCATGTAACTAGGTTACCAACTAACAGTAACCCCCCCCCCCAACAAGCAATGATGTACAGACCAGAATGAAGCAGAATAGGAGGCCGGCCACGTAAATGATGGACAGAGGGAATTACAGAGTCCATGGGAATCTTCGATACAAGAATCACATAAACGGGCACACTCCCGATGTTTGTGCTTCACCTCGACACCGCAAGGCACGAGGGGAAGTCAATAAGTAAGTCACAAATGGCTGTAGAAAAATAACTAAACATGATAAAAACTTGAAACCAGTTTATTTTTATACATACATTGTCCCTTTATTTCTCAACATAATTCTCACAAACATTGATGCACTTATCCCATCGTTTTATCAGTTCTCCCAAAGCGGCTGCATAGAACTGCATGCTCTGTTTTCTAAACTACGTTTTCACTTCACATTCAACTTCGGCGTCATTCGCGAAATGTCTCCCGCCAAGGTGGGGTTTCAGTGGACCAAAATGGTGGAAATCGCCAGGGGCTAATTCGGGCCTATAAGGTGGATGTTCCAAAACTTCCCACCTTAGTTGGTTAATTTTCTCCTGAGTTAATCGAGCCGTATGTGGTCTGGCATTATCATGAAGAAGCAACACTCCTCTAGTCAGCAGTCCTGGACATTTTCTTCGAATTGCATCATGAAGCATCGATATAACTGCACAGTACGATTCAGAATTCACATTGTCACCTTTCTTCTTGAAATTGGTTAAAAGCACGCCTTGACAATCCCAGAACACTGTCAACATAACCTTCCCTGTTTATGGCGCAACCTTGAATTCTTGGACACAAGGCGAACAAGGATGATTCCATTGCATTGAAGCACGCTTTACAGGACAAACATTTGTCAGCATAAACAGGAAGCATTTCCTTATGAATGTCCTTTGCATACAGTCCTTTTGCCAACAAAAAACGCACAACAGCACGTTGCTCTTTGGTTGTACACTCCGTAAGTACAGTCGCCATTTTGTTTATGCGCTGCGCATGCGCATGAGACACATAGCGCCACCTGACGAAGGGAATATAAAGATCTATGTTGTTGTCATCTAATGACACCTGGTGAAAACACCAATTACATCAACCTGCCACCCCATAAAACTGTGTGACTTACTTATAAGTCATAGAAGACTACTCGTACAAGAGGAACCAGATGAGATGAGATGATATGAAGAATCAGCGTGATTTTAATTGAAACAAGCTCCCTCTCAGCATAAGTCAAAGAGAATGGATGCTGCTTGTCCTCGTTGAGAGTTCGTTGCTAGCCACACGTCACAATCAATCTAACATGCTTTTGTTGCGACCAGTTTCTTACTCGATTCCTTTCGCCAACAGCAATAATCCTGAAGATTCATGTGATGCCAGTTCACAAAGCTATCAGTTATTGCCCGGCTTATATCGGTCTCACACCACCGCATTAAACTTTAGTGTAGATGGGGATGCAACTTTCTACAGACCACGGCCACAGAATGGGGCGGTCAGTAACAACACCCAGGTCAAGAGCTTGAAGAATGCCATCACCAGGCAAGGCCGACGTTTGGTGCAGGAGAACCTGGCATATGATACCACAACATCTAGCTTAAGAATTGAGGTGGAGGCGGTCAGTGCAGCTTTCCGCTAGATGGAGAATACGATACAAACACACACACACACACACACACACACACACACACACACACACACACACACACACACACACACACACATCGTGATTGTAACTGAATCAGAAAGCATGCTGAGGAAGGTGAGGACAGGCAAGCTTCGGGCAGAATGGCTTCGGGGAATGAACAGGCGGACAGATTGGCTGGCTCTGCAAAACGTGGTGGAGTATTGATGCATGACAAGACAGACGTGGTTGCGGCCTGTGGGAGCACGTATATACCTCGGAGGAGCAAATGGATCTCCATGGTCTGGCAAGAATGAGACAGCGAGGAGTGACGAGGGGATCTGGCCAACGCTCGACGCTCAGAGGAAAGGCGAGACGGACATATAATCATATTGCTACTGGTACAATTGGTGTTGGAACGCTTCACTGGCTGCTGAGGATGGGGACGGAGCGCTTATGGGAATGCCCCGAATGCTGTGATGTCGGTTCCTAAATCAATCAATCAATCAATCAATCAATCAATCAATCAATCAATCAATCAATCAATCAATCAATCAATGAATCAATCAATCAATCAATCAACCAATCAATCAGACAAGACCTGCCCAGCTATGCCACCTCACTGTTCATCCACGATATTTGCTTGGGCAAATCCACCTTTTATATGCTGCCTAAGAAACACAAGCTAGACACCCCAGGCAGACTCGTCGCCTCGGCCTGCTTTTGTCCTACTGAGCGGATTTCAGCGTTCCTAGACAGCATGCTTCAGCCGTTGGTTGCTAGTCTCCCCTCGAATATCAAAGACCTCAACCACTCTATCTCTGTCTTCGATTCCATCAGTTTCACACCCCCTTCTCAGTACCACATCTTCACTTTAGATGTGACTTCACTCTATACATCTATTCCTCACTCTGAAGGCCTTACACCCTTAGACTTTTTCTTGGACAACAGGCACGGTCCCACCATAGCCACCGGTCCACTGCGGCGCCCTACACAGTTAGTCCTCTACCTCAATTCATTTCAGTTTTTTTCCTTCATATCCCTTACATGACGTTGCAGTCAACATCGGCATTTTTCAGCTGCTGTTGATGTACTAGGCAAGATTACGCTCAGTAGTTTGCCATTGCTTTCTGAGCGACTATAAGTTACTAACGCGGCGAGAACCGCTACCGATTCTCGCGCAGGTTACGTTACTCATGAGAATATACGGGATTACGGAGAAAGACGTTAACTCCTACCCAGGGAATCCGGCCATTTAAGTTTAATCGGGATTATTTCGACCAGATTAGGGGAGTGGCCATGGGTACAAAGATGGGTCCGAGTTATGCCTGCCTCTTCGTGGGCTATCTGGAGCACCAGGTATGGAGTCAATACACCGGTAGGCTCCCGGAGCTCTACAAGAGGTATATCGATGACTGCTTCGGTGTTTCAGACATGCCCTTGTCTGATCTCTAAGACTTCATTTCTCCGACTTTCATCCGGCATAAGATTCATCTCCACTATTTTTTCGTTAGCTGGCTGTCAATTTCTTAGATGCAACACCTCCACTATTTCTTCGTCGGCTATCAATTTCTGAGATCTAACAGTCTCTTTAGGTTCCGCTGGTCTATGCACGACGATTTATTATAAATCAACTGACTCGCACGCATTCCTTCTCTATACCTCCTAACATCCTCCCTTTTGTTAGGGTTCTATTCCTTTCTCCCAATTGTTACCTCTCCAACGGCTTTGTCAGGATAATAAAGACTTCCGCCAAAAAGCCCACGAAATTTTGGATTTCTTCCGCCTTCGTGGCTCTCCTGAAAATGTTCTGTATTCAGCTCTTCACCGCTGCCAGTCTATCAGTCGTTCCGAGACTCTCTCCTCCAGGCCAAAACCACTCAATCTCAACCTATCCTTTCACTAACCTAGCATCACCATAATATTGCTGCCAAGAATTCGCAACCTCAGGGATGTGCTGATCCAAAGCAGTCTACCCCAGTTTCTCATGCACGAGTCGCAACGTTATCTATGCGATTATTTGCACACGTTGTTACATGAGATATCGGTTAGATAGATCTACGTCTGGCTGACAGGTTCAGACAACACCTCTCTGATATCAACTGTGGTGCCCAGAAGCCGATATCCACACACTTTAACAGTCCTGACCACTGTGGCGTGGCCGACATATAGATCACGGCGATCAAATCGTGCGCATCTCACGAACGGGTTAGTAAAACATTGGAAAACCGTTTCAGCTTCCAGATGGTTTCACTCTCCCCTCACGGCCTTAATGTCCAACACAGATTCATTTAACTTCCAACCCCACCCGCTCCCATTCACGCAACTGTATAGTCCCCTAAAAAGTTAGTTGCATATCCTTTACAGGACGTCGCAGTCAACCTCAGCATTGTTTTTGCTATTTGGAATATTTTGGCGAGTTTGCTTTCTGTGGTCTATCATTGCTTTCTCAGCCACCGACACTCATACCATTCTATGATAACAAACGCAGAGCGGTCTGTATCCAGGTCGCCCGCAGCTGTGTTTCTAGCATGGGATGCAGAATTGCGAACTGCGTCTGTGGCATCTTTGCCACAGAGCACTAATCCCTATTTTACCTTGCGGTCACCCGCCGGGTGGCTTAGTCAATCCCTGAATTTCTGTATGATCTGGACAATACATCTACACAACTGTATACACATTTGAAGCCTGCAAGAACAGCGCCCTTTCATCTCAAAGAAAATACTAACCTTGGGCCAACCTGCCGCATAATATATACCGAAACCGGAGATGCTTGATCAGTCTCAGGCGGAAATGTCACAGTAAAAAGGTCACAGGTATAGGTAATACCAATCAGTGGATGTTTCTGCAAAAGTATAAAGTTAAGTAAGTTGCATATACTTTACAGGACGTCGCAGTCAACCTAGCATGTTTTTGATGTTTGTGATTTCTTGACAAGTTTACGTTCAGTAGTTTGGCATTGCTTTCTGAACGACCGGTAACTCATACAATTGTATCAAAATCAGCTTAAGGTGGTTTGCTTCCAAATCGTCAGCAGCCGTGTTTCGACCGCGGTATGCGGGATTACGAACTGCGTCTGTAACTCCTTTGTCACAGCGGCGGCAACAGTATAAACATATTAATAATTGAAATGTACAACATTCATTATTACATTTTTTGATTGTCACAATCGAAATGTCACAGGCAAGGATAAAACCAAACAGTAGATATTTCTGCAAAAATAAAAACAAATATTAATCATCTGCATGGTCATTAAAATGTATTGCAATCATTAGCAACTTTGTTGACGTGTTTCTCTCTCTCTCTCTCTCTCTCTCTCTCTCTCTCTCTCTCTCTCTCTCTCTCTCTCTCTCTCTCTCTCTCCCCCCCCCCTTCTTACCAAACACATGAATGATTGTATATATTTTGGATTACAGTTATTACGAGCAACAAGACACGCGAAACACAGAAAACTACAACAGCCTCCTCTTTGCGACACTTCATGGCACAAACAGAAGGACAGAAGAAGAGGACGAAGAGGAAGAGGAAGAAGAAGAAGAAGAAGAAGAAGAAGAAGAAGAAGAAGAAGAAGAAGTAGAAGAAGAAGAAGAAATTTGAGGTGAGATGAATCAAGAACCAACATTATAGCACTCAAGACATCCCCATATGTGCTCCGTCCTCATCTTCAACAGCCAGCAAAGAGTCCGACTATTAATGATTCCAGTTGCATTCTAATTATGTAACCAACTGCTCTTTCCTCAGAAAAAAAACAAACAGTTTATAAATGGTATTATAGAATATACTTGAGGATTTGCCAAATTATTTATAAAACTCATTCATTCATTTTCATATTGTAATTGAATCACGGATCCTCTACATACCCTTAGGGTCGTCCCGCTACTATTCCATCTGCTCCACCTCATGCCCATCTTTTTGCCACCGCTCCTCCATCAGCATATTCATTTTTAATTCTTTGTTGTAGTCCTACGTGGCGTTTGTTTTCATGTCTGTCCGCATCCTTATGTCTCGTGTAGTATCAATCATTTCTGATACTTATTTTCCTCCATGCCGTTACTCCAGGCTGTTTAGTATTTCCTTTCTTAATCTTCTCCGTTTTCTCTTCCCCTCTAACTTTCCCGTTGTCACCAGTAATTACATTCAGTATAAGGTCACCATGCAGTGGATACCATCCCACGGTGGAATACCTGGAAATGACAGAGCTGGTCGATTGGCTAAGGAAGGAGCAAAATAAGAACAGCCTGATGTGCCCGTTACATATCACCAAAAGAAAAGAATGATCAAATCAATCAGAAAGCCACCAAAACCTGCTCAAGACGACTACCACATTATGGACAGACCAGAACAAGTCATTATTCTGCGCCTCAGAACAGGACACAATAGATTACGCTACCACATGTATACAAAATTCAAGATTGGTGAATCAGCCATGTGCACATGTGGATTGGCGTCGCAGACAGCAGAGCACATACTCCAAGACTGCCCAAAATACAACATATCTAGGCAAACCTTCTGGCCTAGAGAGACAACAGTGGAAGATAAACTCTATGGACCACTGAGTGAACTAAAAAGGACAGTTAAATTCACACAAGAGACAACATTGCAGTTATAGACGTTATTAGTTCAAGCGAACGAAAGAAGAAGAAAATGACGTACCCCAAGAATTTAGTATGAAATAAACATGTATGTGTAGATACAGGTAAGAAAAAAAGCACAAACATGTGTCTAGACAACACAGTACGAAAATGAATCAAAATAATAACGAATAATAAGTAATGTAAATTAACGTGCGGGAAATATGTGATAAATAAGTTAAAATACAACACACAAATCAAACACCGTTGACCTTTAACCTTCGTTAGAAAAGGAAGAAATAAGGCTAACAAATATA
This sequence comes from Cepaea hortensis, assembly GCA_963921405.1. NCBI lineage: Eukaryota > Metazoa > Mollusca > Gastropoda > Stylommatophora > Helicidae > Cepaea > Cepaea hortensis. Next base: position 24,088,669 of record OY992887.1, on the reverse strand, counting down.
ATAACCTCTCCATAGCACAAATCCTGGGCTGAATTGTAGAGACTGTGTTGGCCATGCAGCATGGTCCCTCTCTCGGCCTGTCTAGTTGTAGAGACTGTGTTGGCCATGGTCCCTCTCTCGGCCTGTCTAGTTGTAGAGACTGTGTTGGCCATGGTCCCTCTCTCGGCCTGTCTAGTTGTAGAGACTGTGTTGGCCATGGTCCCTCTCTCGGCCTGTCTAGTTGTAGAGACTGTGTTGGCCATGGTCCCTCTCTCGACCTGTCTAGTTGTAGAGACTGTGTTGGCCATGGTCCCTCTCTCGGCCTGTCTAGTTGTAGAGACTGTGTTGGCCATGGTCTCTCTCTCGACCTGTATAGTTGTAGAGACTGTGTTGGCCATGGTCCCTCTCTCGGCCTGTCTAGTTGTAGAGACTGTGTTGGCCATGCAGCATGGTCCCTCTCTCGGCCTGTCTAGTTGTAGAGACTGTGTTGGCCATGGTCCCTCTCTCTGCCTGTCTAGTTGTAGAGACTGTGTTGGCCATGGTCCCTCTCTCGGCCTGTCTAGTTGTAGAGACTGTGTTGGCCATGGTCCCTCTCTCGGCCTGTCTAGTTGTAGAGACTGTGTTGGCCATGGTCCCTCTCTCGACCTGTCTAGTTGTAGAGACTGTGTTGGCCATGGTCCCTCTCTCGGCCTGTCTAGTTGTAGAGACTGTGTTGGCCATGGTCTCTCTCTCGACCTGTATAGTTGTAGAGACTGTGTTGGCCATGGTCCCTCTCTCGGCCTGTCTAGTTGTAGAGACTGTGTTGGCCATGCAGCATGGTCCCTCTCTCGGCCTGTCTAGTTGTAGAGACTGTGTTGGCCATGGTCCCTCTCTCGGCCTGTCTAGTTGTAGAGACTGTGTTGGCCATGGTCCCTCTCTCGGCCTGTCTAGTTGTAGAGACTGTGTTGGCCATGGTCCCTCTCTCGGCCTGTCTAGTTGTAGAGACTGTGTTGGCCATGGTCCCTCTCTCGACCTGTCTAGTTGTAGAGACTGTGTTGGCCATGGTCCCTCTCTCGGCCTGTCTAGTTGTAGAGACTGTGTTGGCCATGCAGCATGGTCCCTCTCTCGGCCTGTCTAGTTGTAGAGACTGTGTTGGCCATGGTCCCTCTCTCGGCCTGTCTAGTTGTAGAGGCTGTGTTGGCCATGGTCCCTCTCTCGACCTGTCTAGTTGTAGAGACTGTGTTGGCCATGGTCCCTCTCTCGACCTGTCTAGTTGTAGAGACTGTGTTGGCCATGGTCCCTCTCTCGGCCTGTCTAGTTGTAGAGACTGTGTTGGCCATGCAGCATGGTCCCTCTCTCGGCCTGTCTAGTTGTAGAGACTGTGTTGGCCATGCAGCATGGTCCCTCTCTCGACCTGTCTAGTTGTAGAGACTGTGTTGGCCATGGTCCCTCTCTCGGCCTGTCTAGTTGTAGAGACTGTGTTGGCCATGGTCCCTCTCTCGGCCTGCCTAGTTGTACAGACTGTGTTGGCCATGCAGCATGGTCCCTCTCTCGACCTGTCTAGTTGTAGAGACTGTGTTGGCCATGGTCCCTCTCTCGACCTGTCTAGTTGTAGAGACTGTGTTGGCCATGCAGCATGGTCCCTCTCTTGGCCTGTCTAGTTGTACAGACTGTGTTGGCCATGCAGCATGGTCTCTCTCTCTCGACCTGTCTAGTTGTAGAGACTGTGTTGGCCATGGTCCCTCTCTCGGCCTGCCTAGTTGTACAGACTGTGTTGGCCATGCAGCATGGTCCCTCTCTCGACCTGTCTAGTTGTAGAGACTGTGTTGGCCATGCAGCATGGTCCCTCTCTCGGCCTGTCTAGTTGTAGAGACTGTGTTGGCCATGCAGCATGGTCCCTCTCTCGACCTGTCTAGTTGTAGAGACTGTGTTGGCCATGCAGCATGGTCCCTCTCTCGACCTGTCTAGTTGTAGAGACTGTGTTGGCCATGCAGCATAGTCCCTCTCTCGGCCTGCCTAGTTGTAGAGACTGTGTTGGCCATGGTCCCTCTCTCGGCCTGTCTAGTTGTAGAGACTGTGTTGGCCATGGTCCCTCTCTCGGCCTGTCTAGTTGTAGAGACTGTGTTGGCCATGGTCCCTCTCTCGGCCTGTCTAGTTGTAGAGACTGTGTTGGCCATGTTCCCTCTCTCGGCCTGTCTAGTTGTAGAGACTGTGTTGGCCATGGTCCCTCTCTCGGCCTGTCTAGTTGTAGAGACTGTGTTGGCCATGGTCCCTCTCTCGACCTGTCTAGTTGTAGAGACAGTGTTGGCCATGCAGCATGGTCCCTCTCTCGGCCTGTCTAGTTGTAGAGACTGTGTTGGCCATGGTCCCTCTCTCGGCCTGTCTAGTTGTAGAGACTGTGTTGGCCATGGTCCCTCTCTCGACCTGTCTAGTTGTAGAGACTGTGTTGGCCATGGTCCCTCTCTCGACCTGTCTAGTTGTAGAGACTGTGTTGGCCATGGTCCCTCTCTCGGCCTGTCTAGTTGTAGAGACTGTGTTGGCCATGCAGCATGGTCCCTCTCTCGGCCTGTCTAGTTGTAGAGACTGTGTTGGCCATGCAGCATGGTCCCTCTCTCGACCTGTCTAGTTGTAGAGACTGTGTTTGCCATGGTCCCTCGCTCGGCCTGTCTAGTTGTAGAGACTGTGTTGGCCATGGTCCCTCTCTCGGCCTGCCTAGTTGTACAGACTGTGTTGGCCATGCAGCATGGTCCCTCTCTCGACCTGTCTAGTTGTAGAGACTGTGTTGGCCATGGTCCCTCTCTCGACCTGTCTAGTTGTAGAGACTGTGTTGGCCATGCAGCATGGTCCCTCTCTCGGCCTGTCTAGTTGTACAGACTGTGTTGGCCATGCAGCATGGTCTCTCTCTCTCGACCTGTCTAGTTGTAGAGACTGTGTTGGCCATGGTCCCTCTCTCGGCCTGCCTAGTTGTACAGACTGTGTTGGCCATGCAGCATGGTCCCTCTCTCGATCTGTCTAGTTGTAGAGACTGTGTTGGCCATGCAGCATGGTCCCTCTCTCGGCCTGTCTAGTTGTAGAGACTGTGTTGGCCATGCAGCATGGTCCCTCTCTCGACCTGTCTAGTTGTAGAGACTGTGTTGGCCATGCAGCATGGTCCCTCTCTCGACCTGTCTAGTTGTAGAGACTGTGTTGGCCATGCAGCATGGTCCCTCTCTCGGCCTGCCTAGTTGTAGAGACTGTGTTGGCCATGGTCCCTCTCTCGGCCTGTCTAGTTGTAGAGACTGTGTTGGCCATGGTCCCTCTCTCGGCCTGTCTAGTTGTAGAGACTGTGTTGGCCATGGTCCCTCTCTCGGCCTGCCTAGTTGTAGAGACTGTGTTGGCCATGCAGCATGGTCCCTCTCTCGGCCTGCCTAGTTGTAGAGACTGTGTTGGCCATGCAGCATGGTCCCTCTCTCGGCCTGCCTAGTTGTAGAGACTGTGTTGCCCATGGTCCCTCTCTCGACCTGCCTAGTTGTAGAGACTGTGTTGGCCATGCAGTATGGTCCCTCTCTCGACCTGCCTAGTTGTAGAGACTGTGTTGGCCATGGTCCCTCTCTCGACCTGTCTAGTTGTAGAGACTGTGTTGGCCATGCAGCATGATCCCTCTCTCGACCTGCCTAGTTTGATTCAGAGGAAAGGTAACCCCAAAACACATGGAACAAGACAAGTCGAAGAAGCTGCCGGATCAGCAAAGCTATGCTATAACTGTCCACCTGTCGGATCATCGATCCTAGACCTTTGTTGACCAAAGCTTAGGTCCTGGTCTGCCCTGCCATGACATTTAGTTTATAAATTACATTTCCTCGCACTGTTCTAAGACCTTTGTGAAATACTTGACAGACATAGTCGCTGATATTGTCCGAATGTGGGACATTTGTTATCCCCACGGTAATCGAGGGAAGATCCGTCTGTTTGCACAACATTGATTAGAAGCGCCTCTGTGCAAACAAAAAGACTACTTTTTAAATTTGCGATTGCCATGACACATAATGTCGAGAACACTGAACGGTGGAGAGACTTGATCAGAATCCACATAAGTCATCGGACTTAATAACCTCATGATGTTGAGAACAGAGAACTATGGCATGATATGAACACAGGAATTCAACACAAGTCTTCTGAGCGAGAAGAGAGAACTATGGCACAATATCTTCTTCTTCTTCTTCTTCTTCTTCTTCTTCTTCTTCTTCCTCTTCTTCTTCTTCTTCTTCTTCTTCTTCTTCTTCTTCTTCTTCTTCTTCTTCTTCTTCTTCTTCTTCTTCGTCTTCTTCTTCTTCTTCTTCTTCTTCTTCTTCTTCTTCTTCTTCTTCTTCTTCTTTTTCTTCTTCTTCTTCTTCTTCTTCTTCTTCTTCTTCTTCTTCTTCTTCTTCTTCTTCTTCTTCTTCTTCTTCTTCTTCTTCTTCTTCTTCTTCTTCTTCTTCTTCTTCTTCTTCTTCTTCTTCTTCTTCTTCTTCTTCTTCTTCTTCTTCTTCTTCTTCTTCTTCTTCTTCTTCTTCTTCTTCTTCTTCTTCTTCTTCTTCTTCTTCTTCTTCTTCAGCATTCCGAGCCATTGAGGTTCTTTGCTGCAGATATAAGCCGTCTCCATTCGTCTCTCTGGTTGACCTTCTCTTGCCAGTCGTTGATTCCAAGTGCTTGTAGGTCTGTATATGTATTATCTCTCCACCGTCTTCTTGGTCTACCTCGGAGTCTACGGTCATTTATGTCCTGAGTTTAAGCAAGTTTTGCTTCCCTATTATCTTCCATGCTTTCTATATGCCCCAGCCATTGCAGTCTATTAGCCTATGGCACGATATGAACACAGGACTTTACCACAAGTCTTCAGAGAGAGAACAGAGAACAGTGGAGTGGCATCACCAGACAGCTTCAGCGGAAGACTGACTACCTCATGACAATGAGAACGCTATGATAATATGAATATGAAATCAAGAATAAACATTGCAATCGAGATATTTCCATAAATGCTCAGTCTTCTTCTTCGGAAACCATCGAAGAGTTTCTATACTAATGGCACCAGTGACAATATGTTTGCCCGTCCGCCTGCTTTCGCCTAAATGATACCAAATATATGAAAGTAACACCACTACTAACTTTAACAGTAACTGCTATCATTTTAAAGCATGCAGCTGTACAAATCCACTTACCCCATTGATAGTATATTTACAGTAAGGATAATTGGCAACAATCAAGTCTCTTTCGAGAATTGAATATACCGCAAAACAATCATCACTGCTTTGAAGATCTTCACGTCTTATCGTCTTGAGTTTCTCCAGATCATATTCCTTTGCTCTTGGTAAAGACAAACACATACAGTAATATGAAATATGTTTGAAATATGTGTAAATATTTTCATGATTCCATGACATATCCGCTTTCCTGTCTGTGATGGTTCTTCTTCTCAAGTACACAAGGAGTATGTGTAATCCATATTCAAACCTTTCTGTCTTTAACAACTCGTTAAATGTTTTTTAGTTACTCGTTAAATCTTTATCAGTAGCTCATTATATGTTTATCAGTTGCTCGCTAAATGTTTATCAATTACTCGTTAAATGTTTATCAGTTACTCGTTATTGAGTTGAATTGAGTTGAGTTGAGCTAAGAACTGACATCACTGCACTCGGGACATTCCCATATGCGCTCTGTCCCCTCGTTCAACAGCCAGCGAAGAGTCACACTGCTAATCGTTCCCACCACTATTTGATTGAAAGTTCTCATGGTCTTCCCTCTCAGTTTTGAGATTCTACCAGAACCCTTGCCAATCCCTCCCCCCCCCCCAATCTCTTCCTTTCCACATACGGGTTCTCAATCTGTTTCCCCACCTTCTCCACCTGGTCCCACAGGCGCACGACCACCTCCCCCTTGTCCATAAAACATCTACCACCAAGAGGTGCATTCCCTGCCAGCCTGTTCATTCCTCCCGCACTCCCAGGGCAAATAATCATTACAATTCTCACAATTTGTGACCTCTGAAGCGAGGTGAACCATTCCATACGGAAAATGCCGTTCTCCACCTTACTAAACATACTCCTTGAGTTCGTGACGAAGACAATGTGTGTTGCAGTGGTCTTCTCTAACCAATGAAATGCCGCTGTGACTGCTTCCATCTCCATTCTGGAGGTCGTAGTCTCATATGCCAGACTCTCATGTTTTTAAGACTCGTCCATTAGCCTTCGCAATGAAACCCCAACCACTCCGCCTGTTTCTCACCACTGACCCATCAGTATAGATCACGATGTCACCTTGATGTGTGTTACTCTGGATCAGTTGTTACACCCCAAACTTTGTGCGGCCCGCCGCCCATTCTCTGCACTCACGACCCAGAGTGTTATTACATTGTACCAGTCCGTCATGCCTTCCGGAACTTCAACCCACTCTTTTTCACGACTGATGATCTCTAGATCACACACCTGACGTATAGATATTTCTGCCTGTGCCATCCAGGACCTGCCGAGTCTTAGTCTATGACCCTTGACCATATCCATGGCTTCATGCAGGGGATGATCCCTATTTGCAGCAACTCGCAGGTATCATTTGGCTTGAAGGACCCTATGCCTATCCACCATTGTTGGTAGCGCCAGGATATGTCTCATGCATTGATTGATTGATTGATTGATTGATTTAGGAACCGACATCACAGCATTCGGGACATTCCCATAAGCGCTTCGTTCTCATCCTCAGCAGCCAGCGAAGAGTTCCAACACCAATAGTTCCAGTAGCAATCTGATTGTATGTCCATCTCGCCTTTCCTCTGAGCGTCGAGCGTCGGCCAAATCCCCTCGTCACCCCTCGCTGCCTCATTCTTACCAGACTATGGTGATCCAATTGCTCCTAGGAAGTGTACACGTGCTCATACAAGGCCGCAACCACGTCTGCCTTGTCATGCATCAATACTTCACCAAGTTTTGCCGAGCCATCCAATCTGTCCGCCTGTTCATTCCCCAGCACACCGGCATGCCCCCGGAGAAAAGATCCAGGTGATGCTTCCTACCCGTGACCTCCGAAGCGAAGCAAGCCACTCTGCACGAAGTCTGCCTGTCCTCACCCTCCTCAATCACCATGTGTGTATGTATCGTGTTCTCCAACCAGCAGAAAGCTGCACTGCCGCCTCCACCTCCATTCTTAAGCTAGATGTTGTGGCATCATACGCCAGGCTCTCCTGCACCAAACGTCGACCATTAGCTTTTGCTAAGAATCTATAGGCACTTCTCCTACTTCTCAACACCGAACCATCCTTGTAGATAATCACATCACCCGGGCGAGCATTATCCTGAATTAGTTGCTGAATTTCTACTTCCGTGGCCCCTTCTGGCCACTCCCTGCACTCCTAGCTCAATGTGATTATAACTCTGCACAAGTCTGACTGCTCCGTTGGCACTCTGATTCACTCTTCTCCTCGCCTGATGTTCTCCAAGGGGTACACCTGTCTGATCGTATCCTCCGTCTGAGCCATCCATGATTTCCCTCTTACCAGTCTCTGACCCTTAACTTTGTCCAGCGCCTCATGCAACGGGTGATCTGTGTCTGCAGCTACTCTGAGGTATGCCTTTGCCTGCATCACCTTGTGCCTACCAGCAACAGTCGGCAGACCAAGGATGTAACGCATACACACTACTGGGGTGTCTCTGGTACATCCCAGATTGACTCGCATAGCTTCATTCTGTATGCGCTATAATTTCACCAGCTGACTCTTTGAGACAGTGAGCAGTACTAGTCCATAATCAATCACTGAGAGGATCAAGTGCTGGTATAGTGTGAAGAGCATTCTCTGCTCTGTGTCCATTGCAGCCATAGTTTTAAGTGCATTGAGTCCCTTTTGAGATCTTGTCACAACCGTCTCCACATGGTCCTTGAAGGACAGACTCTTGTCAAATGTGATTACCAGATACTTCAGTTTGTTCTCTCTGTTGATGCTTCTGCCATCTATAGCGAGGCTTGGGGCATCATCTCTCACAATCCTGTTGTCCAGAGAGCACCACAAAACAGCCGCCTTTTCCGGGTGGATGACAGCATTCATTTCAGTGCACCAGTCAATCACTTTGTCTACTGTCGCCTGTAGCTCCTAGGCCGTTTGATCCCTATCTCTCCCCTGCCTATATGCAAGAATATCATCTGCAAATGTTAGTATCCTTCCAACCCATGGTGCTTCTAGGTATGCAATCTTGCTCGTATACACATTAAAGAGCACCGGTGAGATTGCAGATCCCTGTGGCAGTCCCGGGGTTAAAATATGTGGCTCTGAGATCCATGCACCCAGACGGAGAGCAACCTGACGAGAATGCAGGACGGCTGCTATCCAGTTCATCAACCAGGGATTGACCCCCTTCTCCATAAGTGCGGTCATCAAAATATCATAGCGAACTCTATTGTACGCATCCTCGAGATCAAGCGCTACCGCCATCGTTTCTTGTCTACTCTGGAACCCCTCATAAACGTCAAAGGCAAAAGTGGATGCATTTGACCAGGTATCTTTTCCTGGCCTGTACCTTCCCGGGCCTCTTGGAAGAAGCTTCCCCCTTTCCAAAAACTCTTGCAGCTTAACAGCGACTATCTTCTCTAAAACCTTCCCAAATGTATTTTGAAGGGTGATGACCCTAAAGCCGCTAAGCTTTGAATGATCCTTGAATGGTTTTGGGAGAGGGATGAGATAGCTATGTAACCAATCCTGCGGTACTGACGCTGTCCTAATGCTCTGATTAAAGCAGTCGGCCATCTCCTTCAGGTCCACATCGCTCAAAGCCTTCATATGGCCATACCTAACACCATCAGGTCCTGGTGCCGTGTCTTTTGCCTTTTTCAAAATATCTTTAGCATCTTCCACCCGTATGATGTCTTCATAAGGCATATTCTCCATTGTGCCAGATAATTCCTCTCTAACCGCATCCCTGGTATCCGCATCATTATGATTGGTCTGCTCTAAAAATCTCTGAAGAAACGCCTCCCCCTTCTCTTTGTCTGTTGTCACGCGTACACCATCCTCTTTATAAATTGTTCCCACTGTCATAGGCCGATTTTTTTTTTGCATTTGTCTGTGCAGTTTCCAGAATTTTCGCAGTGTTTTACCACCTCCAATCACTTTCATAAAACATTCCCATTTTACGTTCTTGGCCTCTGCAGCACATCGCTTGAAAGCCTCCACCTTCTTTCTTGTCATTTTCCGCTGTGTCCACTTCTTATTTAACACGAGTGACGTATAGAATTATGAACCAAATCCGTCCATTATCAATTGCGACCCGTGGCGTCTGTACTCCGACTGGCCATTCGGCAACAAGTTTCTCATACTAGCTGGCGATCTTAACAATGGTTTATTTTAGGGGTAGGTTTTATATTAAAAGCACCCTAAAAATCGTGCAAAGGCTTATTTTAGGGACTGTCTTATTTTTGGGGAAACACGGTATAGAAAATTTGATCCTAAGACGTGTTAATACTAAAACGAGATCCTCTAAGTCGTAACGTGGTGTCTGTGACATGGTGGGAGTAGTAAATATAAAATTCAGTTCAATTCAACTTTATTTTAAAAGGGTCATAAATTAGTCACGCAAGCCCATCTTACATTCGGCCCTTCCAATCACTCATCTTTCGTTCATCAATAGTGCATGATACATTCACATCGAAAAATAACATTGTCAAATGAATGTTGTAAACATAAACAATGCAAATTACCATGTTATAAGGCACATCTCTCACCCACCCACACATCACCCCACCCACCCACACACCCCCATCTACCCCCACACCTCACCAACACACACCCAGGGACACATACATAGCCCACCAACCCACCCATCCCCTCCCACACACAACCCCCACCCACACACACTTCCCCCACCAATTCCCCCAACCCACACACACTCACCCACCCCACAAACATCCCCACCAACCCCCACATCCCGCGCCCACCCACTTATACATCTAAACTCACACACCCATCCACCGCCCACACGTCCTCTACCCACCGACACACCTACAACCACCCATCCCCCAACCACACCTCCCTCGACCACACGTTCCCCACCCCCACACACATCCCTCACCAAGCCATATATCCCACACCCATCCACACACCCATCATCCACTCACACATCCCCCACCCATATACATACACATCCCCACCAACACACATATCCCTACCCATACACACACACATCTCCCTACCCACCTATACATCCCTCACCCACCCACACTTACCCTATATAAAAGGGTTATGTAGGTAAGGAACCGATGACAGGTTTAGCAAACCGGTCGGGATTTTACTTGATCCTAGACAATACGGCTCACGAATTATGGAGAAAAATTAGAGGAAAGTCACTAGTCACAAGTGTTAGAACTTCAATAATCCCTCCTCACGACGTCTAAGGGCATAAGTGGACGGACAACAACCACTTATTACTAAAATATTACGACTGTCTAGGGAAGAACTAATTAAAGTGACACATGTTTAGGACAAAACTAGTTCAAGTTATAACTGTTCATGATAAAACACGACATAGCAACAACTGATTATGAGCTATTTAATTTATGTAAACAGCCGGCACCGTGATGAAGGGATAACAAACACAATTCGCAATCCCGCATACCGCGTTCGAAACACAGCTGCGGAAGATTTGGAAGCAGATCGCCTTGTACTGATTTTCATAACTAGTATGAGTGCCGGTCGCTCAGAAAGCAAAGACAGTCTACTGAACGTAAATTTGCCAAGAAATTACAAACAGCCCCCCCAAAAAAAATAATGCTCGGGCTGACTGCGACGTCCTGTAAAGGATATGCAACTAAAACATTGACTAGCGAGCGAGTTGGCGTAGCGGTTAGGAAACCTCGCTGACAATGGCATGAGCGAAGTCAAACAGAACTAGTTAAAGTAACAATTGTTTAGCGTACGACTAGTTACATTAACAATTGCTTAGAACATAAATAGTTAAAGTAACAATTGCTTAGCACAAGATTAATTAAAGTAAAAATTGTTTAGAATAGAAATAGTTAAAGTAACAATTGCTTAGAATAGAAATAGTTAAAGTAACAACTGTTTAGCGTACGACTAGTTAAAGTAACAATTGTTTAGCTTACGACTAGTTAAAGTAACAATTGTTTAGAAGAGAATTAGTTAAAGTAACAGATGCTTAGAATAGAAATGGTTAAAGTAACAACTGTTTAGGGTATGACTAGTTAAAGTAATAACTGTTTAGTGAACGACTAGTTAAAGTAACAACTGTTTAGTGAACGACTAGTTAAAGTAACAACTGTTTAGTGAACGACTAGTTTAAGTAACAACTGTTTAGTGAACGACTAGTTAAAGTAACAACTGTTTAGTGAACGACTAGTTAAAGTAACAACTGTTTAGTGAAGTTAAAGTAACAACTGTTTAGTGAACAACTAGTTAAAGTAACAACTGTTTAGAGTACAACTAGTTAAAGTAACAACTGTTTAGAGTACAATTAGTTAAAGTAACAACTGCTTAGCGTACGACTAGTTAAAGTAACAATTGTTTAGCGTACGACTAGTTAAAGTAACAATTGTTTAGCGTACGACTAGTTAAAGTAACAATTGATTAGAACAGAATTAGTTAAAGTAACAGATGCATAGAATAGAAATGGTTAAAGTAACAACTGTTTAGCTTACGACTAGTTAAAGTAAAAATTGCTTAGAATATAAATAGTTAAAGTAATAACTTCTTAGCATAAGACTAGTTAAAGTAACAGTTGTTTAGAATAGTTTTAGTTAAAGTAACAGTTCCTTAGCATAAGACTAATTAACTAATAAATGCTTACATTAGAACTCGTTAAAATAACAAGTGCTTAGCTTAAAAGAAGAGAACTGGTTAAAGTAGCTGTTTAAAAAAAAATAAAAGAACTAATTAAAGTAACAATTACTTAGAATACGACCAGTGAAAGTAACAATTCCTTAAAATAAAACCAGTTAAAATAACAATTGCTAGCATAAAACTATTTAAAGTAACAAATAACAAATGCTTAGGATAGAATTAGGGAAAGTAACAATTGCCTAGCAAATAAGTAGTTAAAGTTACAATTGCGTAATATTGAACCAGTTAAAGTTATTGACAAGAAATGTTCAACCTAAATTAAAAGTTATCTGTGAGAAGTGGGAAATACTCTAACACAGTGGTTCTCAGCCTTTTTTACGGGCCCGTACCCCCCCCCCCATTTTTACCATATTTTCAGAACGTTATTCCCCCCTTTCGTATTTCCTACCTAAAAATATGGCCCGTGCCCCCCTTCACCATATTTTCACAACGTCATTCCCTCCTTTCGTATTTCCTACCTAAAAATCCCGCCCCGCCCTACATAGTATACGTAATAATGGAAGCTAAATTTAATAGCACATACTAAAACAAGTCTAGACGTCCACATAAAACGTGATTTGTGGGTCTACTTACTTTATAAATTGAATTTTAGAAGGGTGAGACGTTCAAAACCGTACAGTATGCAGGGAAAAACAATATCAAGTAATCGGTTCTTGTATTAACGCGATCTTGAAGTAATCTTAATTCCCCCCCCCCCCCCCACCCCGGAAACCCTAAAATTCCCCCCTGGGGGGAGGGGGGGATTCCCCACCGGTTGAGAACCACTGCCCTACCAGAATCTAGAAAAATTCCAGAAGTATGGCAGAAATACTGCAGTCAAATGTTTGATATGAATGACTGTGGGGATATGAATGAGATATATGAACCAATGAGAGCGGAGGCAGAACCTGACCCTCATTAGATGGAATTATATGGGCAATAAAGAACCCGAAGAATGGTAAATCACCAGGATGTGATGAGATACCAGCTGAACTAATTAAAGCGGTAGGAGAAGACAGCATACAAATCTATCACGCATTAAGTAAAAAGATATGAAAATATTGTATATGACCAAAAGATTAGAAGAGAACTACCTTCATTCCAATACCAACGAACGGTAACTGATCAGTCATGCAACAAAATTCTACTAAAAATCATAATGGAAAGACTTTGTAAAAATACGGGAGAGATTAATGTGATTCAAGCTGGATTTAGTCAAGGAAGAGGAACAAGAGATCACATACTCAACATGCGTTTAATAATAGAGAAGTGCAGAGAATTTAATGTAAACGTATGCTCACGTTTTGTGGATTATTTAAAGGCATTTGACTGTGTACAACATCAGAAACGTTGGGAAATCATGAGGAAAATGGGCTTGTAGTAAACCTAATAAAATGCTCTATCTAGACCAACAAGTACAGGTTAGAACAGATGGCGAGACATCAGATTGGTTTGACATCAAGAAAGGAGTCCATCATGGCTGTGTGCCGTCCCTCTATTTGTTTAACCTGTATGATAAAAATATAATGAGAAATGTCAGAGATGATATAACCAAGGAGCAATATGGTGCCCTAAATATCGGTGGTCATGAAATACCAGAGATTTGATATGCTGATGACACATCACAGAACGGTATATAAAAGCTAATAACCTCAACCCAAAAGAATAGTGAAAATCACAACTTATATATTAAGATAGCAAAATAAAAGATAATGCATACAGATAAAACTAATATGGAGAAATACATACATGTTCATGAGGGAAAATTGGGGGTGGTGGAAACTTTCGAATATCTTGGGTCAATAATTACCAACAATTGTGGCACAATGGAAGAAATGAAAAGACAAATATCTATTGCTCTTCAAGAACTATAACAAGTGAATAAAATGTGGAGTGGGACAGACAGAGCTACAAATATTATATTTTTAAGAGCATGCAACTTTTCCATATCCGGTCTCCTATCATTATGAAGCACGTCCAGATATTCCGTTCATTCTTTAACTATATCATCTTGCCCACCAATGTTGCACAGTTCCTCGATTTTAATCAGCCGGTGGTATTTCGTGTTTTCCTACCTGTTATGGTATACATGGGATGTGTCTTTTCCATGGTTTGTCCTAATCTCCATGCACTTTTGATTCAGATTTCTTTAGCCACTTTGCATTTGTTTACTATTTCTTTATGTATTATATTATATCGAATTGGCAGCAGACTGCTTTGCGTTAGTTTTTGTTTAAACTAAATTGTATGGATGCCGGTCGTTCAGAAAGCAATGGCAAACTATTGAACGTAAACCTACCAAGAGATCATAAACAGCATAAAAATGCTCGTGTTGACTGCGACGTCCTGAAAAAAGGATATGCAACCAACTTTTATTCTATTCTTTTCTTCTTTCTCTTGCTTTTTCTTTCTACTTTCTTCTATCATCTGCACAATTTTGCAATTCTATGTTTTGGTGGAATGATTTCTTTTGATGTGTGTTGGAGTGATGTCTGCATCATGCCCCATTGTTCACCAATAGTCTGTATTATCTCCATGGCATTATAACTGCTCCTTACAGCAACATTGTACCTTTCTATAGTTTCTTTATATGCTGTAAGTAATACTATATCTAACTTGATGTTCTTTGGGGTTTTCTTTATGGTTTTTAGTCTCGGAGTCTCCGTGGTGAAGTGGTCAAGCCGTTTGACTCGGGCTCCGAAGGTTGTGGGTTCGATTCCGGGCCGCGTCCTTCGGTTCACGAGTGAAATTTTCGGTCGTCGCTAGTGCTACGGAGTTCGTGCTTTGTGCGACGCTTTCCGCGCTGCGGAAAGAGACCGCGCCATATAGGATAAAACCCGGTGCAATTAAGTCGACCCTGGCGACTTTTAAGTTTTTAGTCTTAGCTACATCTTTCCCATGACTGGCACGTGGTCACTATGTCCATCTGCTCCTGGTCTAGTTTTTGCTCCTACTAAACTGCTTCTGAATCTCTTTGAAATCAGCATGTAGTTAATTTGATTGCGAATATTATCTCAAGGGCTTTATACGTATATAATCGTCGCGGATGATATATGTTTAGTATACAACTATTTTATTACGTTAACCATATAACATGTTTCAGTTTATCTTGTTATATTCTGCATCTTTACCCGACGCTCTGGTTTAACAGAAATGGAATACACTGTTTAAGAGGGTTGTCATGGCGAAGCCTCCTTCCTCGCGCTACGAAAACCATATGTTCGTATTCGAACTTAGTCATTCAGATTCGAGCGCTATTGTTCACAGATTTAAAGGGGTCGTTCCTGGAGCTACGGAATTTGTGATCTATGTGACGCTTTCGACAGGCCACTCCGCGGAACGAACGAACGAACGAATGAACGAACGAATGAACGAAATTTATTTTCAAAGGGTCATACACCCACACAATCCGAGTCATATGGGGTAGAACCCGGTGTAAAGAAATAGATCTTCTTCCCTTTAACCTCTAATACACCGTTTAAGCGGGTGAACTTACTCGTCCTGACTGATGTCCGTGAAGTTATATACCTTCAGTATCATTGTATTATTTTCTTCACCGCCCACTATCTCAGCCAGGTTGAAAATGAGCAGGTTACCGTTGACTAGTTCCTTTACAGCCAAGACTGGGTTCTGTAATTAAAACGTGTTATAAATTCGTCAAGTTTTATTTTAACTCTCTAAAGTATGGAAGCCGGCTCCGTGGCTAAAAGCTTGCGAACGCGGTTCGTGAGACGGGTACCAGGCGTTCGAAGCTCATCTGCGACCGATTTGTGCAGCAGATCGTGTCGCGTTGTGTTATAACGTGCTGGTATGATGGGAGCCGGTCGTTCAGAAAGCAATGGCAAACTACTGAACGTAACACTTGCCTAGTACATCAACAGCAGCTGAAAAATGCTGTGTTGACTGCAACGTCCCGTAAGTGATACGCAACTTTTAAAAATTAAAAAAAGTATGGAAATAGAAGGGAAAATTCTTAACAAAGTGGATAATTTTATATACCTAGCGGCAATTACAATATCAGATGGAAGATGCACAACAGAGATCAAGAACAGAATATGGTAAGCAAATGCTGCATTTAAGAAAATGAAAGGTATCTTATGCAATAAGTCACTGTCATTGAATGTAAGGAAGTAGTGTGCTGAAATGCGACATAGAACCTGTTTTGCTGGAAGGCAGTGACTCGTGGGGCGTGAGTGAATAAGTTTGGAAGAACTTGGATGCAGCAGAGATGTGGTTCCTGAGGCGAATGTTGCGAATTCCTTGGACTGCCAGAGTAACTAACAACGACTGCCTGAAATAGGCTAACGAAACTAGAACATTATATTTAAAAAAAAAAACAATGAGACAAACAGCTTTCTTTGGTCATGTGATCAGAAGAGAGGCATTGGAGAACACCATGACGACCGGAAAGATCAAAGGGTAGTGAGGCAGAGGCAGACCACGAGAAATGATGCTGGATGGAATAAGACGATGAAATGGAGGAATATCATCAGCAGAGTTTATCCAGAACACCAAAGACCGTTTCCATTACGATTCTTGTACTAATTTGCTCAAGGCATATTCTACCAGATGTTATCGATGTACTTGTTTAAGATGTGTACTGACGAATCATGGCATTCTGGGGTGTGTATACTAGAAGGTAACCTGCCATTATTTTATTTTTTGGCAGTGACCACACTGGTCCATGGCTGCAGGCATTATCTCTATAATGCGATCAGTGAGATCAATCTACGATCGCTAAACCTGAGACCATAATCAACAAGTATACACTGTACTTTCATTATCATCATCATGTGCCTTGCCAACTGGCGTAGGCGTTCATGTCTCTCCACATACCTCGGTCCTTGGTGTTCTTGATCAACTCTGCTGATGATATTCCTCCATGCCATCGTATTAGTCAATGCAGCATAATTTCTCTTGGTCCACCTCAACTTCTTTTCCCCGCAGATTTGTCCAGATATCACGATATTCTTCAATATCTATGTTCTCATCACATGACCAACAAATGCTATTTGTCGTCTTCTTACAGTTATATACAGAGTTCTAGTTTCATTAGCCTATCCCAGGCAAACATTTTTAGTTGCTCTGGCAGTTCAATGTATCTCAGTAACTACATCACCATTGCATCCAAGCGTTTTCTAATTTCAAAATTGGTTCCAGCCAGGTTCGTTTTGAATTGCAGATTACCATGTGGTTAAAAATGTTTCACATTCGAACAATATCCGTAACTATGTGTTTTAAGTATATCAGCCACAACATTATTCATTTATTCACTTCATATAACATATAACCTTGCAGTATGCACCTGGCAAGTTGTCGCAAACTATGTCAGGCAATAAATCGTGCAACATATTGTGTGTGGCTTCAATATTTAAATTGTAATAATTTGCTCATTGAAGTTTCATGAGTCTTGCCATACAGCAAAACAGGTTCTATATAATATTTCAGCACCCCGTTACTTAGATTCAATGACAGTGACTTATCGCATAAGGTACGTTTGATTTCAAATACGTATATCGACTACACCACAGTCATCTACGTCTAGAGAGACAGATAACCACAGATCTGTACTTGCCGGAGCGAGTGCGGGGACATCCACAGGAGTAAGCCAAGCTTGAACGAAGTCATGACCCTGGCCTCCTTCCTGGATCTGCTGCGTGTTGTCCCAGTAGCCGTTGACGATAGACAGAAGGTCCAGAGCTTGATTGGACAGTCCTAAGAAATATGTAAAAGGTAATTATGTTGTAAGTACAGATCGGCATCTGTGGTTAATTGGTAGTGACCGCGATACGCAATCCCGCATACAGCGTTCGAAAATAGCTGCAAGCGATTTGGAAGCAGACCGCTTTGTGTTGACCTTTAATAACGGTATGAGCGTCGGTCTTTCAGAAAGCAATGGCAAACTACTGAGCGTACACTTGCCTAGTAAGTAACAAACAGCCGAAAAAAGCGGGGGTTGATTACGACCTCCCGTAAAGAACAATAAACAAATTGTCATCAATCACCATTCTTAGTGATGTAATAGTGGTGTACAATGATGGTTTTCACTCTGAATATGTCGATCTATCTACAATTTAAATATCAATTAGGAAACCCCTTGAGGCACTAAGACAGTTCATAAATAAACACACATGTACTGATTGGCTCTCATAGAAGTAGAAGCAAGAAGGACAGGCCTGAGGACGCGCTAGACAACAGAAAAAAAGGTTTTAATCACGGCCGGTAACTGTAGCTACCTACTTTTAATGCTGTCTAGTGCATCCTCTTTCTAGTCAGGGCTTAGTCAGATATGACTGAGCTACTGTATGACAGATGACGGTACTACCTGCTTTCTGTTAGCGTTGAATGTTGGACGGCGCTCACTAAACCCGACATCCCACATTGTACCAACGGCTTCGGGCAGAGGAGAACAATTGGGAGGGTACAAGCCTTACCCTGGTGCGAGGAAATGCAACCTAACGATCAAATGCCATGACAGGGCAGACCAGGCCTCAAGCTTTGGCTGGCAACTGGTCTAGGACCGAAGCTCCGACAGGCGTACAGTTAGAATATTGCTTTGCTGATTTGACAGCTTCTGCAGCTTGTTTTTGTTCCAGACATATTTGTGCTTGCTTGCTTGCGTTCGCTGGCTGTGAACTCCAGCGTGAAGTCCTGTATGTCGGATGAAGACATATTGTTGTCCAACATCAGTGTGATGTCATACCGGACTGAAGTTTGTGTGAGTATCCGTTGTCCCATGTCTAGCTTATTGGTGTGCAGACTGGTGGTTCCTCGCCGTACAGGCAGACACCTCCGACTTCGGAAGAATCAGCTATTCTATTACGTTAGCCAGGACCCCGAAGGGACCTGTTGCCCAGGACGTACGACTAGGACATGTTAGTGCAGTGTTTACCAACGTGGGGCCCACGCCTCACATGGGGGGGGGGGGCAATTCGAAAATGGAAGAAATCGGCTGGATATAACAAAACGGGCAGACTTGAGACTGAAGTTAACTAAATTGGAACCTGACATAAAGTCTCTTTGCAGCAAGCATCAAGCGCAAGGATCTCACTAAATTTAAACGATAAATAATTACTAATAATTAAAATAATATAGAAAAAGCTTTCATTAAAATTATTTTCTACTTGAATTTCAGTTCTTCATTATATGTTTTGAAAATTTACTTACTGTGTTTGCTCAATAATTACCTAGTGATTTCTTCCTAAAACCTATCATTCAAGTTTCTTTAGTGAACATTTCAATTTTTGAATATTAAAAATAATGTATGGGAGGGGGGGGGGGGGGCGCATAAGAATTTTAGAAAGGCTTAGGTGGGGCATAGCACAAACAAGGTTGGGAAACACTGTGTTAGTGGGTCTTGGCCACTATAGAACCTGATCCTGGTGCCTTAGAATCACCTCTGCGTCCCAGACGTACTGGTGTTGCCTTTCCTCTGGAGAAAACTAGGCAGGCCGAGAGAGGGATCAACACATGGTCTCTACATTCAACCCAGGCTTTGTGTTATGGAGAGGTATAACTCAATTTTACAAATTATCGTCTGTCAAGGCGGCAAGGTGACAGTCGGTCAGTCGGCTGGTCAGTGCGCCCTCGGAGCGTTAGAGTGCTACATAGAACCTGTATTTTGGTATGGATGTGAGACATGGACGATGAGGAAAGCTGAAAAACATCCAATGACAGTGGAAATGTTGTTTCTGAGGAAACAGCACAGAATACCATGGGCAGACAGAAAAACCAATGAGTAAATCCTACAAGGGGCAAGTGACAGCCGTAAAATGATTAGAGAAATTAGACGTAGACAATCACAATTTTTTAGGCACGTTATGAGAAGAAATAAACTAGAGAACTTGATGACAACTGGCAAGATTGAGGGGAAAAGAACAAGGGGAAAACAGAGAAGCAAATACCTCGATGGCTTGACCACATGGTATAGTCGGGACAAGAACACAGAGCTGATACACGACTCTGGTGATCGTGTGAGATGGCGAAACATGACTGCCCACTCTTACCGGCATGGCACATGATGATGATGATGATGAGTGCGACCTTAGGCCTTTCTTTCTTCTACATCTATGAACTCCAAACAATACATTTGTGCTATTTGCATATTAAATACGGTTGGATTTATTACTTATTAAGAGCCTATAGCACACATTTTTAGCCTATACATTGTTTTTAGAAGATCCATCTTTCGCGATGTGAGTTATGAATATTTTAAGTCACTAAAGAAGAACATTGGGGCTTTGCAGCTGAAATTTAACGGACAGAATCGTAGAACATCTTGAGCCAAGGAAAGAAAACTACTGCCATTCTACAATGTCTGAACATCGAAGAAAACCGTCTCATAAACAGTGTCACGTCTCGGAAACTGAAATCGTACGTGGCTCTACTAAACGCCATAGTGGCTTGGACAGAACAGAGATGGATGGCATGGTTCGGCGAAGAAGAAGCCTTTGATTTTAGTAGATGTTGTAGTGTATAGTATATCTTATTTCCAGAGTTGATTCTAGCTTGTAGTTCTTTCCTTATTATGTTGGAGCAGTTGAAGATTGTACCCAGGTATTTGTATGTTTCCATTCTTTTAATGATGCTATTACTTCTAGTGCTCTGGTCTAATATTTGCACGTGGATTAACTTTCCCTATTACCAGTGTCTCTCGCCATCAGGCGAACCCACTCCGACTCTCAGCCATTAGCAGATGTAAAGGATGGACAGGATATAGAACGAAGCTATGTGTATTATACTTGTATGTACAAGAGATACAGCATGCAGGTGCTCTACCTGTCTGTAACACATAGTAACACATAAAGTTGATTTGATTTGATTTGATTTTGATTTGATTTTCCAACCATGGGGGTCAGAAACATATTTTCCAAGCATGTGCCTACCTCAGAGTCAACGCAAACACTTAACATCCACTGCAAAGTGAAATTAAGAAAGGTAAAGGCAGTAGGTTAAAAAGAAGAAAGTCGTGGATGGGTCAAGCCGTACAGGTATGTTTAACAGGTGTGTTCACTCGAGGACTTAGAACCTAGCGTGGAGTGGGTACAAGTGCCAACAGAGTTCTATGAGTCCTTTTCAGTTTTTATCTAACTAGACAGAAAATGCAGACAAGAAAATCCGGCTGCTGTGGGGGAGAAGTACAGGCTTTGATCTGCTTGTATTCTTTAGAGGATGATGCTGATATTTTCACGGATGGGTCGGTCGTTCAGCGCGTGAGACGCTCATGGGCCTTTACGGCTCAGGCTGGAGGGAGAATTGTGAAGGAAGACTCTGGTGATTTTGCCTTGATCACAAGTAGTCTGACTATGGAAGTCATGGCAGTAAGTAAAGCAATAACATGACTCAAGATACGGACCTTCATTCGGACATGTTTCCTTAGTGACTCAATGAGTATACTCAGGAAGACAGAGATGGGTTGGCTGCGAAGAGAGTGGTTGTTGTCTCTGGAGCTGTCACGACTGGCAAAGATTAGTTTCATTTTCGTGCCAGGGCATGCGGGTGTACAAGGAAATGAACAGGTTGACAGGCTTGCAGGTAGGGCTACTGTGGGGAGGGGGGCAGACGAGCCATAGACCAGGCTGATATACTGAATGCTCTACGAGAAGTAAGTAGTGTGCGAGAACGAAGTGATGACTACGAATCTACGACCATGATCAGACTGCGAGAAGAGCAAGTTAAAAGAGGTGTGGCCAAACAAGAACACTATGCAGGAAGCGAAAGAAGAGTAATAAACCAACACAGAACTGGTGTCGTTAGGAAATACACGCTGCGGGATTTACCGAGGAGGGGATCCGAACACTTAATATGGACTGAATGGTTCGATGTGCATTAAGGGTGATATGTCGACTGACTGACTAACTAACTAACTAACTAACTAACTAACTAACTAACTAACTAACTAACTAACTAACTAACTACCTATCTAACTAACTAACTAACTAACTAACTAACTAACTAACTAACTAACTAACCAACCAACCAACCAACTAACTAACTAACCAACCAACCAACTAACTAACTAACTAACCAACCAACCAACTAACCTACCAACCAACCAAACAACCAACCAACCAACCAACCAACCAACCAACCAGCCAGCCAGCCAGCCAGCCAGCCAATCAACCAACCAACCAACCAACTAACTAACTAACTAACTAACTAACTAACAAATTTACTATCTAACTAACTAACTAACTAACTAAAATATTACCTACCAACCTGTCTACCATCCAACCTATCAACCAAAATACGAGTACCTAAGTAACTGTCTATCACCCAACTTACCAAGCAAAATACTTACTTGCCTGTCTACCACCCAACCTACCGACCAAAATATCTATCTACTTGTCTACCATCCAACCTTCCCATTAAACTAACTATCTCCATCCATCCATCCATCCATCCATCCATCCATCCATCCATCCATCCATCCATCCATCCATCCATCCATCATGTGCCACGCCGGTAAGCGTGGGCGGTCATGTTCTGCCATCTCACTCGATCACCAGAGTCGTAGCTACGTGTTTCTGTCTCGACCATGCCACGTGGCCAAGCCATCCAGGTATTTACTTCTCGGTCTTCCCCTTGGTCTGTTCCCTTCGATCTTGCCAGTTGTCACCAAGTTCTCCAAATCATTTCTTCTCATAACATGCCCAAAAAATGGTGACTGTCTACATCTAATGTCTCTAATCATTTTACGATCTTCATTTGTTTCTTGAAGGACTTGTTCATTGGTCTTTCTGGCTGTCCATGATATTCTTTGAATTTTCCTCAGAAACCACATTTCTACAACCATCAGATGTTTTTCAGCGTGACTGCTCATTGTCCATGCTTCACATCCATATAAAAGTACAGGTTCTATGTAGCATCTCAACACTCTTTTTCTCTTTTCAACTAACTATCTGCCTGTCTACAATCCAGCCTACCAACAAACATTTCTACCTACCTACCTGTCTACCACCCAACCACCCAACAAACATACCAACTTACCTACCTGTCTACCGTCAAACCACCCAACAAACACACCAACCTACCTACCTGTCTACCATCCAACCACCCAACAAACATACCAACCTACATACATGTCTACCATCCAACCACCCAACAAACATAATACCTACCTACCTGTCTACCTTCCAACCACCCAACAAACATACCAACCTACCTACCTGTCTACCATCCAACCACCGAACAAACATACCAACCTATCTACCTGTCTACCATCCAACCACCCAACAAACATACCATCCTACCTACCTATCTACCACCCAACCTACCAACCAACATACCTACCGACTTCTCTGCCACTCAACCTACCAACCAACATACCTGCCGATTTCTCTGCCATTCAACCTACCAACCAACATACCTACCTGCCTGCCTGTCTACCACCCAGGCTACCAACCAACATACCTACCTGCTTGCCTGTCTACCACCCAACCTACCAACCAACATACCTACCGACTTCTCTGCCACTCAACCTACCAACCAACATACCTACCGACTTCTCTGTCACTCAACCTACCAACAAACATACTTACCGACTTCTCTGCCACTCAACCTACCAACCAACATACCTACCGACTTCTCTGCCACTCAACCTACCAACCAACATACCTACCGACTTCTCTGCCACTCAACCTACCAACCAACATACCTACCTGCCTGCCTGTCTACCACCCAGGCTACCAACCAACATACCTACCGACTTCTCTGCCACTCAACCTACCAACCAACATACCTACCGACTTCTCTGCCACTCAACCTACCAACCAACATACCTACCGACTTCTCTGCCACTCAGCCTACCAACCAACATACTTACCTGCCTGCCTGTCTGTTGTTCGTCCATCAAGAATGATGATGACCATTCATTTCATCCAGTGGGATTGAAAGTATGGAGCCGTGAGTTCTAAGATGGCTGATAAGGCCTATTTTGGCACGAAATGTTCTTTGACAATGCGGGCAAAGAATGCTTGACGTTCCAGGAGGAGGATCTCCTGCAGTGGTTTTTCTGTCCAGCCTTTTCCTCACAGCTCTTGCAGTCGTGGTTGCTTCACAAGTGACTGCACCCTTATGTAATGATGTACGCCATGAATTACGGTCTTTAGCAGCAGTCTCCCAAGTGTCAGGATGAATTCCAAAAGCTTTCAGTGAGACTTTCAGAGTGTCTTTAAACCGTTTCCTCTGGCCGCATTGGGAGCGTTTACCACAACGCAGCTCGCCGTAAAAAATTTGTTTAGGAAGCCTGTGATCTGGCATACGAGTTAAGTGACCAGCACAGCGAATCTGATTTTTCATTAGTAGAGTGTGGTTACTGGGCATGGATGCTCTTTCTAGAACTTCAGTGTCTGAGATCTTGTCTTGCCATTTAATCTTCAATAGCTTCCTAAGGCAGACTGGGTGGACGTGGTTTCATTTTCTAGCATGTCGCTGGTAAACAGTCCATGTTTCACAAGCATATAGCAGTGTGGATAATACAACTGCTTTATAGACTTTCAGCTTTGTTTGCAGGCTTATTCCATTTCTGTCCCATACATTCTTGTACAGTCTGCCAAAGGCCGCGCTGACCTTGGAGATTCTTGCATTCACTTCGTCATTAATTGTGGCAGCTTGTGACAAGGTGCTGCCAAGATAGGTGAATTTGTCCACAACACTTAGTCTATGACCGTTCACCTTGATATTCGGCACAGCGTGATTATTTCCTGGAGCTGGCTGGTACATAACTACAGTCTTCTCCAAATTGATATTGAGCCCAAAGTTGGCACAGGCATATGAGAAAGCGGAAATATTGTGTTGCATGTCTGCCTCTGAGTTGGCATATAGAGCGCAATCATCAGCAAACAGGAGCTCTCTGACGGTGTCGCTGTTAGTTTTGGTTTTGGCTTTCAGTCTTCTCAGATTGAACAACTTTCCATCCATGCGGTAGTTGAGTCAATTCCAATATCACTGTTCTCGAAGGCATTCGTCAGCATAGCTGAAAACATGAGGCTGAACAGTGTTGGTGCCAGGACACATCCTTGCTTCACTCCACTGGTGACTGGAAAGGGCTCAGACAGTTCACCATTTTCCTGTACTCATGCCTGCATACCATGATGAAATAGCCGCACTATTTAGACAAACTTTTGTGGACAGCCATATTTCGCCTTAATCTTCCACAGTCCTTCTCTGCTGACTGTATCAAAAGCCTTGGTAAGGTCAATGAAAGTGGAGAACATTTCAGAGTTCTGTTCCTGATATTTCGCTTGCAGCTGCCTTGCAGCGAAAATCATGTCAACAGCTCCTCATTCTTTTCTGAAGCCACACTGACTCTCAGGAAGAAGACCTTGATAGAGATGGGCCGTGAGGCGATTGAGAAGAATTCTGGCGAGTATCTTCTCTGCGATTGAGAGCAAGGAGATGCCTCGGTGGTTGTCACAGGATTGGTGGTTTCCTTTACGTTTGTAAAGGTGGACTATTGACGCATCCTTGAAATCTTGTGGCGTGGTCTCGTTCACCCATGTGTTTGTAAAGACTTGGTGAAGCTGCTCTATTAGGACCGGCCCACCTGCCTTGTATATCTCTGCTGGGATGGAGTCAGGACCAGGTGCCTTTCCACTTGAAAGTTGCTGGATGGCTTTTTTTTAACTTCCACTATGGTTGGCAGGTCATCAAGTGTATCATTAGTGGGAACTTGAGGAAGGCAGTTGATGGTTTCATCATTGAAGAAAGAAGTTGCATTTAAGATGTTGCTGAAATGCTCTGCCGAGCGTTGAAGGATTTCTTTCTTATCGGGGACCAATGTTCCCCCATCTGCACTGAGGAGGGGAACTATGCCTGGTGATG
This sequence comes from Cepaea hortensis, assembly GCA_963921405.1. Taxonomy (NCBI): domain Eukaryota; kingdom Metazoa; phylum Mollusca; class Gastropoda; order Stylommatophora; family Helicidae; genus Cepaea; species Cepaea hortensis. Next base: position 24,063,060 of record OY992887.1, on the reverse strand, counting down.
GAGGACCGTAGACCGCTTTCAGTGAGTCGTAGAAGTTTTTCATATCATGTATGTCAGCAAAGCCTTGAATTCCATCAGCTTTGTTGCTCATCCAGGAGTCCCGCATGTGCCGAAGTTTCTGCTGCACTACTCTCCGAATGTTATTGAAGGCATCTTTTTTAAATGTTGACTTCGGGTCATTCAAATGTGCCTTGAGGAGAAGATGTTTCTCGGCCAGCAATTGGTTGATGTCTTCATAATTTTCATAAAACCAGTCTTTATGCTTTCGGGGGGGGGGGGGGAGAGAAAGGGCCCTGGATTTCCATAGCAGTGTTGTAAATTATGTCCTTTAGGGTTCTCCATTCTGTTTCCACATCCTGTTTAGCTGCAGCATTTGGCTTGAGGCGGTCTTCCAGCATGTTTTCAAATGACAGCTGCATTTTATTGCTGTTTAGGCGGGTGACATTTAGTTTTCTTTGCATTTTTGCCCCTTGAGGACGCCTTGGTGGTTTGATGTGTATGTTTATTTTCGAGACAATGAGACGATGGTCTGTCAAACATTTGGCACCACACGTGGATTTTGTCACCCGAACGTCTTGTCTGTCACTCTTCCTGACGATGACATAGTCAATGAGGTGCCAGTGTTTCGAGCGAGGGTGCATCCATGATGTCCTATTTCTCGTGGGAAGACGGAAAATTGTGTTGGTGATCACAAGATCGTGTTCGGCACAAGTCTGAATGAGGAGGAGCCCATTGCTGTTACAATTTCCGACTCCGTACTTTCCAATGATGCCATTCCAAGAGGCGGTGTCCTTGCCTACTCTGGCATTGAAGTCCCCAAGGAGTATAAGTTTGTCTCCTTAGGGAACAGATGTTAATACGTTGTGTAGGTCCTCGTAGAACTTGTTTTTGACGTCATCTTCATTTGTCATGCGATGGTTGCATGCTTCTTTCCTTTCAGCAGGGGTAACTTAATAGCCATAAGCCTGTCATATATAGTCTTCGGAAATTCAGATAGTTTGCCAACCAGGGCCGACTTAATGGCAAATCCCACACCAGACTGGCGTCTTTCCTCACCTTTCCTTCCACTCCAGAAAAATGTGTAGTCGGCACCTATTTCGCAGATTTGGCCTTCATCTGAAAGTCGTGTCTCGCTCAAGGCTGCAATGTCGATGTTGTACTTGCCCAGGTCTCGCCCAATCAGTGCTGTTCGTCTCTCAGGGCCCGACGCGCCGTCTCTATCAAGTAGGGTGCGTACGTTCCAAGTTCCGATTATCAAGGGAATATGGTGAGCTCTTTTAGCTTTGCCTGTTTTTACTTTGTATTTCAACCGCAGTATAGGGTACCCACCAACCGCGGCTAGCTGGTTAGGTAATGATGGAGCATACAATGTTTAGGGCACCTTTTCTAGCCCCTTCCTCGTGCTATGGAGGTGAGCAGTGCTTTCCTATAGAGGGCTGCTCAGTCACACAGGGGGCTGCCGAATCCCACTGCAGCTCCGGTCAGTAGAAGACGACCATATGGCCTGAGCCGCCTGTGTGCAGGTCTGCGACTACGACTGCCAGTGTACCCACGCCTGTCGCTTCGCCGCTCGCCCATCGCCACAGGGCTTGCAGGTGATATATGAAGTTGGATGAAGAATGACTTGCGCGATGAATTGGATTAAAGTGAGGAAGAGTTGCGCAATTCGTCGACCTCACTCTCTCTCCTGAGTCCATCTGAGTCCAGTGGCAAGACAAGTCAAGACGACTAGAAACGAATACAGGTGCAGTGGATGACCAGGGCGCTCTACGTGCCTTGCCTTGCTCATTACGTTCCACAACGCTTTGCAGGTAAACGCCGTCTTGCCCGTTGAATCAGGAATGATTTCTTCCGCGCAGTCTGCCGAATCCTGTCTTCGCATGCTGGGTAGGCATACCCTAGTTTACCGCTTGGTTTGACACCAAATCGGCTACCCACGCCTGGTTTAGCCAGCCTCTCACAGCTGTTGCCCGGAGGGGGGGGGGGCACTGTCGCATGCTGACAGCTACTAGGAGCCGCAGGCGTTAGCTGGATGTCAGGCTTGGACCAGTGGGGGATGGGTCCTGAAAAGGACATGAGAGTCATCCTTACCAAAGGTGTTACCAATGCCTGACACCCCATACCTTCCTCACTTGCCTGTCTACCATCTAATCTACCAACCAACATACTTACCTGCCTGCCTGTCTACCATCTAACCTACCAACCAACATACCTACCTGCCTGCCTGTCTACCAACTAACCTACCAACCAACATACCTACCTGCCTGGCCGTCTACCAACATACCTACCTGCCTGGCCGTCTACCATCCAACCTACCAACAAAATTACCTACCTAGCTGCCTGTCTGCCATCATACCTACCAACCGAAATACTTCTCTGCTCGTCTACAATCCAACCTACCAACCAAAATACCTACCAGCCCGTCTACCATCCAATCTACCAAACAGATTACCTATCTGCCTACCTGCCTGTCTGCAAGGTAACCTACCAACCAAAATACCTACATGCCTGTCTACCATCCAACCTACCGACCAAAATACCTACCGACCTGTCTGTCTACCATCCAAACTAATAATTAAAATACCTACTAAACTGCCTTCCTGCCTACCTACCTACCTACCTACATACCTATCTACCTACCTACCTACCTACCTACCTACCTACCTAACTACCAGTCTGCAATGGGTGGCATTCTAAACAACATGCATTCTCTTACCGCACGACCTCTGCGCCCCAACGCAAGCTAGAACGGTCCAAAACATTGAGCTCCTCATGACTGCAGGTGTTCAGTAGGACTGAGTTAGGTCTTCATAAACTCCGTGTCTAGATATCTGGTATTTAATATAGCGATGGCATTGCGTATTCATGAGACTGCGCCATGAAAGCGGGGGTTGTTCAATATTTGAATATTTTGTTCTTGTCTGCTATATAAATATTTATTATTTTGTCAACTAATGAGTCATGCTGTCATAAAATGGGTCTTCTTCTTTTTCTTCTAGTGACAGATATTGGCTATTAGGATTACTCGGCCCTTGCTGTCATTTACTATTATAATGAAGTCGAATTCGCTATTATAATTATTATTATTATTATTATTATTATTATTATTATTATTATTATTATTATTATTTGGCTTGCAGCTGTTAAAGCTTTGCACCTACATCTTTCGTTGTCTTCCTTTGTATCTCTAGCCCTTAATTTCTGCACATCCATCCATCCATCCATCCATCCATCCATCCATCCATCCATCCATCCATCATGTGCCATGCCGGTAAGCGTGGGTGGTCATGTTCTGCCATCTCACTCGATCATCAGAGTCGTGGATCAGCTCCGTGTTTCTGTCTCGACCATGCCACAAGGCCAAGCCATCCAGGTACTTGCTTCTAGGTCTTTCCCTTGGTCTGTTCCCCTCGATCTTGCCAGTTGTCACCAAGTTCTCTAAATCATTTCTTCTCATAACATGCCCAAATCATTGTGACTGTCTACGTCTAATGTCTCTAATCAGTTTACGATCTTCATTTGTTTCTTGACGGACATGTTCATTGGTCTTTCTGTCTGTCCATGGTATTCTTTGCATTTTCCTCAGAAACCACATTTCTGCAGCCATCAGATGCTTTTCAGCTTGACTGCTCATTGTCCAAGTTTCACATCCATACAAAAGAACAGGCTCTATGTATCCCCTCAACACTCTTTTTCTCGTTTCAATTGACATCTTTTTATTGGTCAGAATGTTTTTCATCTTGCTAAAGGCTACTTTCGCCATGACGATTCTTGTTCTAATCTCTCAAGGCATCTCCCATCAGATGTTATGACTGTTCCAAGATAATTGTACCGATTCACTTGTTGAATATTTCCATTTACTTGTATATTACATTGTGGCACTTCTTCCTTCCTAGTGACGACCATAACCTGAGTCTTTTTACAATTTAATTCTAACCCCAGTTGCTCACTGTGTACAACAACCGCATCTACTAATTGTTGCAGGTCCTGCGCATTGTCTGCAATTAATACTGTATCATCTGCATATCTAATGTTATTGATGTTTCGTCCTCCAATGCTGATTCCATTTATATCCCCTACATTTCTGAAAATTTCTGAAAATCTGTAGCTTTAGATAAAAACTTAGACAATTTTGAGAACAAATGTCTTAGAAGACTTCTAAACATCCACTGGACAGACTTCAGAACCAATTCGCAAATAAGACAAGAGACTAAGCAAGATACAGTATCCAATTTCATAAGAAGACGCCGTTGGAACTACATCGGCCATGTACTCAGAATGGACAAGACAAGACTCCCCTACCAAGCCCTCATATGGTCACCGGTAGGGAAAATAAAACGGGGAAGACCAAGAGAGACCCTTCGTAGAACCATCATTAGAGAAGGCTCATTCAATGGCCAAGTAAATATCCAAGATCTACAACAGGTAGCAGCGAACCGCCAGGCATGGAGAGTCAGGACTTCTGCCCTATGCGCCGCCTTAGGCTCAAGAGGAAAGACTAACTAACTAACTAACATTTCTGAAAATATTTTCACTGTATAGGGAAAAAATATCTGGAGACATCACACATCCCTGCCTAAAACCTCTCTTAATTGGCTGATACTGTCCCACTTCATTATCAATCCTTATTGCAGCTTGTTGTTTCCAATATATGTTTTTTATAAGTCTAATGTCTTTCCCATCAATTTGTAGATCTGCAAGCATATCCACCATGTTGACATGCCTAACTCTATCAAAAGCCTTTGTACAGTCAATAAAGCAAAGATGTATGTCCTTGTTTACTTCTATAGCACGTTCAATAACTGTTCGCAGCATATACACAGCATTTACTGTACCCTTTCCTTCTACAAACTCACATTGTTCTTCCCCTATTTCAGGCTGTATCTTCTTCCTCACTCTTTGCATGATAATTCTTAGCAAAATCTTTGTGATGTGACTCATTATACTAATTGTTCTATGTTGATCACATTCCAAGGTTCCTGATTTCTTTGGGATTGCAATAAATACAGAGTTACATAATTCAGGAGGTATATCTCCAGTATCATATAATGTGTTCATCAGTCTGGTGACTTGCTCTAGTCCATATTCTTCTAAAGCTTTAATCATTTCTGTTGTGATGTTATCTGCACCGGGGGCCTTGCCAGCTTTCATATGCTTAAGAACATTTCGAATCTCCATCTCCAACATTGGCGGTCCTTCATTATTAAATCTAATATCATACTGTTCGTCTCTGTTATCATCATAAAGGTGTTTCACATAATCTGTCCATACATGTATAATCTGGTCTTTTTCTATTATGATTTTGCCATCTTCAGTTTTTAGACACCCTGTTGATGTACTTGTTCTTTTATTAGTAAGTTCCTGAATTCTTTTGTGCACTAATATGGTATTTTGACTGTTGTGTTGGTTTTCAGTTTCTAAGCACTTTTCCTCAAGCCATGCTTCTTTTACCTCCTTACATAATATTCTGACTTGTCTGTGAATTTCTTCATATTTGACATAATTATTTTTGTTGAGTCTTCTTGTTTCCATGAGGTGTAAAATTTCTTCAGTCATCCATTTCTTACGACCCACCTTCTTTAATTTTGGAATAGTTGTTTCTGCAGCCACATTGACTGAATTCTTCAACGTTTCCCATTGATCATCCACATCCTGGAATAGGATCTCTAGATCAGACAAAATGTCAAATCTGTTCTGTACTTCTATGTTGAATTTATTTTGTATTTCCTTGTTATTACTCAATGTACACAAATCATATTTAGTGTTTCCTGTTATATACTTGACTTTCTTCAACTTTATCCTCAATGTTCCTGTGAGTAATCTGTGGTCACTATAACAATCAGCACTGGGAACTGTTTTTGCTATTGTTAATGCGTTTCTAAATCTTCTGCTAATCAGAATGTAGTCAATCTGGTTTCTAATCCTGCTATCAGGACTCCTCCATGTCCATAATCTTCTAGGGTGTTGCTTGAACCAGGTGTTTCCTACAATCATTTCCTGTTCTTTTGCCCACTCTACGAGTCTGTATCCTCTTTCATTTCTCTCTCCTAAACCATAGTTTCCTACTGTGTATCTATCCCCTTGATTTCCTACTTTTGCATTGAAGTCTCCTATTATGATGTTTATTTCTGAATTTTTACATTTCTTTAAGGCAGACTCTATGTCATTATAAAATTCTTCTACACTATCTTCACTGGATTCTCCTGTTGGGGCATATACTTGAATAATATTTATGCTAAAAGGTCTGCCACTTAATTTAACTAGTAGAACTCTGTCCGACACGGCCCAATATCCTTGAACAAATTTTGCTGTTTTCCGGTCCAAAATAATTGCCACTCCTCTATGACGATCTTCACCTCCAGAATAAATAATCTTAAAATCTTCCTCTATCTTGATGCCTGCTCCTGTCCATCTCGTTTTGTACATACCTAAAATATTAATTTTTTCCCTTTCAATTTCTTGTTTTATGTTCTCTAATGTTCCGTCGTTGTTTAACGTCCTAACGTTCCAAGTTGCTAATTTTAACGTCTCTGTCCTTGTCTTGCGATGATCAGTCTTTAAGCGAATCATGATATACTAGGCACTTTTAAAGAGGTAGTTTGCCGTTGCTTTCCTCTATGGCAATGACCTTATTGGTCGGAGACCGCAGCCACTGACTCAAGAAGAGTTCCTCTGCCTGCCGTCGTAAAGCTCGAGGCCATGACCCACAATATCTGTCGGCTGCCCTCAAAATTTCATCCACGACCTGCCTTCCGTGACTTCTTTTGAAAACTTCCAATAAAAGGAACACATAACATCACATAATCCATAGGAAAATACTGTTCACAGGGAATCCATAGGAAATCACACGAAATCCAAAGGATAACACTAAATAGCGTCCCTCCGAAAAGTAACGCTTCATTGTGTCGCCACTGGGAAGAACGAAATACCACAATGTAATATACAAGTAAATGGGCATATTTTTAAACAAGTGAATAGATACAGTTATCTCGGAACAGTCTTAAGATCTGATGGGTGATGCCTTGAAGAAATTAGAACAAGAACTGCCAATGCGAAGCTAACCTTTAGCAATATGAAAAACATACTGAACAATAAAAAGATATCACTTGAAATGAGAAAAATAGTGTTGAAGTGCTACATAGAGCCTATACTTTTGTATGAGTGTGAAGCGTAGATAATGAGCAGACAAGCTGAAAAACATCTGATGGCTGTGGAAATGTGGTTTCTGGGGAAAATGCAAAGAATACCATGGGCAGACAGAAAAACCAATGAACAAGTCCTTCAAGAAACAAATGAAGATCGTAAACTGATTAGAGACATTAGACGTAGACAGTCAACATGTTTTGGGCATGTTATGAAAAGAAACGAATTAGAGAACTTGGTGACAACTGGCAAATTGAAGGGAAGAGACCAAGGGGAAGACCGAGAAGTAAATACCTGGATGGGTTGGCCACGTGGCATGGTCTAGACAGGAACACGGAGCTGATCCACGACTCTGGTGATAGAGTGAGATGGCAAAACATGACCGCCCACGCTTATCGGTATGGTACATGATGGATGGATGGATGTTGATGCGCGGATGTTTATAGATGTATACAATTTAGGAGACACATGTTGATGAGCGGATTTTTGTAGATGTATACAATTTAGGATGACACATGATGATGAGCGGATGTTTATAGATGTATACAATTTAGGAGACAAATGTTGATGAGCGGATGTTTATAGATGTATAGTTTAGGAGACACATGTTGATGAGCGGATGTTTATAGATGTATACAATTTAGGATGACACATGTTGATGATCGGATGTTTATAGATGTATAGTTTAGGATGACACATGTTGATGAGCGGATGTTTATAGATGTATAGTTTAGGAGACACGTGTTGATGAGCGGATGTTTATAGATGTATACAGTTTAGGATGATGCATTGTCACAAGACGTGAACATGGTAATATAGAAAGTAAACAAGCATGCACGCCGAGAACGTGAAAGCAGATACAAATGTGTTGTTAACATTGCCTGCATTAATTTAAACAGAAGCCATAAAGACAATGTAGCGCGATTTATTGCCTGTCATATTTCGCTTACTGCAGAGTTGTGTATCTAATGAAGTAAATAAATGAATAATTTTACTTTAGCAGAAACAATTAAAACACATAGATACAGGTATTGTTCGAATGTGGAACATGTGTTCTCCCCACGGTAATTTCACATTTCACATTAACTCTGTCTGGTTGCACAAAACCCGCTGTACGCTCGGCAATAAATCGTGCAACATATTGTTTGTGGATTCTGTGTTTAAATTCACGAAGGGAATACATTCTTTCGAAGTCTACATTAATATTAATCATCATTATCATGTACCATTATCATGTGCCGATAAGCGTGAGCGGGCATGTTTCGCCATCTCACAGGATCATGGATCAACACTGTGTTCTTATCTCAACCATGCCACGCGGCCAAGTCATTCAGATATTTACTTCTCTGCCTTTCCATCATACTTTTCCTCTCAATCTAGGTAGTTGTCACCAAGTTCTCAAATTTATTTCTTCTCAAAATGTGTCCAAAAATAATGACTGTTTACGTCTAATTTCTCTTATCAGTTTACGGTATTCATTTGCATCTTGTTGGACTTCCTAATTGGTTTTTCTGTCTGTCCATGGTATTCTTTGCATCTTCCTCAGAAACCACATTTCCACAGCCATCAGATGTTTTTCAGCTTGTCTGCTTATTGTCCAGGCTTCATGTCCATACACAAGTATAGGTTCTAGGTAGCACTTGAAAACCATTTTTCTCGTTGCAGTTGACGTCTTTTTATTGATCATTGTGTTTTCCATCTTGCTAAAGGCTCACATAGCGATTCTTGTTTTCATCTCTTCAAGGTACGTCCCATAAGATATTATGACTGTTCCGAGATAATTGTACGGATTCACTTGTTTAAGAATATTCCAATTTAATTGTACATTACATTGTGGTATTTCTTTCTCCCCACTGACGACCACAATATGTGTCTTCTTACAATTTAATTCTAACCCTAATTGTTCACTGTGTACAAAAACCGCATCTAATAAATGTTGCAGATCCTGTTCATTGTCTGCAATCAAAACTGTATAATCCGCATATCTAATATTATTGATATTACGTCCCCGAATGGTGATTACTCTCATCTTCTAAATTTCTGAACAAATTTTCACTGTATAGGGAAAAAAATAAGATATGGAGACATTATACATCCCTGTCGTACACCTCTCTTAATAAGCTGATATTGATCTACTTCATTAATAATCTTTATGGCAGCTTGTTGTTTCTAAAATATGTTATTTTTAACACGTCTAAGGTCTTTCCCATCAATTTGTAGAACTGCAAGCATCTTCATCATGTTGACATGTCTTACTTTTCGAAAGCCTTAAAGCAAAGATGTAGGTCTTTGTTTATTTCTATAGCATACTCAATTAATATTATCAGCAAGTACACAGTTTTACCGTACCCTTGCATTCTACGAACGCACATTGTTATTTCGGGTTGTATTTTCTTCCTAACCCCTTGCATGATGATCCTTAGCAAAATCTTCGTGATGTAGATTATTAGACTAATTGTTCGACGTTGATTACATTCCAAGGCTCCTGGTTTCCTCGGGATTGCAATGAATATAGAAGTACTCAATTCAGGAGGGATATCTCCAGTATCATATATTGCGTTCAGCAGTCTGGTGACCTGATCTATTCCATATTCTTTTAAAGCATTGATAATTTCTGTTGTGATGTTGTCTACACCCTGACTCTTGACAGTTTTCATATGGTTAAGAGAATTTTGAACTTCCATCTTTAAAATTGATGGCCCTTCATTATAGTTGGTTGCATATCCTTTAAAGGATGTTTGCAGTCATTACCAGCATTTTTTGCAGTTGATGTCTCGGCAAGTTTACATTCAGTAGTTTGCCATTACTTTTTAAACGACCGGCACTCATATCATTTATGGTAAAAAACCAACGCAACGCGGTCTGCTGCCAAATCGCGCAGCTGTGTTTCGAACGCGGGTATACTGGATCACGAACCGCGTTCGTAAGCTCTTCGCCACGGAGAGCGGCGGTCCTTCATTATTATTCCGAAAATCATACTGTTCTTCTCTTGTATCGTTATAAAAATCATTCACATAATGTGACCAGGCAATTAAAATCTGATCTTTTTCCATTATGATTTTACCACCTTTGGTTATTAGGCAACGTGTTGACGTTATTCATCCATCCATCATGTGCCATGCGGTAAGCGTGGGCGGTCATGTTCTGCCATCTCACTCGATCACCAGAGTCGTGGATCAGCTCCGTGTTTCTGTCTCGACCATGCCATGTGACCAATCCATCCAGGTATTTACTTCTCGGTCTCCCCTTTGGTCTCTTCCCTTCGATCTTGCCAGTTGTCACCAAGTTCTCCAAGTCATTTCTTCTCATAACATGCCCAAAAAACTTTGACTGTCTACATCTAATGACTCTAATCAGTTTACGATCTTCATTTGTTTCTTGAAGGACTTGCTCATTGGGTTTTCTGTCCGTCCATGGTATTCTTTGCATTTTCCTCAGAAACCACATTTCCACAGCCATTAGTTGTTGTTCAGCTTGACTGCTTATTGTCCACGCTTCACATCCATACAAAAGCACAGGTTCTATGTAGCACCTCAACACTCTTTTTCTCGTTTCAATTGATATCTTTTTATTGGTCTTTGGTCTTGACGTTATGGTATATTCTTTATGATGTCATGAATTCTGTTGTGCATTAATTTGGTATTTCCGATGTTGTGCTGGTTTTCAATTTCCCTGCAATTTTCCTCAAATCATGCTTCTTTGCCTCTTTGCGCAGTTTCCCGATTTCCTGTGAATCTCTTCATATTTTTCATGGTTACTTTTGTTATTTCTTCTTATTTCAATGAGTTTTAAAATGCCCTCCGTTATCCATTTCTTACGTCCCATCTTAATATTAAGAGTGTATTTATAGCCGGTCTTCCTGGCCTAAGGGATAGCGTCTTTCTCAGTAATCTCTTTTAACCACGTGAGCAAACGCAGATGCGCGAGAATCGGTAGCGGTTCTCTCTGCGCCCATTACTTACAGGATATGCGAGTCTGCCGCTCAGGAAGCAATGGCAAACTACTGAGCGTAATCTTGCCAATAAATTAACAACAGCGGTAAAATGCTGGTGTTGACAGCGATGTCCTGTGATTGGATATGCGAGAAAAAAAATTTATTTATAGGATGCTAGTTTATGGGCTCCGGTCTCCCTGGCCTAGGCGTTAACGTCTTTCTCCGTAATCCCGTATATTCTCGTGAGTAACGTAACCTGTGCGAGAATCTGTAGCGGTTCTCGTCGCGTTGGTAACTTAGGGGTATGTGAGCGGGTTACTCGGAAAGCAATGGCAAACTACTGAGCATAATCTTGCCTAGTACATCAACAGCAGCTGCTTGTGCTGAGTTATAATCACATTGAGCCGGGAGTGCAGGGAGTGGCCAGCAGGTGACACGGAAGTGGAAATCCAGCAACTAATTCAGGATAATGCTCGCCCGGGTAATGTGATTATATACACAGATGGTTCGGTGTTGAGAGGCAGGAGAAGTGCCTGGGGGTTCTTAGCAAAAGGTAGTGGTCGACGTTTGATGCAGGAGAGCCTGGCATATGATACCACAACATCTAGCTTAAGAATGGAGGTGGAGGCTGTCAGTGCAGCTTTCCGCTGGATGAAGAATACGATATACACACACATCGTGATTGTAACTTACTCAGAAAGCATGCTGAGTAGGGTGAAGACAGGCAAGCTTCGTGCAGAGTGGCTTGCTTCGCTTCGGAAGTTACGGGTGACAAGCATCGTCTGGATCTTTTTTCCGGGGCATGCTGGTGTGCTGGGGAATGAACAGGCAGACAGGTTGGCTGGCTCGGCAAAACTTGGTGGAGTATTGATGCATGACAAAGCAGATGTGGTTGCGGCCTTGTGGGAGCATGTGTACACCTCGGAGGAGCAAATGGATCACCATGGTCTGGCAAGAATGCGACAGCGAGGGGTGACGAGGGGATCTGGCCGACGATCTACGCTCAGAGGAAAGGCGAGACGGACATATAATCAGATTGCTGCTGGTACTATTAGTGTTGGAACTCTTCGCTAACATGTATCAGAGAATCTGATTGATTGATTTAGGAACCGACATCACAGCATTCGGGGCATTCCCATAAGCGCTCCGTCCCCATCCCCAGAAGCCAGCGAAGAGTTCCAACCCCAGTAGCACCAGTATCATTATTGATGAATCATTATTGTGAATGATGAAGAAGAATAGAGAATAAACAGTGTATTCAAACTGAGAAGCACATTATGCGTTAGCTGTAAAGCGTGCATCACAACTGTCTATTATATCCTACGGCCAATTGGTTTCTGGCTTTATTTCTGTCGTTAAATATTCAACGCGAACGAAACATGAAAGAGTATCATTTATTTATTACTCAATTTATAGCTAACACAAAGCTGTGTGCAGCTGTCACGATATACACAGATTCTCTGATTCATGTTGGCGCACATAAATCTAGACTGAATGACAGCGTGGCAATGGAACAAATAGCAATTAACTAAGTAAGTAAGGTGCCAAGTAAGTAAGTACGTACATACGTAAGTGGGTAAGTGAATAAGTGAGTGAGTAAATAAGTTGGTGAGTAAGTGGGTGAGTAAATAAATAAGTGAGTAGGTGAGTAAGTAAGTGAGTAAGTGGGCGAGTACGTAAATTAATTGGTGAGAAAGTAAATAGGTGTGTAAGTAAGTGAAGGAGTGAGTAAGTAAGTAAGTAAGTAAGTAAGTAAGTAAGTAAGTAAGTAAGTGGGTGAGTTCGTAAGTTAGTTGGTGAGAAAGTAAGTAGGTGAGTAAGTAAGTGAAGGAGTGAGTAAGTAAGCAAGTAAGTAAGTGAGTAAGTAAGTAAATAAGTAAGTGAGTACGTAAGTTAGTTGGGAGAAAGTAAGTAGCTGAGTGAGTAAGTGAAGGAGTAAGTAAGTAAGCAAGTAAGTGAATGAGTAAGTACGTAAGTGGGTGAGTATGTAATTTAGTTGGTGAGAACGTAAGTAGGTGAGTAAGTAAGTGAAGGACTGAGTAAGTAATTAAGTAAGTAATTAAGTAAGTAAGTAAGTAAGTAAGTAAGTAAGTAAGTAAGTAAGTAAGTAAGTAAGTAAGTAAGTGGGTGAGTGCGTAAGTTAGTTGGTGAGAAAGTAAGTAGGTGAGTAAGTAAGCAAGTAAGTGAGTAAGTAAGTAAGTAAGTAAGTAAGTAAGTAAGTAAGTAAGTAAATAAATAAGTAAGTAAGTAAGTAAGTAAGTAAGTAAGTAAGTGTGAGTAGATAAGTAAGTAAGTAAGTAAGTAAGTAAGTAAGTAAGTAAGTAAGTAAGTAAGTAAGTAAGTAAGTAAATAAATAAGTAAGTAAGTAAGTAAGTAAGTGTGAGTAGATAAGTAAGTAAGTAAGTAAGTAAGTAAGTAAGTAAGTAAGTAAGTAAGTAAGTAAGTAAGTACGTAAGTAAGTAAGTTATTTGGTGAGAAAAGAAGTATGTGAGTAAGTAAGTGAAGGAGTGAGTAAGTAAGTCAGTGAGTGAGTAAGTAAGAGGGTGAGAAAGTAATCTGGAGAGTAAGGAAATGATTTAGTAAATAAGTGGGTGAATAAGAAAGTGAGTATTTGAGGAAGTAAATAGGTGGGTGAATAAGTAAGTAAATGGGTAAGTAAGTGGGTGACAGAGTGAGTTACTATGTGGGTGTTTGAGTGACTGTACGAATGTGTGAATACGAAAATGTGTGAATAAATAAGTAAGTAAGTGGGTGTATATTGGCACCTTGCCGTCTTGACAGGCGATAGTTTGTGCTTTAAAAAGGCATAATAACTTTTACCTAAGGTGGTAGCGAATGTGACTGATAAGGCCAATTCTCGCTGTAAATATCCGTTCACAGTAGGTGCATGTGAACACGTGGTCATTTCCACCATCATGCACCATCTTACGTCTCACACGCTCGGTGTGTGACTTATCTGCAATAATTTTCTCCTTTGTCTTTATTCCATTTCTGATGTGTGCCCTCCATGCAACACGTTCAGCGGCGACTTGCTCCCAATGTGCATTATCAATGCCTGTATCAATCATGTCCCGCTTACACACATCTTTGTATCGTAGTAGAGGCCGACCCTGAGATCTTTTACCCATCTGTAATTCACCAAATAAGATGTCCTTTGGTATTCTACCATCATCCATCCTCCTAACATGTCCTATCCATCTAAGTCTACGAAGATTGAGCATGGAATAAACTGTCACACAACATGATCTTTCCAATACTTCAGTATTTGTGATTTTGTCTTGCCACTTAATACCAATAATTCTTCGCAGACACCGCATATGAAAGCTGTTTAAACATTTCTCTTGGTGTTAGTAAGTTGTCCAGGTTTCACTGCCATAAAGAAGAGTACTAAGGACACAGGCTTGATAGACAAGGACTTTTGTTTTGGCAGTAAGATTCCTGTTCTTCCAGACTCGTTTTCTTAACATGTTCATTGTTGTTGCTGCCTTACCAATCCGGATGTTGATTTCCTGATTTAGGGATAATTTGCTATTTACCACTCTTCCTAGATATGTAAAATGGTCTACAATCTCTAGTTCGGTGTCGTCAATAAAGATTGATGGTACCCCATGTGCACCTTGTGACATAATCTGTGTCTTCTTTTTGTTAATTGTTAAACCAAATTCAGAACAAGCATTGGAGAATGCAGATAGTAGATGTTGTAATTCTTCCTCAGAGTGGGTCGTAATCGCAGCATCATCCGCAAAAAGCAACTCTCTGATTAGTACCCTGCTAATTTTGGTCTTGGCCTTCAATCTCTGAGCATTATAGAGGCCACCATCTGAGCGTGAGTGAATGTATATACCGTCATCCTGATCACGAAAGGCATATTTCAGTAGAAGTGAAAAGTATATCCCAAAGAGGGTGGGGGGCTAGTACACAACCTTGCTTAACTCCACTCTTGATTTCAAACTCTTCTGAAGTTGAGCCATCAAACTTGATTATACCCTTCATGCCTGTGTGGAACGATTCCACAATGGACAGAAGAGTTGGTGGGCAGCCAATCTTCTTTAGAGCTTTGAACAGACCCTCACGACTGACCAAATCGAATGCCTTTGTGAGGTCGATGAAGGCAATAAACAGTGGCTGATTTTGTTCCCGGCATTTTTCTTGCATCTGTCGCAATGAGAATATCATATCTATGGTAGACCGGTTCTGACGGAAGCCGCACTGTGATTCGGGGTAGACTTGATCTCCTAGGACTTGAAGTCTGCGCAGAACAATTCTGGCAAATACTTTTCCAACAATACACAGAAGTGAGATACCCCTTTAGTTGTTGCAGTCACTTCGATCGCCCTTGTTCTTGTACAGTGTTATGATGCTTGAATCCAACTTGAAACTTACCAACCAACCAACAAAACAACAAGCCAGTCAACCAGCCAACCAGCCAGTCAACCCACTCACTAACCAACCAACAAAACAACAAGCCAGTCAACCACCCAACCAGCCAGTCAACCCACTCGCCAACCAACCAACAAAACAAGCCAGTCAACCATCTAACCAGCCAGTCAACCCACTCACCAACCAACCAACAAAACAACAAGCCAGTCAACCATCCAACCAGCCAGTCAACCCATTCACCAACCAACCAACAAAACAACAAGCCAGTCAACCACCCAACCAGCCAGTCAACCCACTCGCCAACCAACCAACAAAACAACAAGCCAGTCAACCATCCAACCAGCCAATCAACCCACTCGCCAACCAACCAACAAAACAACAAGCCAGTCAACCAACCAACCAGCCAGTCAACCCACTCACCAACCAACCAACAAAACAACAAGCCAGTCAACCATCCAACCAGCCAGTCAACCCACTTACCAACCAACCAACAAAACAGCAAGCCAGTCAACCATCCAACCAGCCAGTCAACCCACTCGCCAACCAACCAACAAAACAACAAGCCAGTCAACCAACCAACCAGCCAGTCAACCAACCAACGAACTTCTAGTAATCTATGTGTAGACACGTGCTGGAAAATTCAGTTATAAGTTGATTTGGAAGCAGATCGCTTTGCGTTGATTACAATTATACGAGCATCGGTCGCCCAGAAAGCAATGAGAAACTACTGAACGCAAAAATTGCCTAGTAAATCAAAAATAGCTAACATTTACTGGGTTTGATTGCGACGTCCTGTAAAGTTTAACCTCAACCTGTCGAGTTTAAATTGGTTTATACAAATATAAGGCCAGGACCCTAAACCCCGTACGACCCAGGGCTTGGAGAATAATTCTTCAGATGACAATAATCCGGGATCCGAATCATGCTAGCACTAATACTTGACATTCTGGCCAGAAATGTCATCAGAGAATGTCACATAATCTATCATCATTACCTACCGATCAGCGTCCTGTCTGTAATCAACATCTGTGATAGTTATCTTTCTCATCGGTGGTGTAGTAGTTAAGTTATCTTCATTTTCAGTGATGTGATAGTTATCTTTCTCATCGGTGGTGTAGTAGTTAAGTTATCTTTATCTTCGGTGATGTGATAGTTATCTTTCTCATCGGTGGTGTAATAGTTAAGTTATCTTTATCTTCGGTGATGTGATAGTTATCTTTCTCATCGGTGGTGTAATAGTTAAGTTTCTTTATCTTCGGTGATGTGATAGTTATCTTTCTCATCGGTAGTGTAATAGTTAAGTTATCTTTATCTTCGGTGATGTGATTGTTATCTTTCTCATCAGTGATGTAATAGTTAAGTTATCTTTATCTTCGGTGATGTGATAGTTATCTTTCTCATCGGTGGTGTAATAGTTAAGTTATCTTTATCTTCGGTGATATGATAGTTATCCTTCTCATCGATGGTGTAATAGTTAAGTTATCTTTTTCTTCGGTGATGTGATAGTTATCTTTCTCATCGGTGGTGTAATAGTTAAGTTATCCTTACATTCGGTGATGTGATAGTTCTTTCTCATCGGTGGTGTAATAGTTAAGTTATCTTTATCTTCGGTGATGTGATATTATCTTTCTCATCGGTGGTGTAATAGTTAAGTTATCTTTATGCAGACCCAACACGTGGCACAACATGAAGGCGCAACATGAAGACCCTACGATTTACATCACATCGGTAGTGTCTTCCTTAATCCTGTTCTGTGTTTTCGAGAGCTGGTTGTTCTGGTTATTTCCAGACCTATTCTCAGACTAATTATTTTCGTGTTTTTAACACATTTTAATACTTCAAAAGCTGCTGACATATTGGAAGAGCCATGAAGATATCTCGAAAGAAGTTAACTCTCAAAGAGAATTGTTTACTCGCATCAGAAGAAGGCAATCCACATTCTGTGGGCGTGCCATGAGAAGGAGAAAGCTGCTGTGTGTTGTCACAACGGGAAAGCTGAAGGGTAGAAGAGGCATGGGGAGACCAAGAATGTAGATGCTGGACAGTTTGACACTAAGGTATGGAGCAACGTTAATATCAGAAATAACTAAGGGTGTCTAGTTGATCATGCGTCGAAATACACTTGTTCTTGCAACAAGGAGCTGTCGTCATTAGGAGGTGACAGGTTCAAACCCCGGTTGATAACTATCCCTTTCAATTTTTGTTGATGTTGTCTAGTGCGTTCTCTATCCTCTACTTCCTTCTTCTCACTTCTATGAGCGTCAAACAATACTATGTGTGTTTATTTATGAACTATCAGAAATGACTAGAGGCAGAAAGCAGTGGATAGACATGATCACCAACATTACACGGCATGGACTATACGAAGAAGAAGACGATTCTGTTTTTAATGTCATCACATTTCTTTCCTGAAACTTTCTGAATGCAATCGTATACAAATCGATCAAGAACAACATAAGCACGAGATCGTGTCGGTAGATGCTATTTTATTATGTTTTAATTCCACACAAATATTTATCAAGAAAATAGAACAATGTGTTTAATAGTAAATAGAAGTCATCTACATAAAATAGGGAATTTTGAGATAAATTAATGCTAATAATCGGATCTAAAGGAAAACGGGAAATTAGAAAATTTAATAACATTAAAACACAAACAAAAAATCTAGGTATGACCCATTGCTAGGCCATTACACACCCTTCGTTGCCAGGAAGGTGGCGTAGAAGTTCAGTTGTGGAAGATGCCAAATAAGAACATGTGGAGCTGAAGGAGAGGGAGAGAGAGAGAGAGAGAGAGAGAGAGAGAGAGAGAGAGAGAGAGAGAGAGAGGAGAGAGAGAGAGAGAGAGAGAGAGAGAGAGAGAGTGAGAGAGATAGAGAGAGAGAGAAAGAGAGAGAGAGTGAGAGAGAGAGAGAGAGAGAGGGAGAGAGAGAGAGAGAGAGAGAGAGAGTGAGAGAGATAGAGAGAGAGAAAGAGAGAGAGAGAGTGAGAGAGAGATAGAGAGAGAGAGAAAGAGAGAGAGAAAGAGAGAGAGAGAGAGAGAGAGAGAGTGAGAGAGATAGAGAGAGAGAAAGAGAGAGAGAGTGAGAGAGAGATAGAGAGAGAGAGAAAGAGAGAGAGAGAAAGAGAGAGAGAGAGAGAGAGAGTGAGTGAGAGAGATAGAGAGAGAAAGAGAGAGAGAGAGTGAGAGAGAGATAGAGAGAGAGAGAAAGAGAGAGAGAGAGAGAGAGAGAGAGAGAGAGAGAGAGAGAGAGGATTCGGTAGAGTTATATAGTGACATCTAACAGTCTTGATTCCCGCTAAATGGATGTATGCCAAAGCGCTGATTAACTGGCTTCCGATTGTAAACCTATTTAAGCTATCAGAGTATTTTTAAATTTAATATTATCATTACGCTCTTGCTGGTTCTGGCATTTTCAAAGAGAAATGATTAGTTCAGGATCGTTGTGTGGTCGTATCCTAATTGCCACACGGACTCACGTAATCACAGGGAGGATTTATCAGTGGGTACCTGTCGAAGAAATACTAGATGTGGAGATTATGTCATTAAGATAATTTATAAGATGTCTTGATACCAAATACATGTATATGGCGTCTTGACACCAATCAAATTTAGAAGAGGTCTTGATACCAAACACATTTATAAGACGTATGCCATAAAAATTAATAAGATGTATTGATGCCAAACAAATGTATAAGACATGCTGATTTTTTTTTTTTTTTTTTTTTTCCCGCGTTTCCATCCTGTTTCAGGATATTGCGGTCAACACATGCTGATACCAAAACAAATTTATAAGACATATTGATATCAATCAAATTTTTAAGACTTATTGATACCACACAAATTTATCAGATGTATAAAGAACGCATTTATAAAATGTAAGGAGATATTATTAGATGTATTTATACCAAACAAATTTATAAGATGTTTTGATACCATTAAAAATGTATAAGACGCATACTGAACAAATTTATAAGATGTATTGATCCCAAATAAATTTATAAGCTATTTTAATACCAAACACATTTATAAGATGTATTAATATCAAACACATTTATAAGATTATTGATACCAAACTAATGTATAAGCCAATTTGATACCAGCAACATTTATAAGAATATTAATGCCAAACACATTTATAAGACGTCTTGACACAAAACACATTTATAAGACAATTAATACCAATCAAATTTATAAGATGTATTGACACCACACACATTTATGATTGATTGATTGATTGATTTAGGAATGGACATCACAGCATTCGGGGCATTCCCATAAGTGTTCCGTCCCCATCCTCAGCAGCCAGCGAAGAGTTCCAACACTAATAGTACCAGTAGCAATCTGATTATAAGTCCGTATCGTCTTTCCTTTGAGCGTTGAGCGTCGGCCAGATCCCTTCGTCACTCCTCGTTGTCTCATTCTTGCCAGACCATGGTAATCCATTTGCTCCTCCGAGGTGTGCACGTGCTCCCACAAGGCCACACACATTTATAAGACAACTTAATACTTATTAAATGTATAAGAAGTCTTGATTTTAAGGACAACACTATGAGGACAAACAATACCCGCCACATATGG
This sequence comes from Cepaea hortensis, assembly GCA_963921405.1. Taxonomy (NCBI): domain Eukaryota; kingdom Metazoa; phylum Mollusca; class Gastropoda; order Stylommatophora; family Helicidae; genus Cepaea; species Cepaea hortensis. Next base: position 24,043,022 of record OY992887.1, on the reverse strand, counting down.
TAATCTGCTGGAGGTTGACATTGAAGTTAATGAAGTATCGCGTCTTATACCTTTGACACTCAGCGTATCTTGAGACAGTAGCAAGAGTTACCCCCACTTGGGGACAATGTAGATGTATTCACAATCAGCGCGCCGCGGGAACAATGAGCATTTGTGCACTCTGACGTCGAATGGGAGTGACGGAACACGTATAATTTCCTCCGTAGTGCTTTTTTATTTTTTTAAATTCGCATATCCTTTTACAGGACATCGCTGTCAACAGCAACATCTTTCAGCTGTCTGTTGATTTCTTGGCAAGATTACGCTCAGTAGTTTGCCATTGTTTTCTGAGTGGCCGGCTCAGTTATCCCGCAAGTCACCAGCGGGGGACAAACCGCTCCCAGTTCTCGCCCGCTAGGAGACTCTGCGTGATAAACGGGATTAAGGAGAAAGTGGTGTAACCCCTCGGCCAGAGAGACCGGCTCCGTAGTACTAGTTCTAGTTAATACATCAACAGTTCTGTTGCGCTCTTAAAGTCTTTTACATAGATATTACAATGGTGCATCGATTTTCTGTTGAGTGTCACAAGAAAAGATAATAATTTGTGATTTATGATGAAGAACAGAACACAGAAAAAGAACCAACGGAAAATCACACCACTAAAGAACTCCTATTTGCGGACGATCAAGCATTAATAGCAAAATCAGAATCAAAATTACAAGACTACATACATAGTCTGAACGAAGTGTGTATGGAATATGACATGAAAATAAGCATAAGTAAAACAGAGGTATATAACCAAAGAAGAAAGAACAATAAAGACTCATCTAGAAGAACAAGTAACTAGCTCCAAGTACCTTTTTTTCCATATCCCTCACAGGACGTTCCAGCCAACATCAGAATTTTCAGCTGCTGTTGATGTACTAGGCAAGATTACGTTAAGTAGTTTGCCGTTGCTTTCTGAGCCACTGGCTCACATGTCCCGTAAGTTACTAACGCGGTGAGAACCGCTACCGATTCTCGAGCAGGTTACGTTACTCACGAGAATATACGGGATTACGGATAAAGACGTTAACCCCTAGGCCAGGGAGACCAGCTCAAGTACCTAGTAAGTATAATATCATCAAATGGCAAATCGAGATCGAAACTAATTCATTGGACAAATGGCACCAACAGTAAAGCACAGACATGTATCTATAATTACTAAGACAGCATTCTATAGCACAATCTTCCAGCCAACTCTATGCTACCAGTGCCAAACCTTGACAATGAAAGAAAAAGAGAATGGAAAAATCACAACAACAGAAATGAATGTATCGAAAAAAAAAGAGAAAATCAGACATGAAGAAATCAGGACTAAACTGAGGGTTATAGCAGCGCTACATTTTATCAGAATACAAGTTAAAGGGTTTGGTCATGAAACTAGGTTACCGACTAACAGTAAACCCCCAACAAGCAATGATGTACAGACCAGACGGATGCAGAATAGGAGGCCGGCCACGTAAATGATGGACAGAGGGAATTACAGAGTCCATGGGAATATTCAATACAAGGATCACATAAACGGGCACACTCCCGATGTTTGTGCTTCACCTCGACACCGCAAGGCACGAGGGGAAGTCAATAAGTAAGTCACTAATGGCTGTAGAAAAATAACTAAACATGATAACAACATGAAACCAGTTTATTTTTATACATACATTGTCCCTTTATTTCTCAACATAATTTTCACCAACATTGATGCACTTATCCCATCGTTTTATCAGTCCTCCCAAACCGGCTGCATAGAACTGCGTGCTCTGTTTTCTAAACCACGTTTTCACTTCATATTCAAATTCGACGTCACTCGCGAAATGTCTCCCGCCAAGGTGGGTTTTCAGTGGACCAAAAAGGTGGAAATCGCTAGGGGCTAATTCGGGGCTATAAGGTGGATGTTCCAAAACTTCCCACCTTAGTTGGTTAATTTTCTCCTGAGTTAATCGAGCCGTATGTGGTCTGGCATTGTCATGAAGAAGCAACACTCCTCTAGTCAGCAGTCCTGGACATTTTCTTCGAATTGCATCATGAAGCATCGATAGAACTTCACAGTACGATTCAGAATTCACATTGTCACCTTTCTTCTTGAAATTGGTTAAAAGCACGCCTTGACAATCCCAGAACACTGTCAGCATAACCTTCCCTGTTTATGGCGTAACCTTGAATTCTTGGACACAAGGCGAACAAGGATGATTCCATTGCATTGAAGCACGCTTTACGGGACAAACATTTGTCAGCATAAACAGGAAGCATTTCCTTATGAATGTCCTTTGCATACAGTCCTTTTGCCAACAAAAAAGGAACAACAGCACGTTGCTCTTTGGTTGTACACTCCGTAAGTACTGTCGCCATTTTGTTTATGCGCTGCGCATGCGCATGAGACACATAGCGCCACCTAACGAAGGGAATATAAAGATCGATATTGTTGTCATCTAATGACACCTGGTGGAAACCCCAACGACATCTACCTGCCACCCCACAAAACTGTGTGATTTACTTATTGATTTGCCCTCGTACAAGAGGAACCAGATGAGATGAGATGAGATGAGATGAAGAATCAGCGTGATTTTAATTGAAACAAGCTCCCTCTCAGCATAAGTCAAAGAGAATGGATGCTGCTTGTCCTCGTTGAGAGTTCGTTGCGAGCCACACGTCGCAATCAATCTAACATGCTTTTGTTGCGACCAGTTTCTTACTCGATTCCTTTCGCCAACAGCAATAATCCTGAAGATTCATGTGATGCCAGTTCACAAAGCTATCAGTTATTGCCCGGCTTATATCACTCCCTCACCACCGCATTAAACTTTAGTGTAGATGGGGATGCAACTTTCTACAGACCACGGCCACAGGATGGGGCGGTCAGTAACAACACCCAGGTCAAGATCTTGACGAATGCCATCACCAGACAAGGCCGACGTTTGGTGCAGGAGAGCCTGGCATATGATACCACAACATCTAGCTTAAGAATTGAGGTGGAGGCGGTCACTGCAGCTTTCCGCTAGATGGAGAATACGACACACACACACACACACACACACACACACACACACACACACACACACACACATCGTGATTGTAACTGACTCAGAAAGCATGCTGAGGAAGATGAGGACAGGCAAGCTTCGGGCAGAGTGGCTTGCTTTGCTTCGGAGGTCACGGGTGGCAAGCATCGCATGGATCTTTTCTCCGGGGCATGCCGGTGTGCTGGGGATTGAACAGGCGGACAGATTGGCTTGCTCTGCAAAACTTGGTGGAGTCTTGATGCATGACAAGGCAGACGTGGTTGCGGCCTTGTGGGGGTACGTGTACAAATCGGAGGAGCAAATGGATCACCATGGTCTGGCAAGAATGAGACAGCGAGGGGTGACGAGGGGATCTGGCCGACGCTCGACGCTCAGAGGAAAGGCGAGACGGACATATAATCAGATTGTTGCTGGTACTATTGGTGTTGACTTCTGAGGATGGGGACGGAGCGCTCATGGGAATGCCCCGAATGCTGTGATGTAGGTTCCTAAATCAATCAATCAATTAATTAATCAATCAATCAATCAATCAATCAGGCAAGGCTTTCTGCCCAGCTCTGCCATCTCACTGTTCATCCACGATATTTGCTTGGGCAAATCCACCTTTTATATGCTGCCTAAGATACACAAGCTAGACAACCCAGGCAGACTCGTCGCCTCGGCTTGCTCTTGTCCTACTGAACGGATTTCAGCGTTCTTAGACAGCATGCTTCAGCCGTTGGTTGCTAGTCTCCCCTCGAATATCAAAGACCTCAACCACTCTATCTCCATCTTCGATTCCATCAGTTTCACAAACCCTTCTCAGTACCACATCTTCACTTTAGATGTGACTTCACTCTATACATCTATTCCTCACGCTGAAGGCCTTAAAGCTTTAGACATTTTCTTGGACAACAGGCACGGTCCCATCATAGCCACCGGTCCACTGCGGCGCCCTACACAGTTAGTCCTCTACCTCAATTCATTTCAGTTTTTTTCCTTCATATCCCTTACATGACGTTGCAGTCAACATCGGCATTTTTCAGCTGCTGTTGATGTACTAGGCAAGATTACGCTCAGTAGTTTGCCATTGCTTTCTGAGCGACCATAAGTTACTAACGCGGCGAGAACCGCTACCGATTCTCGCGCAGGTTACGTTACTCACGAGAATATACGAGATTAAGGAGAAAGACGTTAACTCCTACCCAGGGAGACCGGCCATTTCAGTTTAATCGGGATTATTTCGACCAGATTAGGGGAGTGGCCATGGGTACTAAGATGGGTCCGAGTTATGCCTGCCTCTTCGTGGGCTATCTGGAGCACCAGGTATGGAGTCAATACACCGGTAGGCTCCCGGAGCTCTACAAGAGGTATATCGATGACTGCTTCGGTGTTTCAGACATGCCCTTGTCTGATCTCTAAGACTTCATTTCTCCGACTTTCATCTGGCATAAGACTCACCTTCACTATTTTTTCGTTAGCTGGCTGTCGATTTCTTAGATGCAACACCTCCACTATTTCTTCGTCGGCTGTCAATTTCTAAGATCTAATAGTCTCTTTAGGTTCCGCTGGTCTATTCACGACGGTTTATTATAAATCAATTGACTCGCACGCATTCCTTCTCTATATCTCCTAACATCCATCCTCCCTTTTGTAAGGGTTCTATTCCTTTCTCCAAATTGTTACGTCTCCAACGGCTTTGTCAGGATAATAAAGACCTCCGTCAAAAAGCCCACGGAATGTTGGATTTCTTCCGCCTTCGTGGCTCTCGTGAAAATGTTCTGTCTACAGCTCTTCGCCGCTGCCAGTCTATCAGTCGTTCCGAGGCTCTCTCCTCCAGGCCAAAACCACTCAATCTCAACCTATACTTTCACTAACCTAGCATCACCATAATATTGCTGCCAAGAATATCCCCTGGTGGCGTACAGGCGGGTTCGCAACCTCAGGGATGTGCTGATCCAAAGCAGTCTACCCCAACCTCACAAGTCTCTTCCTGGTAAGGTGGCTTGTCTTCGATCTCGTTGTAAGACCTGCTCACAAGTCGTTCAACCCCAGAGTTTGGTATTCCCTAAGACGACTTTCCATCAGTGTTGCCAACTCCCTTTGATGAAAAAGCACCAAAATCGACCCCCCCCCCCCCCCCCCCCCCCCCCCAAAAAAAAAAAAAAAAAAAAAAAAAATAAAAACACTAAAAAGCACCAATTTTTTTTAGGAAGCACAAAAAAAAAAAAAGCACCAACTGTTTCTATTACAAATTTAACAAGGTAGCACAGTATAATTTATTATTATCATTTTATATTACAACGAAGTTTATTCCAGATCCGCCAAATCCCAATCAGAACTACTTTCGAGCCAAAAAAGCACCAAATTGCAATAATATTTTTTTGGAAATCACTAAAACAAGCACTGGCGGTATTCATTCAAAATGTTATAAAGTAGCACATTATAATTTATTATTATCACTGAATATTAGAATGAAGTTTATTCCAGATCTGCCAAATCCCAGTCAAACAACTCCTCTTCAGTTTCTGTAGCTATTTCCTGCTGTGTTTGCTCCTGCGATGATGAGGAGGATGATTGAAAGAAACATGTATATGCCTCCTGTGATCCAATTTTTCGTAAAATATCCTTAGGTAGTTTATAATCATGACAGCATTTGCCATATCTTTTCATTCCATATCTAATAGTCAAAACAGCTGTCAAACTCTTGATGCTCAGTCTGTTCCGCAATTTTGATTTTATAACTCCCATCTGACTGAAAATACGCTCCACGTCCGCATTAGAATGAGTTATCGTGTCAGGCTTAATTGAACAATATTCGGCGGAAGTTGTCCATCATTTATTGAAGCAAAAAGCTCCCTGTACTTTGCTTGACGAAGACTTGAGTGAGAAAACCAGTTATATGTTTCTATAATCATGAACTCGATGTTCCTGGGCAGACAAGCAGCTGCAGCCTGTGACACTATCAGCTGAAGGGAATGTCATACACACCTAATTAGTACCAGATGACGAACTTCGGATTTTAATTTTGTATATACTCCATTGTTTCCACTTGTCATGACAGATGCATTGTCAGTGCCGAGTGCAGCTAGTCTTTGCAACTCAAGTCCATTCTTGTTTAAACAATCTTTTAACGCATTGCATATTGCCTGTGCGTTGCAGTCACTCAGTTCAACTACATCTAAGTAAGTAACCACAAACTGCTTTTTTGTCTCTGAATAGTACCTAATAGCTACTCCAAGGAGCTTAGTTTCAGAAATGTCATTGCTCTCATAAATCAATAAGCTGTATTTACTTTTGCCAATATCAGCTGTCAAGTCTGTTGTGAAATACGGTGCAAGTAAATTTGAAATAACTGCTCTGCACTTAGTTCTCCTAAGCTTAAAGTTCTTGCAACCTTTGCTGTCACCAAAGTGTACCTTGCAGAGTTCACTTAAATGGTCAACAACGTGAAGCGAACAATTGCCAGCTATGAACAAACTCATGCATCCTTCTGTTTCTTTGACAGCATCTTTCAGTTTGTCAAATTCAATTGTTGTTTGCCTTTGTGTACTGAATGGTTGTTTGGCTTTCTGATGTTTCGTTGTATTCTTGTGTTTCTCAATATCATTTAACCTGGCTGCAATTGAACATTTGCAATATTTGCAAAAACACTTAGTATTATCCCCTTCTACTTTTAACAACCATTTTTGAAATCTCGTGTCACTGAGCCACTGTTCTATGAAATGTTGACAATATTTCTTGCTCATGGTGAAACACAAATAAGCTTAAATGAAAGGATAATGTAGACACCACAAAATTATGAACTCGATTACAAGCTAATGTATTGACGTTTGGACTTGTCTGCAAGATGGCGTTCGCTTTCAGCTAAATCGTATTAAAGGGAGTTAAATTAGTTGAATATTGCGCGGTAACGTACTAAGACTGTTTTACTCCCTCGCTTCAGTTATAATTCGGCTTTTTAGTGTTCCCAATATAATTTGTAAAGTACCCCAAAAAAGCACCAAAAATATTTAGTGAAGCACTAAATTTACTCGGCCGCGCTAAAAGCAAATTTTTCGCACTCAATGACTTGAAAAAGCACTAAATTTATTGCGAAAAGCACTAAATTGGCAACACTGCTTTCCATATCCGTGAGAGTTTCTCATGCACGAGTCGCAACGTTATCTATGCGATTATTTGCACACGTTGTTACATGAGGTATCGGTTAGATAGATCTACGTCTGGCTGACAGGTTCAGACAACACCTCTCTGATATCAACTGTGGTGGGGGAAGACGCCGATATCCACACACTTTAACAGTTCTGACCACTGTGGCGTGGCCGCCATACAGGTCACGGCGATCAAATCGTGCGCATCTCACGAATGGGATCGTAAAACATTGGAAAACCGTTTCAGCTTCCAGTTGGATTCACTCTCCCCTCACGGCCTTAATGTCCAACACAGTTTCATTTAACTTCCGACCCCACCCGCTCCCATTCACGCAACTGTATAGTCCCCTAAAAAGTTAGTTGCATATCCTTTACAGGACGTCGCAGTCAACCTCGGCATTGTTTTTGCTGTTTGGAATATTTTGGCGAGTTTGCTTTCTGTGGTCTATCATTGCTTTCTCAGCCACCGACACTCATACCATTCTATGATAACCAACGCAGAGCGGTCTGTATCCAGGTCGCCCGCAGCTGTGTTTCTAGCATGGGATGCAGAATTGCGAACTGCGTCTGTGACATCTTTGCCACAGAGCACTAATCCCTATTTTACCTTGCGGTCAACCGCCGGGTGGCTTAGTCAATCCTTGAGCTTCTGTATGGCCTTGACAATACATCCACACAACTTTACACATGTTTGAGGCCTGCAAAAACAGCACCCTTTCATCTCAAAGAAAATACTAACCTTGTGCCATTATGCCGAAAAATATATGGCGAAACCGGATGTGCTTGATCAGTCTCTTCCGGAAATGTCACAGCACTAACGTTACAGGTATAGGTAACACCAATCAGTGGATGTTTCTACAAAATAATAAAGTTAAGTAAATTGCATATACTTTACAGGACGTCGCAGTCAACCCAGCATGTTTTGGCTGTTTGTGATTTCTTGACAAGTTTACGTTCAGTAGTTTACCATTGCTTTCTGGACGACCGACTCTCATACCATTGTATGAAAATCAGGGGAAGGCGGTCTGTTTCCATGTGTTGCGAACGCGGTATGCGGGATTACGAACTGCATTTGTAAGTCCTTGGACACAGCATTGGCTAAAGTACAAACATATTAATAATTGAAATGTACTACATTCATTATTAAATTTTTTTGTTTGTCACCATCGAAATACCACAGGCAAAGATCAAACCAATCCGTGGATATTTCTGCAAACATAAAAACGAATATTAATCATTTGTATCGTCATTGAAATGTATTGCAATCATTAGCACCTTTGTTGACGTATTTTTATCTCTCCCCCACCCCCCACAACACATAAGGGATTGTATATATTTTGGATTACAGTTATTACGAGCAACAATTCATGCGAAACACAGAAAACTACAACAGCCTCCTTTCTGCCACGCTTCATGGCACAAACAGAAGGACAGAAGAAGAAGAAGAAGAAGAAGAAGAAGAAGAAGAAGAAGAAGAAGAAGAAGAAGAAGAAGAAGAAGAAGAAGAAGAAGAAGAAGAAGAAGAAGAAGAAGTTATGAAAAAAGATGCCATCCTCCTTATTACATACATATATTACATTTTATTTGCATGGATGTTTAGAAAGTTGAGTTGAAATATTTAGAAATTTTAGTTGAGATGAATCATTAACCAACATTATAGCACTCGAGACATTCCCAAATGTGCTCCGTCCTCATCTTCAACAGCCAGCAAAGAGTCCGACTATTAATAATACCAGTTGCTTTCTAATTATGTATCCAACTGTTCTTTCCTAAAAAAAAAGAAGCACTGTTTATAAATGGTATATAGAATATACTTGACGATTTGCCAAATTATTTATGAAACTTATTCTTCATTTTCATCGCAAGCCACCAACGTGGCGAGAACCGCTACCGATTCTCGCCCGCTACGTAGGGTAACGCAGTGTGCGACAATAGATATCGGTTCTCGCCGCGTTGGTGACTTGCTGGATATGCGAGTCGGTCGCTCAGAAAACAATGGCAAACTACTGAGCGTAATCTTGCCAAGAAAACAACAGTGATAAAATTCTGGTGTTGACAGCGATGTCCTGTAAAGGATATGCGGGAAAAAAATTGAACCACTGAACCTCTACATCCCCTTAGGGTCATTCCTCTGCTATTCCATCTGCCCCTCCTGCTGCCCATCTTTCTGCCACCGCTCCTCCATCTGCATCTTCTTTTTTAAATTCGTTGTTCTAGTCCCTTCTGTGTGGCGATTGTCTTCATGTCTGTCCACAACCTTATGTCTCGTGTAGTGTCAGTCATTTCTGATACTGATTTTCCTCCATGCCGTTACTCCAGAATGTTTAGTATTTCCTTTCTTAATCTTCGCCGGTTTCTCTTCCCCTCTAACTTTCCCGTTGTCACCATTAACTCCATTTTCATGACGTGCCCCAAGAATTTAGTATGGAATAAACATGTATGTGTAGGCACAGGTAAGAAAAAAAAAGCACAAACATTTGACTAGACAACACAGTACGAAAATGAACCAAAATAATCAAGAATAATAATTGTTGTAAAATAAAGTGCGGGAAATATGTGATAAATAAGTTAAAATACAACACACAAATCAAACACCGTTGACCTGTTAACCTTCGTTAAAATAAGAAGAAACACGGCTAACAAATATAATAACCTCTCCATAGGACAAAGTCTGGGCTGAATTGTACAGACTGTGTTGGCCATGCAGCATGGTCCCTCTCTCGGCCTGCCTAGTTTACTCCAGAGGAAAGGTAACCCCAAAACACGTGGAACAAGACAAGTCGAAGAAGCTGTCGGATCAGCAAAGCTATGCTCTAACTGTCCACCTGTCGGATCATCGATCCTAGACCTTTGCTGACCAAAGCTTAGGTCCTGGTCTGCCCTGCCATGACATTTAGTTATAAATTACATTTCCTCGCACTGTTCTAAGACCTTTGTGAAATACTTGACACACATGGTCGCTGATATTGTCCGAATGTGGGACATTTGTTATCCCCACGGTAATCGAGGGAAGATCCGTCTGTTTGCACAACATTGATTGGAAACGCCTCTGTGCAAACAAAAAGACTACGCTTTAAATTTGCGATTGCCAATGACACATGATGTTGAGAACAATGAACGGTGGAGAGACTTGATCAGAATCCACACAAGTCATCGGACTTAATAATCTCATGATGTTGAGAATAGGGAACGTGGCATAATATAAACACAGGAATTCAACACAAGTCTTCAGAGTGAGAACAGAGAACTATGACATGATATGAACACGTGAATTCAACACAAGTATTCAGAGTGAGAACAGGGAACTATGACATGATATGAACCCACGTATCAACACAAGTCTTCAGAGTGACAACATGGAACATTGGAGTGGCATCAACAGAGAGCTTCAGCAAAATACTGACTACTTCATGATAACGAGAACGCTATGGTGATATGAATATGACATCGATAATCAACATCATCGCAATCGAGATATTCCCATAAATGCGCAGTCTTCGTCTTCGGAAACCATCGAAGAGTTTCCATAATAATGGTACCAGTGACAAAATGTTTGACCCTCCGCCTACGTTCCATACCAAATATATAATATGAAAGTAACACCACTGCTAACTCTAACGGTAACTGCTATAATTTTAAAGCACACAGCTGTACAAATCCACTTACCCCATTGATAGTATATTTACAGTAAGGATAATTGGCAACAATCAAGTCTCTTTCGACAATTGAATATATCGCAAAACAATCATCACTGCTTTGAAGATCTTCACGTCTTATCGTCTTAAGTTTCTCCAGATCATATTCCTTTGCTCTTGGTAAAGACAAACACATACAGTAATATGAAATATGTTTGAAATATGTGTAAATATTTTCATGATTCCATGACATATCCGCTTTCCTGTCTGTGATGGTTCTTCTTCTCAAGTACACAAGGAGTGTGTGTAATCCATATTAAATCCATTCTGTCTTTAGCAACTCGTTAAATTTTGTTCAATTACTCGTTAAATCTTTATCAGTAGCTCGTTATATGTTTATCAGTTGCTCGCTAAATGTTTATCAATTACTCGTTAAATGTTTATCAGTTACTCGTTATTGATGTTGATTTGAGTTGAGTTGAGCTAAGAACTGACATCACTGCACTCGGGACATTCCCAAATGTGCTCTGTTCCCTCGTTCAACAGCCAGCGAAGAGTCACACTACTAATCGTTCCCACCGCTATTTGATTGAAGGTTCTCATGGTCTTCCCTCTCAGTTTTGAGATTCTACCAGAACCCTTGCCAATCCCTCCCCCCAATCTCTTCCTTTCCACATACGGGTTCTCAATCTGTTTCCCCACCTTCTCCACCTGGTCCCACAGGCGCACGACCACCTCCCCATTGTCCATAAAAAATCTACCACCAAGAGGTGCATTCCCTGCCAGCCTGTTCATTCCTCCCGCACTCCCAGGGCAAATAATCATTACAATTCTCACAATTTGTGACCTCTGAAGCGAGGTGAGCCATTCCACGCGAAACATGCCTTTCTCCATCTTACTAAGCATACTCCTAAAAAAAAGTCGCTTAAAAGTCGACAGGGTCGACTTCATTGCATCGGGTTTTATCCCATATGGCTCTGTCGGGTTTTATCCCACAAGCACGAACTCCGTAGCTCTAGCGACGACCCACAAAAGTCTCCGAGAAATTTCTCTTGTGAACAGAAGGACGCTGTCCGCAATCGAACCCACAACCTTCAGAGCCCGAGTCAAACGGCTTGACCACTTTGCCACGGAGACTCCCATAGTCCTTGAGTTCGTGACGAAGACAATGTGCGTTGCAGTGGTCTCCTCTAACCAACGAAATGCAGCTGTGACTGCTTCCACCTCCTTTCTCATGCTGGAGGTCGTAGTCTCATATGCTAGACTCTCATTTTTTTAAGACTCGTCCATTAGCCTTCGCAATGAAACCCCAACCACTCCGCCTGTTTCTCACCATTGACCCATCAGTATAGATCACTATATCACCTTGATGTGTGTTACTCTGGATTAGTTTTTAAACCTCAAACTCTGTGCGGCCCGCTGACCATTCTATGCACTCACGACCCAGTGTCACTATTACACTGTGCCAGTCCGTCATGTCTTCCGGAACTTCAACCCACTCTTTTTCACGACTGATGGTCTCTAGATCACATACCTGACGTATAGATAGTTCTGCCTGTGCCATCCAGGACCTGCCGCGTCTTAGTCTTTGACCCTTGTCTTAGTCTTTGACCCTTGTCTTAGTCTTTGACCCTTGTCTTAGTCTTTGACCCTTGTCTTAGTCTTTGACCCTTGTCTTAGTCTTTGACCCTTGTCTTAGTCTTTGACCCTTGTCTTAGTCTTTGACCCTTGTCTTAGTCTTTGACCCTTGTCTTAGTCTTTGACCCTTGTCTTAGTCTTTGACCCTTGTCTTAGTCTTTGACCCTTGTCTTAGTCTTTGACCCTTGTCTTAGTCTTTGACCCTTGACCATGGCTTCATGGAGGGGATGATCCCTATCTGTAGCAATTGTCAGATACTATTTGGCTTGAAGTACCCTATGCCTATCCACCATTGTTGGTAGCGCCAGGATATGCCTCATGCATACAATTGGTATGTTCTTTGTGCACCCCAGGATCACCCGTCTTTCAAGCTGTCTCTTTGATACGGTCAGCAGCTCCAAACCATACTCAATGACAAAAATTATTAACTGCTGAAAAAGCCTGTAAAGCATCACCAGTTCTACCCCGGTTGCTGCCATCGTCCTCAATGCAGTTAGACCCCTACCAGCCTTCACCACCAAAGCCTCCACATTATCCATAAAATATATACACCTGTCAATGATGATACCCAAGTACTTCAATGTACTCTCTCTACTAAAAGGACATCCATTCAATATAATACATGGAACATCTGCCTTGACAATCCGGTTATCCAGGGAGTAACACACCACCGATGCCTTGTCTGGGTTTATAACAGTCCCTGCCATATGTAAGTCTTTAGCCAACCTTTCCCTGTATCTGCCATGTCTGTACACCAGCACTTCATTTCAAAAGTTACTCGTTAAATTTATATCAGTTACACGTTAAATGCGTATCAGTTACTCGTTAAATGTTTATAAATTACTCATTAAATGTGTATCAGTTACTCGTTAAATGTGTATCAGTTATTCATTAAATGTTTATTAGCTACTCGTTATATGTTTATCAGTTACTCGTTAAATGTTATCAATACGTAATTTTCTGAAGTCATTATGTCACTTCGAGGTATAAATTTAGCCCATTTTACTTCAGTAGCTACTCTTTCCTTTCCGCCTCACACTGCCATCATTTTACCTCTTGTAGACTCAACCACTTTTTACTTATATAATCAGACCGCTAATGGTACTATTAGAATTTTAGTAGTGGGACTCTTCGCTGGCTGTTGCAGATGAGGACGGGACAAAATATGATGTTCCTAGTGCTGTGTTGTCGGTTCTTGACTCAACTCAACTCTTTCCCTAAGTTAGACCCAACCATTTATTACTTTAAATAATACTATCTTAAGCAGCATTACTACCTTGCTTCCCCGAAAATAAGACCCGGTCTTATATTAATTTTGGTTTTAAAAATGCACCAGGGCTTATTTTCGGGGGATGTCTTATATTTTGTTTTCAGGTACAAACATCTATATTTATTCATGTACAAAATTCTACATTTATATAAATACAGTCAAGTCCTCTTCTTATTTAACACGAGTGATGTATAGAATTATGAACCACATCCTACCATTATCAAGTGCAACCCGTGGCGTCTGTACTCCGACTGGCCATTCGGCAACAAGTTTCTCATACTAGCTGGCGATCTTAACAAGGGTTTATTTTAGGGGTAGGTTTTATATTAAAAGCACCCTAAAAATCGTGCAAGGGCTTATTATAGGGACTGTCTTATTTTTGGGGAAACACGGTATAAAAAATTTGATCCTAAATTCTAAAACGAGATCCTCTAAGTCGTAACGTGGTGTCTGGCCGTGAGTGTGACATGGTGGGAGTAACAAATATAAAATTCAGTTCAATTCAACTTTATTTTAAAAGGGTCACAAATTAGGCACGCAGGCCCATCTTACATTCGGCCTTTCCAATCACTCATCTTCCGTTCATCAATAGTGCATGATATATTCACAAAGGAAAAAAAAACATTGTCAAATGAATGTTGTAAACATAAACAATGCAAATTACCATGTTATGAGTAACATCCCCCACTCACCCACACATCACAACACCCACCCACACACCCCACCCACCCACACACCCCCATCCACCCACACACCCCCATCCACCCACACACCCCACACACCCCACACACCCCACCCACCCACACTCCCCCACCCACACACACACCCAGGGACACATACATACCCCACCAACCCACTAATCCCCTCCCACATACAACCCCCCACCCACACACACTTCCCCCACAATTTCTCCCAAGCCCACACACACTCACCCACCCACACAAACATCTCCCACCAACCCATACATCCCGCGTCCACCCACATATACATCAAAACCCACACACCCATGCCCCACCCACCCAAACCCCCAACCACCCATCCCCCAACCACACCTCCCTCGACCACACATTCCCCACCCCCACACACATCCCCCACCAACCCACATATGCCGCACCAGCCCACACATCCATCATCCACTCTCACATCCCCCACCCATACACACACATCACCACCAACACACATCTCCCTACCCACACACACACACACACACACTCACACACACACATCTCCCTACCCACCTATACATCTCCAATCCAGTCACACACATCCGACCACCCACACATACATCCGCCACCCGCCCACACATACCCTATATAAAAGGGTTAAATAGGTAAGGAACCGATGACAGGTTTAGCAAACCGGTAGGGATTTTACTTGATCCTAGACAATACAGCTCACGAATTATGGAGAAAAATTAGAGGAAAGTCACTAGTCACAAGTCTTAGAACTTCAATAATCCCTCCTCACGACGTCTAAGGGCATAAGTGGGCGGACAACAACCACTTATTACTAAAATATTACGAATATCAAGGGAAGAACTAATTAAAGTGACACATGTTTAGGACAAAACTAGTTCAAGTTATAACTGTTCATGATAAAACAAGACACAGCAACAACTGATTATGAGCTATTTAATTTATGTAAACAGCCGGCACCGTGATGAAGGGATTACAAATACAATTCGCAATCCCGCATACCGCGTTCGAAACACAGCTGCGGAAGATTTGAAAGAATACCGCCTTGTACTGGTTTTCATAACTGGTATGAGTGCCGGTCGCTCAGAAAGCAAAGGCAGTCTACTGAACGCAAACTTGCCAAGAAATAACAAACAGCAAAAAAAAAAAAATAATGCTCGGACTGACTGCGACGTCCTGTACAGTATATGAAACTAAAACATTGACTAGCGTGCGAGTTGCCGTTGCGGTTAGGAAACCTCGCTGACAATGGCATGAGCGAAGTCAAACAGAACTAGTTAAAGTAACAATTGTTTAGCGTACGACTAGTTACATTAACAATTGCTTAGAACATAAATAGTTAAAGTAACAATTGCTTAGCACAAGACTAATTAAAGTAAAAATTGTTTAGAACAGAATTAGTTAACGTAACAGTTGCTTTGAATAGAAATAGTTAAAGTAACAACTGTTTAGGATATGACTAGTTAAAGTAACAACTGTTTAGCGTACGACTAGTTAAAGTAACAATTGTTTAGAACAGAATTAGTTACAGTAACAGATGCTTAGAATAGAAATGGTTAAAGTAACAACTGTTTAGGGTACGACTAGTTAAAGTAATAACTGTTTAGTGAACGACTAGTTAAAGTAACAGCTTTTTAGAGAACGACTAGTTAAAGTAACAACTGTTTAGTGAACGACTAGTTAAAGTAACAACTGTTTAGAGTACAACTAGTTAAAGTAACAACGACTAGTTAAAGTAACAATTGTTTAGCGTACGGCTAGTTAAAGTACAAATTGCTTAGAATATAAATAGTTAAAGTAATAACTTCTTAGCATAAGACTAGTTAAAGTAACAGTTGCTTAGCATATGACTAATTAACTAATAAAAGCTTACATTAGAACTTGTTAAAATAACAACTGCTTAGCATAAAAGAAGAGAACTGGTTAAAGTAGCTTTTTTTTTAAAATAAAAGAACTAATTAAAGTAACAATTACTTAGAATACGACCAGTGAAAGTAACAATTGCTTAAAATGAAACCAGTTAAAATAACAATTGCTAGCATAAAACTATTTAAAGTAACAAATAACAAATGCTTAGGATAGAATTCGGGAAAGTAACAATTGCTTAGCAAATAAGTAATTAAAGTTACAAGTGCGTAATATTGAACCAGTTAAAGTTATTGACAAGAAATGTTCAACTTAAATTAAATGTCATCTGTGAGAAGTGGGAAATACCCTAACACAGTGGTTCTCAACCTTTTTTTGGCCCGTGCCCCCCCCCCCCCCCCCCTCACCATATTTTCAGAACGTTATCCCTCCCCCCTTTCGTATTTCCTACCTAAAAATTTGGCCCGTGCCCCCCTTCACCATATTTTCACACAGTATACGTAATAATGGAAGCTAAATTTAATAGCACATACTAAAACAAGTCTAGACGTCCACATACAACGTGATTTGTGGGTCTACTTACTTTATCAATTGAATTTTAGAAGGGTGAGACGTTCAAAACCGTACAGTATGAAGGGAAAAACAATATCAAGTAATCGGTTCTTGTATTAATGCGATCTTGAAATAATCTTAATCCCCCCCCCCCCCGGAAACCCTAAAATTCCCCATGGGGAGGGGGGGGGGTGAATTCCCCACCGGTTGAGAACCACTGCCCTACCAGGATCTAGACAAATTCCAGAAGTATGGCAGAAATACTGCAGTCAAATGTTTGATATGAATGACTGTGGGGATATGAATGAGATACACGACCCAATGAGAGCGGAGGCAGGACCTGAACCCTCATTAGATGAAATTATATGGGCAATAAAGAACCCGAAGAATGGTAAATCACCAGGATGTGATGAGATACCAGCTGAACTAATTAAAGCGGTAGGAGAAGACAGCATACAAATCTATCACGCATTATGTAAAAAGATATGAAAATATGGTATATGGCCACAAGATTAGAAGAGAACTACATTCATTCCAATACCAACGAACGGTAACTGATCAGTCATGCAAGCAAAATTCTACTAAAAATCATAATGGGAAGACTTTGTAAAAATACGGGAGAGATTAATGTGATTACAGCTGGATTTAGTCAAGGAAGAGGAACAAGAGATCACATACTCAACATGCGTTTAATATTAGAAAAGTGTAGAGAATTTAATGTAAACGTATGCTCACGTTTTGTGGATTATTCAAAGGCATTTGACTGTGTACAACATCAGAAACTTTGGGAAATCATGAGGAAAATAGGCTTGTAGTAAACCTAATAAAATGCTCTATCTAGACCAACAAGTACAGGTTAGAACAGATGGCGAGACATCAGATTGGTTTGACATCAAGAAAGGAGTCCATCATGGCTGTGTGCCGTCCCTCTATTTGTTTAACCTGTATGATAAAAATGTAATGAGAAATGTCAGAGATGATGTAACCAAGGAGCAATATGGTGCCCTAAATATCGGTGGTCATGAAATACCAGAGATTCGATATGCTGATGACACATCACAGAACGGTATATAAAAGCTAATAACCTCAAACCAAAAGAATAGTGAAAATCACAACTTATATCTTAACATAGCAAAATCAAAGATAATGCATACAGATAAAACTAATATGGAGAAATACATACATGTTCATGAGGGAAAATTGGGGGTGGTGGAAACTTTCGAATATCTTGGGTCAATAATTACCAACAATTGTGGCACAATGGAAGAAATATAAAGACGAATATCTATTGCTCTTCAAGAACTATAACAAGTGAATAAAATGTGGAGTGGGACAGACAGAGCTACAAATATTATATTTTTAAGAGCATGCAACTTTTCCATATCCGGTCTCCTATCATTATGAAGCACGTCCAGATATTCCGTCCATTCTTTAACTATATCATCTTGCCCACCAATATTGCAGTTCCTCGATTTTAATCAGCCGGTGGTATTTCGTGTTTTCCTACCTGTTATTGTATTTATTTGTTGATACATGGGATGTGTCTTTTCCATGGTTTGTCCTAATCTCCATGCACTTTTGATTCAGATTTCTTTAGCCACTTTGCATTTGTTTACAATTTCTTTATGTATTATATTATATCGAATTGGCAGCAGACTGCTTTGCGTTAGTTTTTTTTAAAACGAAATTGTATGGATGCCGGTCGTTCAGAAAGCAATGGCAAACTATTGAACGTAAACCTACCAAGAGATCATAAACAGCATAAAAATGCTCGTGTTGACTGCGACGTCCTGAAAAAAGGATATGCAACCAACTTTTATTCTATTCTTTTCTTCTTTCTCTTGCTTTTTCTTTCTACTTTCTTCTATCATCTGCACAATTTTGCAATTCTATGTTTTGGTGGAATGATTTCTTTTGATGTGTGTTGGAGTGATGTCTGCATCATGCCCCATTATTCACCAATAGTCTGTATTATCTCCATGGCATTATAACTGCTCCTTACAGCAAGATTGTACCTTTCTATAGTTTCTTTATATGCTGTAAGTAATACTAGATTTAACTTGATGTTCTTTGGGGTTTTCTTTATGGTTTTTAGTCTCGGAGTCTCCGTGGTGAAGTGGTCAAGTCGTTTGACTCGGGCTCCGAAGGTTGTGGGTTCCATTCCGGGCCGCGTCCTTCGGTTCACAAGTGAAATTTTTCGGAGACTCCTGTGGGTCGTCGCTAGAGCTACAGAGACCGAGCCATATGGGATAAAACCCGGTGCAATTAAGTCGAACCTGGCGACTTTTAAGTTTTTAGTCTTAGCTACATCTTTCCCATGACTGGCACGTGGTCACTATGTCCATCTGCTCCTGGTCTAGTTTTTGCTCCTACTAAACTGCTTCTGAATCTCTTTGAAATCAGCATGTAGTTAATTTGATTGCGAATATTATCTCAAGGGCTTTATACGTATATGCTTGCTTGCTTGCTTGCTTGCTTGTGTTCGTTGGCTTGAGCTCCAACGCGAAGTCCTGTATATCGGATGAAGGCATCCTGTTGTCCAACATCAGTGTGATGTCATACAGGACTTGAGGTTTGCGTGAGTATCCGTTGTCCCATGTCTGGCTTATTGGTGTGCAGACTGGTGGTTCCTCGCCGTACAGGCAGACACTCACCGACTTCGGAGGAATCGGCGATCCTACTGACCTCAGCCAGGACCCCGAAGGGACCTGCTGCCCAGGACGCTCGACGAGGACGCGTCAATAGGTCTTGGCCAGTATATAACCCGGCCCTGGTGCCTTGGAAACACCTCTGCGTCCCATACGTATATAATCGTCGCGGATGATATACGTTTAGTATACAACTATTTTATTACGTTAACCATATAACATGTTTCAGTTTATCTTGGTATATTCTGCATCTTTACCCGACGCTGTGGTTTTTACAGAAATGGAATACAATGTTTAAGAGGGTTGTCATGGCGAAGCCTCCTTCCTCGCGCTACGAAAACCATTTGTTCGTTTTCGAACTTCGTCATTCAGATTCGAGCGCTATTGTTCACAGATTCAAAGGGGTCGTTCCTGGAGCTACGGAATTTGTGCTCTATGTGACGCTTTCGACAGGCCACTCCGCGGAACGAACGAACGAATGAATGAACAAATGAACGAACTTTATTTTCAAAGGGTCATACACACACAACCCATATGGGGTAGAACCCGGTGTAACGAAAAAGAACTTTTCCCCTTTAACCTCTAATACACCGTTTAAGCGGATGAACTTACTCGTCCTTACTGATGTCCGTGAAGTTATATAGCTTCAGTATCATTGTATTATTTTCTACACCGTCCACTATCTCAGCCAGGTTGAAAATGAGCAGGATACCGTTGACTACTTGCTTTACAGCCAAGACTGGGTTCTGTAATTAAAACGTGTTATAGATTCGTCAAGTTTTATTTTAGCTCTCTAAATAATGGAAATAGAAGGGAAAATTCTTAACCAAGTAGATAATTTTATATACCCAGCGGCAATTATAATATCAGATGAAAGATGCACAACAGAGATTAAGAACATAATATGGTAAGCAAAAGCTGCATTTAAGAAAATGAAAGGTATCGTATGCAATAAGTCACTGTAATTGAATGTAAGGAAGAGTGTGCTGAAATGCTACACAGAACCTATTTTGCTGTAAGACAGTGACTCGTGAACGTAAGTGAATAAGTTAGCAAGAACTTGGATGCAGCAGAGATGTGGTTCCTGAGACGAATGTTGCGAATTCCTTGGACTGCCAGAGTAACTAACAACGACTGTCTGAAATAGGCTAACGAAACTAGAACTGTATATTTAAAAAAAAACTAATGAAACAGCTTTCTTTGGTCATGTGATCAGAAGAGAGGCATTGGAGAACACCATGACGACCGGAAAGATCAAAGGGTAGTGAGGCAGAGGCAGACCACGAGACATGATGCTGGATGGAATAAGACGATGAAATGGAGGAATATCATCAGCAGAGTTTATCCAGAACACCAAAGACCGTTTCCATTACAATTCTTGTACTAATTTGTACACGGCATATACTACCAGAAGTTATCGATTTACTTGTTTAAGATGTGTACTGACGAATCATGGCATTCTGGGATGTGTATACTACAAGGTAATCTGCCATTACTTTCTTTTTTGGCAGTGACCACACTGGTCCATGGCTGCAGCCATTGTCTCTATAATGCGATCAGTGAGATCAATCTACGGTCGCGAAAACTGAGACCATAACCAACTTTCATTATCATCATCATCATGTGCCTTGCCAACTGGCGTAGGCATTCATGTCTCTCCACATACCTCGGTCCTTGGTGTTCTGGATCAACTCTGCTGATGATATTCCTCCATGCCACCGTATTAGTCAATCCAGCATAATTTCTCTTGGTCCACCTCAACTTCTTTTCCCCACAGATTTTTCCAGATATCACGATATTATCTAATATCTATGTTCTCATCACATGACCAACGAATGCTATTTGTCGTCTTCTTACAGTTATATACAGAGTTCTAGTTTCATTAGCCTATCCCAGGCAAACATTTTTAGTTACTCTGGCAGTTCAAGGTATTCGTAATACTCGTCTCAGTAACTACATCACCATTGCATCCAAGCGTTTTCTAATTTCAAAATTGGTTCCAGCCAGGTTCGTTTTGAATTGCAGACTACCATGTGGTTAAAAATGTTTCACATTCGAACAATATCCATAACTATGTGTTGTAAATGTCAGCCACAACATTATTCATTTATTCACTTCATATAACATATAACTTTGCAGTATGCACCTTGCACGTTGTCGCAAAATATGTCAGGCACATATTGTGTGTGGCTTCTATATTTAAATTATAATAATTTGGTCATTGACGTTTCATGAGCCTTGCCATATATCAAAACAGGTTCTATATAATATTTCAGCACCCCGTTACTTAGATTCAATGATAGTGACTTATAGCATAAGGTACGTTTCATTTCAAATACGTATATCGACTACACCACAGTCATCTACGTCTAGAGAGACAGATAACCACAGATCTGTACTTGCCGGAGCGAGTGCGGGGACATCCACAGGAGTAAGCCAAGCTTGAACGAAGTCATGATCCTGGCCTCCTTCCTGGATCTGTTGCGTATTGTCAAAGTAGCCGTTACAGACAGACAGAATGTCCAGAGCGTGATTGGACAGTCCTAAGAAATATGTAAAAAGTAATTATGTTGTAAGTACAGATCGGCATCTGTGGTTAATTGGTAGTGACCACGATACGCAATCCCGCATACCGCGTTCGAAAACAGCTGCAAGCGATTTGGAAGCAGACCGCCTTGTGTTGACCTTTAATAACGGTATGAGCGTCGGTCTTTCAGAAAGCAATGGCAAACTACTGAGCGTAAACTTGCCTAGTAAGTAACAAACAGCCGGAAAAAAAAGCCGGGGTTGATTACGACCTCCCGTAAAGAACAATAAACAAATTGTCATCAATCGCCATTCTTAGTGATGTAATAGTGGTGTACAATGATGGTTTTCACTCTGAATCTGTCGATCTATCTACACTTTAAATATCAATTAGGAAAACCCTTAGTTAGTTAGTTAGTTAGTTAGTCGACAGATCATCCTCGTTGCACATCGAACCATTCAGTCCATAAGTGCTCGGATCCTCTCCTCAGCAAATCCCGCAGCGTGTAGCGGCTAACGACGCCAGTTCTGTGTTGGTTTATCAATCTTCTTTGGCTTCCTGCGTAGTGTTCTTGTTTGGCCACCCCTCTTTTAATTTGCTGCTCTCGCAGTCTGGCCATTGTTGTAGATTCACAGTCATCACTTGGTTCTCTCAAAAGTCTCACTTCACGTAGAGCATTCAGAATGTCAGCCTGGTCCATGGCGCGTCCGCCCTCCACAGTAGCCTCACCTGCGAGCTTGTCAGCCCGCTCATTTCCTTGTACTCCCGCATGCCCTGGCACGAAGATGAAACTAATCTTTGCCAGCCGAGACCGCTTCAGAGGCAGCAACCATTCTCTTCAGATCGACCCCTCCTCTATCCTCTTGATCATGTTCATTGAGTCGCTAAGGAAACAAGCCCAAGTGAATGTCTGTGTCTCGAGCCATGTTATTGCTTTACTTACTGCCATGACTTCCATGGTCAGGCTACTTGTGGTTTCAGTGAAAGCACCAGAGTCCTCCTTCACAATTCTCCCTCCGGCCCGAGCTGTAAAGGCCCATGAGCTTCTCACATGTCGGACGACCGACCCATCTGTGTAGATGACCGCGTCACCGTCTAGCGAATTCTCGAAAATCAACGCTTGTACTTCAGCCTCAACAACAGCTGGATTTTCTTGTCTGCATTTTCTATCTAGTTGGATGCAAACTGAAAAGGATGTGCAGAAGTCTGTTGGCACTTGCACCCACTCCTCGCCAGGTTCTAAGTCCTCAAGTGAACACACCTGTTGAAGAATATCTTCGTCTTGACCCATCCACGACCGTCCTCTTTTTAACCTGCTTCCCTTCACCTTCCTAATTTCACTATGCAGTGGATGTTGTGTGTTTGCGTTAATTCTGAGGTAGGCGCGTGCCCTGCAAACTTGTATTCTCTCTTCAATGGAAAACCCTTGAGGCACTAAGACAGTTCATAAATAAACACACATGTATTGATTGGCACTCATAGAAGTAGAAGCAAGAAGGACAGGCCTGAGGGCGCGCTAGACAACAGAAAAAAAGGTTTTAATCACGGTCGGTAACTGTTGCCACCTATTTTTAATGTTGTCTAGTGCATCCTCTTTCTAGTCAGGGCTTAGTCAGATATGACTGAGCTACTCTATGACAGTTGACGGTACTACCTGCTTTCTGTTAGCGTTGAATGTTGGACGGCGCTCACTAAACCCGACATCCCACATTGTACCAACGGCTTCGGACAGAGGAGTACAATTGGGAGGCTACAAGCCTTACCCTAGTGCGAGGAAATGCAACCTAAAGATCAAATGCCATGGCAGGGCAGACCAGGCCTCAAGCCTTGGTTGGCAACTGGTCTAGGATCGAAGCCCAGACAGGTGTACAGTTAGAGTATTGCTTTGCTGATCTGACAGCTTCTGCAGCTTGTTTTGTTCCAGACGTACTGGTGCTTGCTTGCCTGCTTGTCTTCGCTGGCTGTGAACTTCAGTGTGAAGTCCTGTATGTCGGATGAAGACATCCTGTTGTCCAACATCAGTGTGATGTCATACCGGACTGAGGTTTGCGTGAGTATCCGTTGTCCCATGTCTGGCTTATTGGTGTGCAGACTGGTGGTTCCTTGCCGTGCAGGCAGATATTCTCCAACTTCGGAAGAATCAGCGATCCTACTACGTTAGCCAGGACCCCGAAGGGACCTGATGCCCAGGACGCACGACTAGGACGTGCTTGTAGGTCTTGGCCAGTATAGAACCTGGTCCTGGTGCCTTAGAAACACTTCTGCTTCCCAGACTTACTGGTGTTGCCTTTCCTATGGAGAAAACTAGGTAGGCCGGGAGAGATCATGCTGCATAGGCAACGCATGGTCTCTACATTCAGCCCAGGCTTTGTGTTATGGAGAGGTATAACTCCTTTTTTACAAATTATCGTCTGTCAAGACGGCAAGGTGCCAGACGGTCAATCGGTTGGTCAGTGCACCCTCGGAGCGTTAGAGAGCTACATAGAACCTGTATTTTCGTATGGATGTGAGACGTGGACGATGAGCAAAGCTGAAAAAACATCCAATGACAGTGGAAATGTTGTTTCTGAGGAAACAGCACAGAATACCATGGGCAGACAGAAAAGCCAATGAGCAAATCCTACAAGAGGCAGGTGAAAGCCGTAAAATGATTAGAGAAATTAGACGTAGACAATCAAAATTTTTTGGGCACGTTATGAGAAAAAATAAACTAGAGAACTTGATGACAACTGGCAAGATAGAGAGGAAAAGAACAAGGGGAAAACAGAGAAGTAAATACCGCGATGGCTTGACCACATGGCATAGTCGGGACAAGAACACAGAGCTGATACATGACTCTGGTGATCGTGTGAGATGGCGAAACATGACTGCCCACTCTTACCGGCATGGCACATGATGATGATGAGTGTGACCTTAGGCCTTTCTTTATTCTACTTCTATTAACGCCAAACAATACATTTGTGCTATTTGCATATTAAATACGGTTGGATTTATTACTTATTAAGAGCCTATAGCACAAATTTATAACCTATACATTTTCTTAGAAGATCCATCTTTCACGATGTGAGCTATGACTATTTTAACAGTCACTAAAGAAGAATATTGGGGGCTTTGTATCTGAAATTTAACGGACAGAATCGTAGAACATCTTGAGCCAAGAAAAGACAACTACTGCCATTCTACAAGGTCTGAACATCGAAGCAAACCGTCTCATAAACAGTGTCACGTCTCGGAAGCTGAAATCGTACGTGGCTCTACTAAACGCCATAGTGGCTTGGACAGAACAGAGATGAATGGCATGGTTCGGCGAAGAAGAAGCAGCGGTCGACCAGAGCGAAAACGGACACTAGATATGCCAGACATATTGAGCATGGAAATGCAAAGGAACCTGGTAAATGATCAAGAATCATAAGATTTTTTTTATTGCTTTCGCCCGATTTGAACTCAAGCGTATTCCGTACTCGTGCCATTACTTCTAGTGCTCCGGACTAATGCTTCCGAGTGGATTAACTTTCCCTGTTACCAGTGTCCCTCGCCATCAGGCGAACCCACTCCGACTCTCAGCCATTAGCAGATGGAAAGGATGGACAGGATACAGAACGAAGCTATGTGTATTATACTAGGGGAATTCAATAAGTAAGTCACAAATGGCTGTAGAAAAATAACTAAACATGATAACAATCTGAAACCAGTTTATTTTTATACATACATTGTCCCTTTATTTCTCAACATAATTTCCACCAACATTGATGCACTTATCCCATCGTGTTATCAGTCCTCCCAAACCGGTGCATAGAACTGCGTGCTCTGTTTTCTAAATCACGTTTTCACTTCAATTCAACTTCGGCGTCATTCGCAAAATGTCTTCCGCCAAGGTGGGTTTTCAGTGGACCAAAAAGGTGAAAATCGCTAGGGGCTAAGTCGGGGCTGTAAAGTGGATGTTCTAGAACTTCCCACCTTAGTTAGTTAATTTTCTCCTGAGTTAATCGAGCCGTATGTGGTCTGGCATCGTCATGAAGAAGCAACACTCCTCTAGTCAGCAGTCCTGGATGTTTTCTTCGAATTGCATCATGAAGCATCGATAGAACTTCACAGTACGATTCAGAATTCACATTGTCACCTTTCTTCTTGAAATTGGTTAAAAGCACTCCTTGACAATCTCAGAACACTGTCAGCATAACCTTTCCTGCTGATGGCGTAACCTTGAATTTGTGGACACAAGACGACACAAGCCGAAGAAGGATGTTTCCATTGCATTGAAGCACGCTTTTATTCATCTGGTAGTGATGCACCCATGATTCGTCCTCAGTAACAATCCTGTTCTGCATGTCTTCTCCTTCATCTGCGTATCGACAGAGATGATGCAAGGACAGGCTAAATCGGTTCATTTTGTGTTCCTACTTCAATTGTCTGGGTATCCACCTTGAGCACACTTTCTTAAATTTCAGTTGATCATGCATTATGCTGTATGCTGAACCATGTGAGCACACTATTGCAGATGCTACAGAGTCTATCGTTACTCGCCTGTCACCTCTAATCATCTCCTCCACCCGCTGTATGGATGCTTCTGTTGCAATCTCAACAAGACCACCAGATCGGATTTCATCAACAATTTTAGAGCGTCCTTGAGAAAATTTTTCTACCCAGCTATGCACCGCTTTACGGGACAAACATTTGTCAGCATAAACAGGAAGCATTTCTTTATGAATGCCCTTTGCAGACAGTCCTTTTGGCCACACACACACAAAAAAGCACGTTGGTTGTACACTCCGTAAGTACAGTCGCAATTTATTTTATGCATGAGACACATAGCGCCACCCGAGGAACGGGAATATAAAGTTCGATGTTGCTATCACCTAATGACATTGTAGAAAACACCAACTACATTTACCTGCCATCCCACAGAACTGTGTGACGTATTGACTCGCCCTCGTACATGTATGTACAAGAGATACAGCATGCAGGGCGGTGCTCTACCTTTTTCATTTTTCAACCATGGGGAACATAATACATATTTGCCAAGCACGTGCCTACCTCAGAGTCCATGCAAACACACAACATCCACTGCACAGTTAAATTAAGAAGGTAAAGGCAGTAGGTTAAAAAGAGGGAAGTCGTGGATGGGTCAAGCCGAAGACATTCTTCAACAGGTGTGTTCACTTGAGGACTTAAAACCTGGCGAGGAGTGGGTAGAAGTGCCAACAGAGTTCTATGAGACCTTTTCAGTTTTTATCTAACTAGACAGAAAATGCAGGCAAGAAAATCCGGCTGCTGTGGAGGCGGAAGAACAGGGGGGAATTTTAGGGTTTCCGGGGTGGGGTGGGGGGGGGGGGGGAATTAAGATCATTTCAAGATCGCGTTAATACAAGAACCGATTACTTTATATTGTTTTTTCCTTCATACTTTACGGTTCTGTACGTCTCACCCTTCTGAAATTCATTTTATAACAAGTAGACCCGCAAATCACGTTTTATGTAGACGTCTAGATTTGTTTTAGTATGTGCTTTTAAATTTAGCTTCAATTATTATGTATACTGTGTACGGGTGGGGGGGGGGGGGATTTATAGGGAGGAAATATTGAAGGGGGGGGGGGAGGGTGGTTGATGTTCTGAAAATATGGTGAAGGGGGGCACGGGCCAAAAAAGGTTGAGAACCACTGCTTTAGAGGGTGATGATGTCATTTACACAGATGGTTCGGTCGTTGAACGCGTGAGAAGTTCATGGGCTTTACGGCTCAGGCTGGAGGGAGAATTGTGAAGGAAGATTCTGGTGATTTTGCCTGACCATAAGTAGTCTGACTACGGAAGTCATGGCAGTAAGTAAAGCAATAACATGGCTCGAGACAAAGAGCTTCACTCGGACATGTTTCCTTAGTGACTCAATGTGTATGCTCAGGAAGACAGAGATGGGTTGGCTCCGAAGAGAGTGGTTGTTGTCTCTGGGGTGGTCACGACTGGCAAAGATTAGTTTCATTTTCGTGTCACGGCATGCGGGTGTACAAGTAAATGAACAGACTGAGAGGCTTGCAGGTAGGGCTACTGTGGGGGGGGGGGGGTGGGGGTGGGGGGGGGGGGTGGCAGACGAGCCATGGACCAAGCTGATATACTGACTGCTCTACGAGAAGTAAGTCGTGTTCGAGAACAAAGTGATGACTATGAATCTACGGCCATGATCAGACTGCGAGAAGAGCAAGTTAAATGAAGTGTGGCCAAAGAAGAACACTATGCAGGAAGCGAAAGAAGATTAATAAAGCAACACAGAACTGGTGTCGTTAGACGCTACACGCTTCTGGATTTACCGAGGAGGGGATCCGAACACTTAATGGACTGAATGGTTCGATGTGCATTAAGAGTGATATGTCGACTAACTAACTAACTAACTAACTAACTAACTAACTAACTAACTAACTAACTAACTAACTAACTAACTAACTAACTAAGTAACTAACTAACTAATTAACTAACTAACTAATTAGCTAATTAACTAATTAGCTAATTAACTAATTAACTAATTAACTAATTAACCAACTAACCAACCAACCAACCAACCAACCAACCAACCAACTAACTAACTAACTAACTAACTAACAAATTTACTAACTAACTAACTAAAAATATTACCTACCAACCTGTCTACCATCCAACCTATTAACCAAAATACGAGTACCTAAGTAACTGTCTATCACCCAACTTATCAAGCAAAATATCTACCTACCTGTCAACCATCCAACCTACCAAGCAAAATACTTACTTGCCTGTCTACCACCCAACCTACCGACCAAAATATCTATACTTGTCTACCATCCAACCTTCCGACTAAACTAACTATCTGCCTGTCTACAATCCAACCTACCAACGAACATTCCTACCTACCTACCTGTCCACCATCCAACCACCCAACAAACATACCAACCTACCTATCTGTCTACCATCCATCCAACCTACCAACAAACATACCTATCTACCTGCCTGTCTACCATCCAACCTACCAACCAACATACCTACCGACTTCTCTGCCATTCAACCTACCAACCAACATACCTACCGACTTCTCTACCATTCAACCTACCAACCAACATACCTACCTGCCTGCCTGTCTACCATCTAACCTACCAACCACCATACTTACCGGCTTCTCTGTCATTCAACCTACCAACCAACATACCTACCTGCCTGCCTGTCTACCATCTAACTTAACAACCAACATACCTGCCTGCCCGCCTATCTACCATCTAATCTACCAACCGACATACCTACCTGCCTGCCTGAATGTGTTGATGGGTGAGGATGTGTGTATGGGTGGTGAGATGTGTGTGTGTGTGTGTGTGTGTGTGTGTGTGTGTGTGTGTGTGTGTGTGTGTGTGAATGTATGGGTGGTGAGATGTGTAGTTAAGGGATGTGTGATTGGGGTTTGGAGATCGGGGTGGGATGGTTGGCGAGTGGGTGGATGGAGGATGTGTGGGAGGGTGAGTGTGTGTAGGTTGGGGGTGGGAGGGGATGTGTGGGTGCGGGAGGTGTGTGGGTGGGGGAGATTGTGTGGTGGGTGATATGTGTGCAAGGGGGGATGTGTGGGTGGTTTCGGGTTTGTGTGGGTAAGTGCAGGATATGTGAGTTGGCGGGAATATGTGTGTTTGGGGGTGTTGGAAATGTGGTTGGGGGATGTGTGCTTGGCTGAGTGTTTGGGGGTGTGTGGGTGGGTGGTGGAAGATATGTGGGTGGATGAGTGTTGGTAGGTTATGGGATTGGTGGAGGATGTGTGCGTGTGGGTGGGTATGGATGGGTGGTTGCATGCATGTGTGTCTGGGTGTGTGGGTGGGTGGGGAATGTGTGGTGGGGGATGTGTGGTGGGTGGGAGATGTGTGTGTGTGGGTAGGAAGATGATGTATGTGGGGGTGTGTTTAGGATGTATTGGTTGGGGCATGCGTGGATGGATGGGGTCATGTATGTACCTGTGGGTATGTGTGTGGTTGGGTGGTGGATGTGTGTGTGGGGGACACGCGGATGGATAGGAGATGGGTGGGTGGGGGATTTGTCTCATAACATGGTAACATGCATTATTTATGCTTACAACATTCATTTGACAATGTTTTTTTCCTATGTGAATGCACTATGCACTGATGAACGAAAGATGAGTGATTGGAAGGGCCGAATGTAAGACGGGCCTGCGTGCTCAATTTGTTACCCTTCGAAAATAAAGTTTGTTCGTTCGTTCATTCGTTCGTTCTACCATCTAACCTACCAACAAACATACATACCGACTTCTCTGCCATTCAACCTACCAACCAACATACCTACCTACCTGCCTGCCTGTCTACCATCTAAACTACCAACCAACATACCTACCTGCCTGTCTGCAGACAAAGACATTGTTTCCATAATTCCATTGCCTGGGGCTGGTGTTTACCGGCTAACAGACAAGATTATGAGGTTGGCTGTAAATCGTAACGTTAAAAAGGCAAGCGTTCATATTGGTATTAATTACATCATGAACAACCAGCAAATCACAGCATCTCAACTGCTGGCGCTCTTGAACGGATTACGTTACACTTTTCATAACTCGTCCATTTTCTTCTCCTCCATCATATCACCATTGTCGTCTAGTTGACATAAATAACAACATATTGCAGACGTTTTGTTCTCACAAAAACATACAGTTCATCAACAAGACCGGTGTTTACTTCACAGTCTGGAGCACCTAAAAAGCGACTTTATACGGATCAAGTACATTTGTCTACATAGGCACCAGCTTGCTCGCCAAAAATATCAAATACCCAGAACGTACACAACCTACATCCAATACTGGATCGGGTAGGACACTTTTAGCTACACCACCTCAAACTCAAGCCAGACGACATACTCCCGCCACATCAAGTACCAATAGGCCAGAAGAGAGCAGACCACTCATAACCACGGCACCTGATATCCAAGCCAGACGGAACATTTCCACCACACCAAATCCGTACATTAGCCCTCTTTCACACAGGAGGGTGATAATTATGAAGATACGTTCCCTATTCTGCACAACAAGGACCAATCTAGCAGTAACAACAACGTGCCACCATAGCCTCCTGTTAGCCACGAATCAGAGCCTGTAGTTGGAAGTCGTTACACACCCGTGAGAAATCAACAGTATCTATTCCATTGTAACCAAGAGTTGTTATACCTCACACGTTTTAGCCCAGCTTCACTTCGTCAGACACTTATGATGTCGCTGTATCAAGGACCAACACAACCTGGTATTTACTAGCAATTCGGCACAAAGCAACACCGGATCTCGGTACAAGAAAGAGCCTCTTCTAGAAAGTTTATGTGCATACTTGGTTATTGTTTTATATAGCAACGTATTAGATTGTACGTGGCTATAAACATTGACTCGTATTGAAGTCACAGAGATTGACACTTAGTTGGATATCTTTTATAATACTTTTTATCGCGTTTATACTGTGAGTGAGGGGGTCTTCACTGATCATCCTTACTAATCTTTATACGTATTATGTGTGTGAGTGTATATTGATAGAGATATTACTGTTTCTCTGTACTTTAGAGTGTGTATTGTTATAAGGGACGTAAGTTGTATTCATTTTGTGTTTTAAAACATTCATGATTACGCATTGTTAAAATGTCTAATAAGTACGAACACTGGCTCAGTAATAATGGGCTCAGAATCGGGCATATAAATATCTGCCATCTATTAGGGAAGCTGCCTGAACTATCACTTATAGTTAATCACAATTTTCACATGTTCGGCGTCAGCGAAAGTCGATTAAATAGCAACATCTCAGATGATGACATCGCTATCAGAGGCTTTAAAACCACTAGAAGAGATTCCTTATCAGAAACAAGAGATGGTTATTGCAGTTTATATTTATAACTCGCTTAACGCCCACCGTAGGCTTGATTTTGAAACCTGTGAGACTGATTGTGTATGGCTTGAGGTTAAGCTTCAAAATCGCATACCCCTAGTAGTTGGCTATCTTTATCGAAACCCCAGTGCAGGAAATATCTGGTATGAAAAATTCACCACTATGATGGATGCAGTATTTAGTAATGCTAGAGAAATAATACCGCTAGGCGACTTCAACATAGACACTAACAAATCAAACAAAACATGGGAAAACATAATAGAGTCGTATAACTTCCAACAGTTAGTCAAACAAGCCACTAGAATAACAAAATCATCTGCAACACATATAGATCATATCTATACTACGTGTGCTGACAACATCACAGAATGTACTGTACCTATTAAGGTCAATGAGCGATCACTACCCAGTATGTTGCACGTGGTCGAAAAGAGGTACCAAAACTCCGAAACACAAACATCATCTCATCTCATCTCTTCATGGTGCTCTTGTACCTTGCGGTGTCGAGGTGAAGTATAAACTTCGTGAGAGTGCCCGATTATGGGCTTCATATATCGATATTCCCATGGACTCTGCTATTCCCTCCGTCAACGTTTACGTGGTCGGCCTCTTCCTCTGTTTCCATCTGGTATGTACATCATTGCCTGTTGTGGTATGCTGTTGACTGGTAACCTACTTGCATGGCCAAACCATTTGACTTGCTGCTTTCTAATAAAATCTAGTGCTGCTTTAACCCCCACTTTAGCCCTGATTTCTTCATTTCTGATCTTATCTCTTCTTGATACGTTGAGTATTCTTCTCAGGAACCTCATTTCTGTTGTTGTGCTTTTTCTTTTCTCTATTTCTGTCATTGTCCAGGTTTGGCATTGGTAGCATATAGTTGGTAGAAAGATTTTTTTTTTGTAAAGTGCTTTCTTATTCTAAGTATAATATATAGAAATGACAAAAACTTCAGTCAAGATGCCTTTTTACAAGACTTGCTCAACTCATCTCTGGACTATGTTTACCAGCTTCCTGACCCAGATGATGCTCTGCACCACTGGCTGAAGACCTTTCTAAGCGTATTTGATAAGCATGTTCCATTTAAGGAAGTTCGTGTTAAACATCACACTAAGCCCCCTTGGATCACGCAGGAGGTAGTTGAGCTTATGAGAAACCGGGACAGGGTACATAAAAATAGAGATCTAACTATGTACCGTAGTCTGAGAAACAAAGTTCAATATGTTATTCGAAAGGAATAGAAAAACTATTTTAAGAACTTAATAATAGATAAAACCAACAATAAAGATATATGGAAAGCAATTAATACCTTGACAAACAAACACAAATCATCACAATCGTTACCATCAAATCAGGTTACATGTGATCAATTCAGTAATTTCTTTCAGTCGGACATAAACCAACTGAAGGCTGCAATACCAGATGTGCCTCATGACATATCTTTATTATCATCATTCTGTGAGAGCAAATGCTATGGAGACATTCCCACAAACATACCGCTAATGACGACCACTGAAGTATTTACTCATCTCAGTAACCTAAAAAAACAATAACTTATCAGGACAAGATGGAATCAGTAATCGGATCCTTCGCTATGCTGCACCGGCGATCTGCGAGTCACTAAATTTTATATACAATCAATGTCTCACCAAAGGTCACTTCCCATCAGCCTTTAAAATCGCACGTTACACCCACCTTGGGTATTTATGATGCCCATGTTTAACATTGCCTCAACGAGTAATGTATTATTGATTATTTTTCATGCGTTTTAATGCTTATTGTTCTTTTGTTGTTAAAGAATTGCTTCATAAGAGATGTTGAATGAAAGTATGTATGAGAGGAAATAGAGAAGAAGGTCAGAATGTCAGACGGGCCTGCGTGCCCAATTCTTAACCCTTTGAAAATAAAGATTTTCGTTCGTTCGTTCGTTCTACCATCTAACCTACCAAACAACATTACCTACCTGCCTGCCTGTCTACCATCTAACCTAGCAACCAACATATCTACCGACTTCTCAGCCATTCAACCTATCAACCAACATACCTACCTGACTGCCTGTCTACCATCTAACCTACCAACCAACATACCTACCTGCCTGCCTGTCTACCATCTAACCTACCAACCAACATACCTACCGACTTCTCTGCCACTCAACCTACCAACCAACATACCTACCGACTTCTCTGCCATTCAACCTAGCAACCAACATACCTACCTGCCTGCCTGTCTACCATCTAACCTAGCAACCAACATACCTACCTGACTGCCTGTCTACCATCTAACCTACCAATCAACATACTTACCTGCCTGCCTGTCTACCATCTAACCTACCAACCAACATACCTACCATCCTGCCTGTCTACCATCATACCTACCAACCGAAATACTTACCTGCCCGTCTACAATCCAACCTACTAACCAATATACCTACCAGCCCGTCTACCATCCAACCTACCCAACAAATTACCTATCTGCCTACCTGCCTATCTACCAGGTAACCTACCAACCAAAATACGTACCTGCATGTCTACCATCCAACCTACCGACCAAAATACCTACCGACCTGTCTGTCTACCATCCAAACTACTAATTAAAATACCTACCTAACTGCATGCCTGCCTGCCTGCCTGTCTGTCTGCCAGTCTACCTACCTACCTGTCTGCAATGGATGGTATTCTAAACAACATGCACTCTCTTACCGCACGACCTCTGCGCCACAACGCAAGCTAGAACGGTCCAAAACATTGAGCTCCTCATGACTGCAGGTGTTCAGTATGACTGAGTTAGGTCTTCATAAAATCCGTGTCTAGATATCTGGTATTTATTATAGATATCACATTGCGTATTCATGAGACTGCGCCATGAAAGCGGGGGTTGTTCAATATTTGAATCCTTTTGTTCTTGTCTGCTATATAAATATTCATTGTTTTGTCAACTAAGGAGTCATGCTTTCATAAAATGGGGCTTCTTCTTTTTCTTCTCGTGACAGATATTGACGATTAGGATTATTCGGCCCTCGCTGCCATTTGACATTATAATGAAGTTGAATTCGCTATTATTATTATTATTATTATTATTATTTGGCTTGCATCTGTTAAAGTTTTGTACCTACATCTTTCGTTGTCTTCTTTTGTATCTCTGCACATAATATTAATTAATTTATGGCATCTCTTCTATTGACTGTTGTAATACATTTCATTTGTCTTTTCTATGTGGTTTTGATAAGCTATCTAACGCGGATTGGAGCTGTCATTGTCTCAGCGTATGATTTCTTCTCTGACAATAATATTCTGTTTTATCTTTTTATTTTTCATTTTCCGTACAGACACCATCCTGGGGGACACCACCCTGGGGGTTTCGAGGGACATTATGTTGTGGTGTAGTCCACATCTCAGCTGGTCAAGTTAGAACGGCCAAAGACATCACGGTCAACCCTCAAGGGAAAGCAGGGGCAGACAATGTGCATTCCCCGCCATCCAAGGAGGCTTCCGAAATTGCAGAGCCGGTACATAGCTCTCTGTAAAGTGAACTATTATCAGATGCGAAGAATGCGGACAAACAGATCTGTGAATAATAGGAACTTGGCAGCTCCATCATGACAAGACACCCACCTATTCTTCACATCTCATTTAGACTTTCTTGGCCAAACACAATATTCCTCTGGTTTGTAGGGCTTCTGACACTAAAGACATGGCTCCTTGTGGTTTCTGACTGTTATCCATGCTCAAAATGCCACTGAGAGAGACATAATTTGAGTTCTTAGAAGACATGATGCGGAACACAATTGCCATGCTGTATTCCAGTCCAGAGAAGTCTTCCTGAAGTACCTCCAACACTGTCAGAACTGCTGGGAGAAGTGCGAAGAAATTGATGACTTTACTCCAACTGACCTACAAAATGATTGCTTTAAACAAACAATGCCTTCAATAAACAGTTCAGTGAGCAGACTGTGTACAGCGGAGAACAGCCACTCTCAGCTTCCTTGATGACGAATACCCACAGGACCTCTGGATCCGAATCTATACAAATGGGTCAGCACAAAATGCTGTTCGAAATAGAGGAGCGGGAGTGTACATATAATACCCAAATAATACTAGGGACACGGCCAGAGTACCAACAGGAAAGTACTGCCATAACTATGATGCTGAAATTGAGGCAATCAAGATAGCAACAGAGAAATTACTAAATACCAGCCATGATACACACCCTGTGGTGATATTGACAGATGCAAAATCAGTACTCGAGGCGCTCCTGTCTAGGAAATTGTCAATACTAAGGACACTACTTTCTGAACTTAGCAGTCAATATAAGGTCACCATACAGTGGATACCATCCCACTGTGGAATGCCTGGATACGACAGAGCTGATCGATTGGCTAAGGAAGGGGCCTGATGTGCCCGTTACATACCACCAAAAGAAAAGAATGATCAAATCGGTTAGAAAGCCACCAAAACCTGCTCAAGACGACTACCACATTATGGACAGACCAGAACAAGTCATTATTCTGCGCCTCAGAACAGAACACAATAGATTGCGCAACCACATGTATACAAAATTCAAGATTGGTGAATCAGCCATATGCACATGTGGATTGGCGTCGCAGACAGCAGAGCACATACTCCAAGACTGTCCAAATTATAACATGTCTAGGCAAACCTTCTGACCTAGAGAGATGACAGTGGAAGATAAACTCTATGGACCGCTGAGTGAAATAAAAAAGACAGTTAAATTCATACAAGAGACATTGCAGTTATAGGCATATTTCAAGCGAACGAAAGAAGAAGAAGAACAAGTAAAAACCACTAGACCAGAGGTTCCCAAACCACGGCCCGAAAGTGGCACGCGAGGTCTCGTTATTTAATATAATATATTTTAATAATTTCAAAAATTCACTCGAAACGTCCCGTCAGCGTGCGATAATTTACTCTGCTCGTGATTGTTATGCTCAGATATGATCGAATGCGCCTGTTCAATTCGCAACGAAATGTTATGAAGTTCCCATATCCCAGCCTTGTCGACCAATCAGAGTGCGCAAGGATCCTTGTTGTCGCATGTTACAACTGTTTAGCAGAGTCGGTAGTATTGTGATAAAATTTGATGTTTTTTTCAAATACAAATTGACCGTTAAAGCCTATAAACATGAGTGTTGAACTGGCGTGAGTTCAGACAGTTTCTATCAGACCTGAACGAGAAATACAGTGAGCTACTGTTACACTGTGATGTTAGATGGCTATCTAAAGGGAAAGTTCTGTCACGTTTCTGGGCACTGAAAAATAGTGTCTATTTGTTTCTGACTGAAATAAATGAAGTGCCTACAGACCGGAAATGTCTGCTGAACGATGTCTGGCTTAAAGACTTGGCATTTTTGGTGGATATCACGTCTCATTAAATGCTCTTTAAATGCGAGCATCCAGGGAAAAACAAACTATTCGCACATTTGTGTGATGACGTTTCTTCATTTAAAATGAGACTACGACTGTTTAAGGGACAGCTGACTGAAAGGACATTAGAGGCGTTTCCAACTCTGAAGACGCTTGTGGTGGACAAGAAATATGACCTTTTACAGTACAAAGTAAAAGTTGAAAGTCTTCTGGATATTTTTCAGTCGAAATTTCAAGAGTTCACAACAGTGGAGGATAATGTTGCCCTCTTCATAGATCCGTTCGCATTTCCTGACGCCAAGCTCTGTCAATAAAAGCAAAACCTTCAGCACGAAGTAATTGATTTAAAATGCAGTTCTACACTGAGATATACATTTCTGGAGCTGCCTGCTTAATCTTCAGCTAGTCATATGATTTCATTCTGGCGATGTTTGCCTGGCGAAGAATTTGAACACTTGCCTTCATTCGTCCAGAGATACGTTTGTCGTTTCGGTTCGTCTTACAAATGCAAGAGGTCATTTTCCGCAATGAACGTTATTAAAAACCAAAACAAAACAACAAGCAACGTTCAGACTCACCGACAGTAATCTGGCTGTGATTATGACTTTGGGCACGACAGATTTGTGCCCAGACATTGAATAACTGACATCTGAACTTAAGTAACTGGTTATGAAGAACAGTAACAATTGTAAATAAATTACACTTATAGCGATTTTCGAAACTGATTTAGAATTTATTGTGAAATGAACTTTTGATTTAAAAAAAAAAAAAAAAACCAACAACAACAACAACAACAAAAATTACCGCAGTGTAATACTGACATTGACTACCTTTAAAGTTTTAGAAGTTTGTTGACGAAAGTTCAGAAAAGTAAGAATGACATTGAACGAATTTTATAATGTTATAACGTTGTGGTCCGCTTAACTACCGAAAATAGTAGATATGGCCCTCTGCTTGAAAAGCTTGGGAACCACTGCACTAGACAAAGCAGCACGTGGCAATTTCAGAATTCCGCAAACCGGGTTCGAAATCAACAACAGGCGATTTGAAAGTAGACCGCCTTGCGTTTATTTTCACTAAGTTATGAGCGTCGGTAGTTCAAAAAGCAACAGTTGACTACAGAACAGGAGTCGCAGTATTGTACTGGCCATTCGCTCGCCTGCCAGCCCGGTAAACATGGATTCGTTCCGCATCGGGCCAGATTCGTACAGGGTGTATTGTTAATGACTCTGCAGTGATTGAGAATATTGCCGGTCCAAGTTTTGTATTTCCCTTTTATGGTGCATGAACTTTACAGAGGGTGGTTCAAAACATGAACCGGCAATATTTTCAAACACTGTTCAAACACTGCACAATCATTAAAAATACACCCTGTAATTTTAAAATGTGTCTTGGTTCCCTCGTGGTCTCAGCCCAAAATGGGTACCAGGAAATATCGTGGGAAGTAAAGAGGGCCGGTGTGACACTGACCATATCACTGACCGAGTGCCGACTGCTCTATAAAATGATGTGTCTAACACCATATGTCCAAAGCGGCTTCGGGCGTGAAAAAGGATTTGTTTGTTGGTTTTTTTTTTAAAGACCTACTGATCTTAATATTGCCAAGAAGATCATAAGCAACCACATAATGATGGGGTTGATTGCGATGCCCCGTAAAGGACATGTAACTGATGTGTAACATATACAGGGTGGGCACTCTTCCGACAGACGGGTCTAAATAGTTCTGCAATGAATAATTTTATATAACTAACACTAACCCTAACCCTAACCCTAATCACTTATTCACTGCAGAACTATTTAGACCCGTCTGTCGGAAGAGTGCCTACAGGGTGTATTTGTAATGAATGTGCAGTGTTTGAAAATAATACCGGTCCAAGTTTTGTATTTACCTGTTATGTTGCATGAACTTTACAAAGGGTGAATACAAAACTTGGACCGGCACAATTTTCAAACACTGCACAGTCATCAAAAACACACCCTAAATTATACACGAAACTCTGGTGATTGTGTCATATGACGAACCATGGACACTCTCTACCGCCATGGCACGTGTTGGTGAGCGGATGTCTATAGATGTATACAATTTAGGAGACAAATGTCGATGAGCGGATATTTATAGATGTATACAATTTAGTAGGCACATGTCGATGAGCGGATATTTATAGATGTATACAATTTAGTAGGC
Source organism: Cepaea hortensis (assembly GCA_963921405.1). Taxonomy (NCBI): domain Eukaryota; kingdom Metazoa; phylum Mollusca; class Gastropoda; order Stylommatophora; family Helicidae; genus Cepaea; species Cepaea hortensis. The sequence continues at coordinate 24,003,595 of OY992887.1, read as the reverse complement.
ACATGTCGATGAGCGGATATTTATAGATGTATACAATTTAGGAGAACAATTTTGATGAGCGGATATTTATAGATGTATACAATTTAGGAGAAAAATGTTGATGTGCGGATATTTATAGATGTATACAATTTAGGAGAAAAATGTTGATGAGCGGATGTTTATAGATGTATACAATTTAGGAGGAAAATGTCGATGAGCGGATGTCTATAGATGTATACAATTTAGGAGAAAAATGTTGATGAGCGGATGATTATAGATGTATACAATTTAGGAGAAAAATTTTGATGAGCGATGTTTATAGATGTATACAATTTAGGAGAAAAATGTCGATGAGCGGATGTCTATAGATGTATACAATTTAGGAGACAAATGTCGATGAGCGGATGTTTATAGATGTACACAATTTAGGAGACAAATGTCGATGAGCCGATGTTTATAGATGTATACAATTTAGGAGACAAATGTCGATGAGCGGATGTTTATAGATGTACACAATTTAGGAGACAAATGTCGATGAGCGGATGTTTATAGATGTACACAATTTAGGAGACATATGTTGATGAGCGGATGTTTATAGATGTATAGTTTAGGAGACAAATGTCGATGAGCCGATGTTTATAGATGTATACAATTTAGGAGGCACATGTCGATGAGCGGATGTTTATAGATGTATACAATTTAGGAGATAAATGTTGATGAGCGGATATTTATAGATGTATACAATTTAGGAGGCACATGTCGATGAGCGGATGTTTATAGATGTATACAATTTAGGAGATAAATGTTGATGAGCGGATATTTATAGATGTATACAATTTAGGAGGCACATGTCGATGAGCGGATGTTTATAGATGTATACAATTTAGGAGGCCCATGTTGATGAAAATAGAAGATATGGAAGGGATCAAAATAGGGGGGGGGGTGCATCAATAACATTAGATATGCAGGTGATACAGTCTTGATTACAGACTATGAACAGGACCTGCAACATTTAGTAGATGCGGTTGTTGCATACAGTGAACAACTAGGGTTAGAATTGATTTGTAAGAAGACACAGATTATGGTCGTCACTGGGATGAAGGAAATACCACAATGTTATACACAAGTAAATGGGCATATTCTTAAACAAGTGAATCGGTACAGTTATCTCGGAGCAGTCATAAGATCTGATGGGAGATGCCTTGAAGAAATTAGAACAAGAACAGCCATTGCGAAGGTAGCCTGTTGCAAGATGAAAAACGTATTGACTAATAAAAATATATCAATTGAAACGAGAAAAAGAGTTGAGGTGCCACATAGTACCTGTGCTTTTGTATGGATGTGAAGCGTGGACAATGAGCAGACAAGCTGAAAAATAGCTGATGGCTGTGGAAATGTGGTTTCTGAGGAAAATGCAAAAAATACCATGGACAGACAGAAAAACCAATGAACAAGTCCTTCAAGAAACAAATGAAGATCGTAAACTGATTAGAGACATTAGACGTAGACAGTCAAAGTTTCTTGGGCATGTTATGAGAAGAAATGAATTGGAGAACTTGGTGACAACTGGCAAGATCGAAGGGAAGAGACCAGGGGGCGGCCCAGAAGTAAATACCTGGATGACTTGGCCACGTGGCATGGCGAAACAGAAACACGGAGCTGATCCACGACTCTGGTGATCGGGTGATATGGCAAAACATGACCGCCCACGCTTATCAGCATGGCACATGATAGATTGATGGATGTTGATGAGCGGATGTTTATAGATGTATAGTTTAGGAGACAAATGTTAATGAGCGGATGTTTATAGATGTATAGTTTAGGAGACACATGTTGATGAGCGGATGTTTATAGATGTATAGTTTAGGAGACACATGTTGATGAGCGGATGTTTATAGATGTATACAATTTAGGAGATACGTGTTGATGAGCGGATGTTTATAGATGTATAGTTTAGGAGACACATGTTGATAAGCGGATGTTTATAGATGTATAGTTTAGGAGACACATGTTGATAAGCGGATGTTTATAGATGTATAGTTTAGGAGACGCATGTTGATAAGCGGATGTTTATAGATGTATAGTTTAGGAGACACATGTTGATAAGCGGATGTTTATAGATGTATACAGTTTAGGATGATGCATTGTCATAGGGCGTGAACATGGTAATATAGAAAGTAAACAAGCATGCACGCCGAGAACATGAAAGCAGATAAAAATGTGTTGTTAACATTGTCTGCATTAATTTAAACAGGAGCCATTAAGACAATGTAGCGCGATTTATTGCTTGATATATTTCGCTTACTGCAGAATTGTGTATCTAATGAAGTGAATAAAAGAATAATTGTACTTTAGCTAAAGCAATTAAAACACATAGATACAGGTATTATTCGAATGTGGAACATGTGTTCTCCCCACGGTAATCTCACATTTAACATTAACTCTGTCTGGTTGCATAAAACCGCCTGTAAGCCAGGCAATAAATCGTGCAACATATTGTTTGTGGGTTCTGTGTTTAAATTCACTAAGGGAATACATTGTTTCGAAGTCTACATTAATATTAATCATCATTATCGTGTACCATGCCGATAAGTGTGAGCGGGTATGTTTCGCCATCTCACAGGATCATGTATCAACACTGTGTTCTTGTCTCAACCATGCCACGCGGCAAAGTCATTCAGATATTTACTTCTCTGCCTTCCCATCATACTTTTCCTCTCAATCTAGGTAGTTGTCACCAAGTTCTCAAATGTATTTCCTCTCAAAACGTGCCTAAAAATAATGACTGTTTACGTCTAATTTCTCTAATCAGTTTACGGTATTCATTTGCATCTTGTTGGACTTGCTAATTGGTTGTTCTGTTTGTCCATAGTATTCTTTGCATCTTCCTCAGAAACCACATTTCCACAGCCGTCAGATGTTTTTCAGCTTGTCTGCTTATTGTCCAGGTTTCATATCCATACACAAGTATAGGTTCTAGGTAGCACTTGAACACTTTTTTTCTCGTTGCAGTTGACGTCTTTTTATTGGCCAGTGTGTTTTCCATCTTGCTAAAGGCTACCTTCGCCATAGCGATTCTTGTTCTAATCTCTTAAAGGTACGTCCCTCAGATGTTATGACTGTTCCGAGATAATTGTAACGATTCACTTGTTTAAGGGGAGTGTACATAAAATACCCAAATAATACCAGGGACACGGCCAGATTACCAACAGGAAAGTACTGCCATAACTATGATGCTGAAATTGAGGCAATCAAGATAGCAACAGAGAAATTACTAAATACCAGCCATGGTACACAACCTGTGGGCTATTGACAGATGCAAAAATCAGTACTCGAGGCGCTCCTGTCTGGGAAATTGCCAGTACTACGGACACTACTTTCTGAACTTAGCAGTCAGCATAAGGTCACCATACAGTGGATACCATCCCACTGTGGAATACCTGGAAACTACAGAGCTCATCGATTGGCTAAGGAAGGAGCAAAAGAAGAACAGCCTGATGTGCCTATTACATACCACCAAAAGAAAAGAATGATCAAATCAGTCAGAAAGCCACCAAAACCTGTTCAAGATGACTAACACATTATGGACAGACCAGAACAAATCATTATTCTGCGCCTCAGAACAGGACACAATAGATTACGCAACCACATGTATACAAAATTCAAGATTGGGGAAACAGCCATGTGTACATGTGGATTGGCGTCGCAGACAGCAGAGCACATACTCCAAGACTGCCCAAAATATAACATATATAGGCAAACCTTCTGGCCTAGAGAGGCGACAGTGGAAGATAAACTCTATGGACCGCTGAGCGAACTAAAAAAGACAGTTAAATTCATACAAGAGACAACATTGCAGTTATAGACATATTTCAAGCGAACGAAAGAAGAAGAACTTGTTTAAGGATATTCCAATTTACTTGCACATTACATTGTGATATTCCTTTCTCCCACTGACGACCATAATCTGTGTCTTCTTACGATTTAATTCTAACCGTCGTTGTTCACTGTGTATAAAAACCACATCTACTAAATGTTGCAGATCCTGTTCATTGTGTGAAATAAATGCTGTTTAATCCGCATATTTTTCATTGGCACCTTTCCGTCTTGACAGACGATAGTTTGGTACATTGTGCTTCAAAAAGGCTTAATAACTACGACCCATGGCGGTGGCGAGTGTGGCTGGTAAGGCCAATTCTTGCTGAAAATGTTTGCCCACAGTAGATGCATGTGAAAACATTGTCATTTCCACCATTGCGCGCCTTCTTACGTCTCTCACGCTCTGTGTGTGCTTTATCTGCAATCATTTTCTCCTTTGTCTTTATTCCATTTCTGATAGTTGCCCTCCATGCAACACGTTCAGCGGCGACTTGCTCCCAATGTGCATTATCAATGCCTGTATCAATCAAGTTCCGCTTACACACATCTTTGTATCGTAGTAGAGGCCGACCCTGAGATCTCCTACCCGTCTGTAATTCACCAAAAAAGATATCCTTTGGTATTCTACCATCATCCATCCTCCTAACATGTCCTATCCATCTAAGTCTACGAAGACTGAGCATGGAATAAACCGTCACACAACCTGAGCTTTCCAATACTTCTGTATTTGTGATTTTGTCTTGCCACTTAATACCAAGTATTCTTCGCAGATACCGCATATGAAAGCTGTTTAACCGTTTTTCTTGGCGTGAGTAAGTTGTCCAGGTTTCACTGCCATAAAGAAGAGTACTAAGGACACAGGCTTGGTAGACGAGGACTTTTGTTTTGGCAGTAAGCTTAATGTTCTCCCAGACTCTTTTTGCTAACATGTTCAATATTGTTGATGCCTTGCCAATCCTTATGTTGATTTCCTGATCGATGGATAATTTGCTATTTACTTCTGATCCTAGATATGTAAAATGGTCTATTATCTCCAGTTCGGCGTCGTCAATAAAGATTTATGATACACCATGTGCACCTTGTGACATAATCTGTGTCTTCTTTTTGTTAATTGTTAAACCAGTGGAAAATCCTGGATACATGGTTCTTACATTCCAGGTTGCAAGCCGTAGCTTGAGGTTTCTATTATTCTTTTTATTAGTACCTGGTGCAATGGTTTTACAGCCTGCGATTCAGATTTTGTCCTAGCCCCAAGCACCCATTGAAGCAGGCAGGCTGTGGCGGATCAGCACCCAATTGGCCGGGGGCTGCCCAGCTTGAGGCGGGCGGTAGCTGATCAGTGACACCTGTAGGTGTCTCCCACCGTCAGAGGCAACGCGTGGCGCCCCATGTCTACGCCAACTGACAAGAACTTATAACCCGTAACAGTTGCCTCTCGCTTTGATTCCGAGACCGGTTAAGACCAGGGATGGAGTATTGCCTCTCCATAGCACAAAACCTGGGCTAAAATAAAGAAACCATGTATTGCCCATGCAGCATGATCCCTCTCTCGGCCTGCCTAGTTCACTCCAGAGGTAAGTTAACACCTATACATCTGGAACAAGACAAGCTGCAGAAGCTGCCGGATCAGCAAAGCAATGCTCTAACTGTCCGCATGTCGGAGCTTCGATCCTAGACCAGCTGCCAACCAAGGCTTAGGGCCTGGTCTGCCCTGCCATGACTATTTTGTCTTTGGGTTGCATTTCCTCGCACCAGGATAAGGCTTGTACCCTCCCAATTGCGCTCTTCCGCCCGAAGCCGTTGGCACAATGTGGGGTGTCGGGTTTGGTAAGCGCCGCCCAACATTCGGCGCTGACAGAAAACAGGTAGTACCGTCTAATGTCAAATCCGCATATTTAATGTTATTGATATTACGTCCCCCATTGGTGATTCCTCTCATATCTTCTAAATTTCTAAAAACCATTTTCACTGTATAGGGAACAAATAAGATATGGAGACATTACACATCCCTGTCGCTCACCTCTCTTAATAAGCTGATATTGACCTACTTCATTATCAATCTTTATGGCAGCTTGTTATTTCCAAAATATATTATTTTTAACACGTCTAAGGTCTTTCCCATCAGTTTGTAGATCTGCAAGCATCTTCATCATGTTGAAATGTCTTACTTTATCGAAAGCCTTAAAGAAAAGATGTAGGTCTTTGTTTACTTCTATAGCATGCTCAATTAATAGTATCAGCAACTACACAGTTTTACCGTACCCTTGCATTCTACGAACACACATTGTTATTTCGGGTTGTATTTTCTTCCTAACCCCTTGCATGATGATCCTTAGCAAAATCTTCGTGATGTAGATTATTAGACTAATTTTTCGACGTTGATTACATTCCAAGGCTTCTGGTTTCCTCGGGATTGCAATGAATATAGAAGTACTCAATTCAGGAGGTATATCTCCAGTATCATATTTTGCGTTCAGAAGTCTGGTGACCTGTTCTATCCCATATTCTTTTAAAGCATTGATAATTTATGTTGTGATGTTGCCTACACCCTGACTCTTGACAGTTTTCATATGGTTAAGAGAATTTTGAACTTCCATCTTCAAAATTGATGGCCCTTCATTACAGTTGGTTGCATATTCTTTACAGGACATTTGCAGTCAACATTCATTCATTCATTCATTCAGTATATTGTCCTTTGCAGAACCTTGCTCCCATAACAACCTTCCTGAAAACCTCTCGATCATAAGCAAGATGCCCCACGTACGATGCACCCATCTGAAGATCATCCGCCACATCCTGCACCCATCTTCTCTTTGGCCTTCCTCTTCCTCTCTTCCTAGACATATACCCCTCCATTATTGTTCTCTCCAAACTTTCGTGACGTTTCGAGTGACCAAAATATTTAAATTTTCTTTGTTTTATCGTCTTTAATAGCCAACCTTCTTCAATATTCAGCTCTTGAAGTATGGAAGCATTTGTTCTTTTCTTTACCTAAGATATTCTTAGAACCCGTCTATAACATCTATATTGAAAGACATTTATGCGCTGTTCAGCTTGTTTCGTAATTGTCCAGGTCTCACATGCGTATGTTGCAATGGGAAAGATGCATGCTCTTAGAAATCTAATTGTTTGCAGTCAACAACTGCATTTTTCGCTGTTGTTGATGTCTTGGCAAGTTTACATTCAGTAGTTTGCCATTGCTTTCTAAACGACCGGCACCCATACCGTTTACATAAAAAACCAACACAACGCGGTCCGCTGCCAAATCGCGCAGCTGTGTTTCGAACGCGGGTATACGGGATCACGAATCGCGTTCGTAAGCTCTTTGCCACGGAGCACGGCGTTCCTTCATTATTATTCTGAAAATCATACTGTTCTTCTCTTGTATCGTTATAAAGATCGTTCACATAATGTGACCACGCGGGACGCAGAGGTGTTTCCAAGGCACCAGGGCCGGGTTATATACTGGCCAAGACCTACTAACACGTCCTAGCCGTGCGTCCTGGGCAACAGGTCTCTTCGGGGTCCTGGCTAACGTAGTAGGATCGTTGATTCCTCCGAAGTCGGAGAGTGTCTGTATGCACGGCGAGGAACCACTAGTCTGCACACCAATAAGCCAGACATGGGACAACGGATACTCACGCAAACCTCAGTCCGGTATGACATATGTGTTGTGTTGTTTGTCCATCAAGAATGATGATCTTCTTCTTCTTTCGTTCGCCTGAAATATGTTTATAACTGCAATGTTGTCTCTTGTATGAATCTAACAGTCTTTTTTAGTTCGTTCAGCGGTCCATAGAGTTTATCTTCCACTGTTGTCTCTCTAGGCCAGAAGGTTCGCCTGGATATGTTGTAGTTTGGGCAATCCTGGAGTATGTGCTCTGCTGTCTGCGACGCCAAACCACATGTGCACATGGCTGAGTCACCAATCTTGAATTTTGTATACATGTGGTTGCGTAATCTATTGTGTCCTGTTCTGAGGCGCAGAAGAATGACCTGTTCTGGTCTGTCCATAACGTGGTAGTCGCCTTGAGTAGATGGCTGATGAGGCCTATTTTGGCTCGAAATGTTCTTTGATAATGTGGACAAAGAATGCTTGACGTTTCTGGAGGAGGATTTCCTGCAGTGGTTTTCTTCTTTCTTCTTCTTCTTCTTTCGTTCGCTTGAAATATGTCTATATCTGCAATGTCGTCTCTTGCATGAATTGAACTGTTTTTTTCAGTTCACACAGTGGTCCATAGAGTTTATCTTCCACTGTCGTCTCTCTAGGCCAGAAGGTTTGCCTAGATATGTTATATTTTGGGCAGTCTTGGAGTATGTGCTCTGCTGTCTGCGACGCCAATCCACATGTGCACATGGCTGTTTCACCAATCTTGAATTTTGTATACATGTGGTTGCGTAATCTATTGTGTCCTGTTCTGAGGCGCAGAATAATGACTTGTTCTGGTCTGTCCATAATGTGGTAGTCATCTTGAGCAGGTTTTGGTGGCTTTCTGACTGATTTGATCATTCTTTTCTTTTGGTGGTATGTAACGGGCACATCAGGCTGTTCCTCTTTGGCTCCTTCCTTAGCCAATTGATCAGCTCTGTCGTTTCCGGGTACTCCACAGTGGGATGGTATCCACTGTATGGCGACTTTATGCTGACTGCTAAGTTCAGAAAGTAGTGTCCTTAGTACTGGCAATTTCCCAGAGAGGAGCGCCTCGAGTACTGATTTTGCATCTGTTAGTAGCACCACAGGTTGTGTACCATTGCTGTTATTTAGTAATTTCTCTGTTGCTATCTTGATTGCCTCAATTTCGGCATCATAGTTATGGCAGTACTTTCCTGTTGGTACTCTGGCTGTGTCCCTATTATTATTTGGGTATTCTATGTACACTCCCGCTCCTCCATTTCGAACAGCATTTTGTGCTGACCCATCTGTGTAGACTCGGATCCAGAGGTCCTGTGGGTATTCTTCATCAAGGAAGCTGAGAGTGGCTGTTCTGCGCTGCACACTGTTCTGTTCTTCCTTGTCAAATATTCCTCTCACTTTTGTCTGGATTTGTAATGATAGTCTATGCTCATCTTTCCATGGAGTTCGCTCTGGAATAGTTGTTAGGGGGATACCAACTGTGGGCAGATCAGTGGTTTCTCTGCAGAGTCGTTTGGCCTGGTGGATAAAACTACTTCTTTTCAACCGCCCCATAGCTAGGTTTTCAAATCTGTTCTTCATAGGGTGGCCTGGCAAGCTGAGGAACTTTTCTGCTTGTATTAGCGTTTTCGTATCTCTGCGCTCACTCAGTGCCTGTGTCTTCCCCATCTTCTCCATTTCCACTATAGGGGTTGATCTCATCCCTCCTGTGGTGACTCTAAGTGCTTGATTTTGCACCTTGTCCAGCTCTTGTAGTGTGGTATTTGATGCTGAACACCACGCAGTTGACCCATATTCCAGGTGTGGTCGTATGCTCTGTTGGTAAACTTTGCTAAGTATTTTCGTACTGGCTCCCCATGTGGTTCCACTTAGCTTTCTCAGGATGGCTATTTTCCTTCTGGCTTTTGCTACTGCTTTGTTGATGTGCTTTCTCCATGTCAGCTTGCCATCAAATGTTACTCCAAGGTATGTTGGTTCTTTATCTTCTCTTAGGGGTGTTCCATTTATCTGGATGATCCCTGCCTTTTGTTTTGGAGAGAGGGTAAATAGGGTGGTGCTGCACTTGTCAGTGTTTATGCTGACACACCATCTATTTGCCCATGCAGCAAGTGTATCTACAGCTCTTTGTAGCAATCTGGTGGCCACTGATGCATATTCATTTGTGCTCCATAGAACCAGGTCATCGGCGTACATTGCCGCTTTAATTCCATGCGGTAGGTGAGCAACAAGATCATTGATGAAGATTAGAAAAAGTGTGGGGGACAAGACTCCGCCCTGGGGGACACCGTGACGCAGTAGTACTTTCTTGCTCTTGAGTCCGTCTATCTGTACTCGGGCTCTTCTGTTGTGCAAGTATGCTTTCACCCATTTGTACATTCTTCCATTGACTTTGCAGTTTCTCAGTTTCTTCATCAGACCTTCTTTCCAGACTTTGTCAAAGGCTTTCTTCAGATCTATCCATGCCGCGAGCACCAGCTTCTTCTCTTGGAATGCATCCTCAATTTCTTGAGAGAGGTAGGTTGTCTGATCTTCCGTAGAGTAGCACTGCCTAAAGCCAGCCTGCTGTGGCACAAGGATGTTTTTACTTTCAATGTACCACTGCAGTCTGTGATTGATGATGCGCTCCAGTGTTTTGCAGAGACAGCTGGTGAGGCTAATTGGTCTGTAGCTAGAGGCAATGGAACCATCTTTCCCTGATTTTAGGAGGGGTATCATCATTGCTTCTCTCCAGGCTTGTGGAACACTGCCTAAGGTCCAGCTGTTATTGAAGATCTGCAACAGCTTTGTTTTGGCCTCTGTTCCTAGGTTCCTGATCATTTCATTGGAGATACCATCAGCTCCTGGTGACTTTCTCATTTTCAGTTTTGATATGGCTAGCTCCAGTTCGCTGATTGTGATGGGTGCCTCCAGAACCTCATGTACTATTTCCTTCTGTCCTGTATGTTGTCGTTTCTCTCGAATCTCTTGTTGTTTCTCTGGACTAATTTTGATATTGCTATCTTGTGCGAACGAGTCCGCAAAATGGTCAGCTGCTTGCTTTCTTGTTAAGATTTTTCCATCTTTATGTAGTGAAATTTTTGAGTTTCTCCCTGTGCCCTCGTCATTAAGCTGTTTTATTAGCTTCCACAATTTCCTTGTGTCTCTTTCAAAGTTCAGAGACTCTGTTTTCTCCTGCCAGCTTTTCCGTCTAGCCTGCAGCTTGGCCCTTTGAAATTTGGCTTTTGCATGCTGGAATTTATTGTGGTGCTCTTGGCTGGGTGTGGCCTCTGCTTGCTTTCTACACACTTCAACATCATTATGCAACTGTTCCAGTTCACTACTCCAGTAGGGTTTATATTGTTTACGGGCTCCTCTTGGTACTGTTTCTCGCGCTGCCTGTAGTATGCATTTCCCAAACTCTTCAACTGCTTTATTTATGTCTTTCTCAGTGTTCAGGTTTCTAACCAGTATGCTGGTGCGATGCTTGTACATTGCCCAGTCTGCTTTCTTGTAGTTCCACCTCGAGAGGGTGCTGCTTTCACTTACAAGCTCATTTTCTACGGTTAGAAAGACTGGCCGATGGTCACTGCCACCAAGTTGTTTCCCAACAGTTCGTGTAATGTTCCACTCCAGGTCTGGTGAATGAAACGCCAGGTCAGGTGTAGTTGTAGAGTGCCATGATCTCGAGTAGAAAGTATGTGGGTCGGACGGCTTGTTAATCAACATGAATCTATTCTCATCCTGCCAGTCTTCCAGTTTCTCTCCTCTCTGGTCCATGTGATCATAGCCCCAGCTCTGCGAGTGGCTGTTGAAATCGCCACACACAATCATTTTTTCTTTTAGTGGTAGAGTGTTCAGTGCCTGTGGGCGGTCACTTGGACAGTAGTAATTGATCAGATGTAGATCTGTATTACCTGTCTTAAGTTTAAGTGTCTGATACTCAGCCCCTTCCATGTAGACTTTGATTTGGGAAGCCATGATGTTGTTTCTTACAAGGGTCAGTATCCCACCTTTTCGCCTGTTCTTTCGGTCAGATCGGTAACACTGGTAGCCTCTGATTTTGAAGGCTATATTTTCATTGAGGTGAGTTTCTTGCAAGCAACATATGCTTACTTTTTCTTGGTCCAAGATTTTTTCTAATTCTATTTTTTTGTTGCTGACTCCATCCGCATTCCAGTGCATTATTTTAAGTCTTCGTTTAGTATGGCCAGTCGTCCTATTCTCATGTCCCCTGGCTCCACAGGACATCTGAGAAGGACCTCCAGTAGTTGGGGTTGGACCCTTTCGAGACATAGGGCCCGGCACTGCACCTGCCTGGGGGTCCAAAGCAGGGCGAGCACCATAACGATTAGCAGTAGTCGACATATTCCATTTTGCGTGATTGCGTGGCATCCTGATTTCTGTGGTGCGCCTCTTGGCTGGTTGCCTCCGTCTTCAGCACCTTTCTTTGCTAGAGCAGACTGTGGTCTCACTCGAGTGTAGATGTGTACGCGCGCACACACCTGTCTGCGCATGCATGTACGTGCACACACATCTAGAGCATACTGGTTATTTTCCGGCGCCAGAGACTCGCCGTCGCCCCTTCTCCTGTTAGTTTAAACAGGTCCGCCACGTGAAGGCCAGGAGTTGGACTTTTGCTGCATAGGTTATGTATTCACGAGCCATTGAGGTATTTGAGCAATGTTGGGCGCTCACCCCAACATCGCGCCTCGGCTACATACAGCAACATTTGGAACCCAGTGGTTTTTCTGTTCTGTCTTTTCTTCACAGTTCTTGCAGTCCTGGTTGCCTCACAAGTGACTGCACCCTTGCGTAATGATGCACGCCACGAATTTCGGTCTCTGGCTGCAGTCTCCCAGGTGTCATGATGAATTCTAAAAGCATTCAGTGAGATTTTCAGAGTTTTTTTGTAAAGCGTTTCCTCTGGCCGCCTTGGGAGCGTTTACCACAACGCAACTTGCCATAAAAAAATTCGTTTAGGGAGCCTGTGATCTGGCATGCGAGTCAAGTGACCAGCCCAGCGAATCTGATTCTTCATTAGTAGAGTGTGGATAATGGGCATGGATGTTCTTTCTAGGAATTCAGTGTCTGGGATCTTGTCTTGCCATTTAATCTTCAGTAACTTCCTAAGGCAGACTGTGTGTAATTTCCTAGCGTGTCGCTATCACAGTGATGTTGGACAACAGGATGTCACCATCCGACATACAGAACTTCACGCTGGAGTTCACAGCCACGAACGCAAGCAAGCAATCAATTAGACCACGCAATTAAAATCTGATCTTTTTCCATTAGGATTTTACCATCTTTGATTTTTAGGCAACGTGTTCACGTTATGGTCTATTCTTTATGATGTCATGAATTCTGTTGTGCACTAATTTGGTATTTCCGATATTATGCTGGTTTTCAATTTCCCTGCAATTTTCCTCAAATCAAGCTTCTTTTGCCTCTTTGCGCAATTTCCTAATTTTCTGTGAATCTCTTCATATTTTTCATGGTTACTTTTGTTATTTCTTCTCCGGCATCAATTTCTTACGTCCCTTCTTAATATTAATACTGTATTTATAGCCGGTCTTTCTGGCCTAAGGGGTAGCGACTTTCCCCGTAATCCCGTTATCCACGTGAGCAAACGCAGCTGCGCGAGAATCGGTAGCGGTTCTCGCTGCGCCCATTACTTACGGGATATGCGAGTCGGCCGCTCAGAAATCAATGGCAAACTACTGAGCCTAATCTTTCCAAGAAATCAACAACAGCGGTAAAATACTGGTGTTGACAGCGATGTCCTGTAATTGGATATGCGAGAAAAATAATATATTTATAGGATGCTAGTTTATGGGCGCCGGTCTCCCTGGGCCAGGGATTAACATCTTTCTCCGTAATCCCGTATATTCTCGTGAGTAACGTAACCTGCGCGAGAATCGGTAGCGGCTCTCGCTGCGTTGGTAACTTACGGGTATGTGAGCCGGTCGCCCAGAAAGCAATGGCAAACCACTGAGCGTAATCTTGTCTAGTACATCAACAGCAGCTGAAAAATGTTGACGTTGACTGCAACGTCATGTAAGGGTTATGAAAAACCTGCTTGGGCTTGTTTGTCAGAACAGTGGTTCTGTATTTAATTCACAGCAGTGGCAGAATTAATTTTATTCCGACCGATACGATTGATGCGCCGACTCAGACTAATAAAATGCGATAAATAGTGAGTTGCATATCCTAACAGGTATTTGCAATTAATCCCCGGCGTATATCTGCTGTTAATGATTTACAAGGGTTGGCTAATTTAGCAGACACTTGACACCACAGCTGCGGTATAAATCACCCGATTAACTTTGTTGTGATGCCTTTGTCACTGTTCTGATGTTGATATATGTTATTGTTGGATGAATTATTTATATTTTGTAATTGATACGTTGCAAGTTTATAACGACCGGCAGAGTGTGTTAACCAAGCACTTGCAACAAATTATGTAACAAATGTTAACAATGTATATGTTTTTTCCCCCCGCATATCCTTTACAGGACATCGCTGTCAACACCAGCATTTTACCGCTGTCGTTGATTTCTTGGCAAGATTACGCTTTAGTAGTTTGCTATTGCTTTCTGAGCTGCCGGCTCACTTATCCCGTAAGTTACCAACGCGGCGAGAACCGTACCAATTCTCGCGCGTTGCGTTACCCTACGTGGATAAACGGGATTATGGAGAAAGTCGTTTAAATTCAAGGCCAGGGAGACCGGCATATGGGGGTTAGTGGACTATAAATAGTGTGTAAGGACTACGTTTGAGTATAAAGCGGGCGAACGAAAATGAAAGACAAGAAAGTATTAGTAGACAATGACACACCGAAAGACGTTTTAATTATCCTAATCTTCACCAGGAACAATACAAGGGGCTGAGTGATCTCGAGGTATGGTGTCCGCCTCGAGTGCTGGAGGTCCCGGGTTCAAGCCCCGGTGAGGGCAGTGATGCTTTTTTTTACGTGGATTTCTAGTAACAAAATTTCCCCTGGTCTCTGGGTAGTGAGATGACACGCCCGTATGTATTGTTGCGCATGTAAAAAATCCCTTGGTAGTTGAAAATCGAAAAAGAGTAGCCAGGCTCTGCCGGGCAAAATTTTGAGCTAAAAATCTACCCAAAGTATTTCAGGATCCTCGTCGGTGCTACGGAGTTCGTGCACTGAGCTGAGATTCTCCACTCAGGCTTGAGTTAGGAGTAGAACGGAACACTTATAGGTTACACCCGTGTATCGTGATGTTGATCCGTCGACTAAACTAAACTAAACTAATGTATATGGGGGTAGGCGTATCTTCATCATGTGCCATACCGATAAAAGTGGGCGGCCATCATTATCACGACGACTCACACGAGCACCCGTCTTGGATCAATTCTGTTTTCTTCTTTCTTTTGTCTCGATTATGTCATGTGGTCAAGCAATCCAGGTGGTCTCTCTCTCTCTCTCTCTCTCTCTCTCTCTCTCTCTCTCTCTCTCTAGGCCTGTGCGTGCGTGCGTGTGTGTGTGTGTGTGTGCGTGCGTGCGTGCGTGCTCTTTTCCCCTTAATCTTGCCACTTGTTCCTAAGTTGTCCAGTACATTTCTCCACATACAGGTCAAAAAAAAAAAATCAAATCTCGAATTTTGACCTCTAAATTCGCGAATAAATTTAAGGTTTTCATCTGTTTCTTTTAGGTCTTGCTCATTGGCGTTTCTTGCCGTCCATGGCATTCTTTTATTTTCCTCAGAAACCACGTTCCCACTGCCACAAGTTGTTTCTCAGCATGTCCACATATTATCCACGTTTCACATCTCAGTAAAGGTAACACTTCAACACTCTTTATCTCATTGCAGTAGCTATTATTGGCCACTATGTTTCCAATCAGCTTGTTTAGTAAGTGTCCAGGCCAGTGAGACCTGGACACTTACTAAACAAGCTGAACAGCGCATAAATGCCTTTGAATATAAATGTTATAGACGAGTTCTAAGAATATCTTGGGTAAAGGAAAGAACAAATGCATCCATACTTCAAGAGGTCAATATTGAAGAAGGTTGGCTATTAAAGACGATAAAACAAAGAAAATTGAAATATTTTGGTCACTTGAAACGTCACGAAAGTTTGGAGAGAACAATAATGGAGGGGTATATGCCCGGGAAGAGAGGAAGAGGAAGGCCAAAGAGAAGATGGGTGCAGGATGTGACGGTTGATCTCCAGATGGGTGTATCGGATGCGGGACATCTTGCTTATGATCTAGAGGTTTTCAGGAAGGGAGTTATGGGAGCGAGGTTCTGCAAAGGACATGCTACTGAATGAATGAATGAATGAATGAATGAATGAATGAATGAATGAATGAATGAATGAATGAATGAATGAATGTTACCAATCTGGCAACATGCTATAACCAATGCTAAACATAGAAAGCAGTTAAAAAATAAGAAGCTAGAAAGTTTGTTCCATATACTTTACAGGATGTCGCAATCAACCCCGGCATTTATTGGCTGTATCTGATTTATTAGTCAAGTTTACGTTCAGTAGTTTGCCACTGTTTCTGTACGACCGACGTTCACACCACTGTTAAAAATCGCTTGCAGCTGATTTCGTGCTATGTGTGCCGGATTGATTGTCGCGCTTGTTTCACCACAGCGCCTACCCCCTCCTCCCCCCCCCCCAAAAAAAAATATAATAATAATAATAAAAACACATAAACAAACAAACATAGTATATAAAAATTGAATTTAGGGGTGAATCATTATCATCAGATCTCTTGCCGACTGGTATTGTCCTTTCGCATCTTTCGATTTCCAACAGTATGTATCGTTCGTGCGCCGATACTCTTCCATGTCATGACACAGGCTGGCAAGAAGTTTCTCTCGGTATTTTCCTCTGTATTTCTCTATCTTTCTTTCCACAGATTTTTCCAGCTGTCACAGTTTGTTCTAGTTGTTGACATTCAATTATGTGGACACAGAATGATGACTGGCTGTTTATGATGTTTGTGACAAGTTGACTTTGTGTCTTTATCTCTTTCAATGCGACTAGATTACTCATTGTGTCCGTTTAAAGAATCTTCAGCCTTTTTCACCATTTTAGAGATATGCTCCTCTAGGGGTGAATTACAGTTAGCTTCACGACCTTTTACAGGACGTTGCAATCAACCCTAGAATGTTTTGTGATTTACCAGTACATTTTGACGTTCAGTAGCTTGCCACTTCCTGATTGACCGTCGCTCATACCATAGAAATAAGCGCAAAGCGGTCTACTCCCAGAAAGCTTGCGGCTAATGTTGAAACCCAGACCCAGTAGGTCTAGCAATTGTGAAAATGCCTTTACTAACCCCTAAACCAAAGACTGCCGACCTAGGGAGGAACAGAGATGATTAATTTAGAATAGTTTTTCCCATTTTGGACTTCACTACTCTTTGGTGACGACGGACAGACTCAGTTGGCCACAAGTATCTTGACTATGGAAATTAGTTAGTTAGTCGACAGATCATCCTCATTGCACATCGAACCATTCATTCCATAAGTGCTCGGATCCCCTCCTCAGCAAACCCCGCAGCGTGTAGCGGCTAACGACACCAGTTCTGTGTTGGTTTATCAATCTTCTTTGGCTTCCTGCGTAGTGTTCTTGTTTGGCCATCCCTCTTAATTTGCTGTTCTCGCAGTCTGGCCATGGTTGTAGATTCGCGGTCATCACTTGGTTGTCGCAAAAGTCTTACTTCTCGTAGAGCATTCAGAATGTCAGCCTGGTCCATGGCGCTTCCGCCCTCCACAGTAGCTTTACCTGCGAGCTTGTCAGCCCGCTCATTTCCTTGTACTCCCGCATGCCCTGGCACGAAGATGAAACTAATGTTTGCCAGCCGAGACCGCCCCAGAGACAGCAACCATTGTCTTCGGATCCACCCCGTCTCTATTCTCTTGAGCATACTCATTGAGTCGCTAAGGAAACATGCCCTAGTGAATGTCTGTGTCTCGAGCCATGCTTTACTTACTGCCATGACTTCCATAGTCAGGCTACTTGTGGTCTCAGCAAAAGCACCAGAGTCCTCCTTCACAATTCTGACTTGTTTGTGACAATTTTGACTACTGCTCTACAATCTGGGACGGTTGTTCTAATTCAAGCACCAAGTGACTTTACTCACTCCAGAAACGGGCCATGAGTTTAATTTATAGCATTACTTATCTGACAATCCTAGCCTGCATAAGCGCCTTCAGTTACTACCACTCCGCACACGCCTGCTTTTCAATAAGGCCAAACTAATTCACAAAATCATCCTATTCGGAATGCCCCAAATTACCTTTGGCCATTGTTTAAATATAATGCTAGTCATAGTAAATGATTAAATATATTACACATTCCGAAGCCTAGGATTGACTTATATAAAACAAGCTTAACGTACTCTGCAGCTCAGCTGTGGAACAATCTTCCACAAGAAATCAAAGACATTACCAATCCCTATACACACAATCGCAAATTACTCGAACACTATCGCAGTACGGATTACCTTCCTCCTTAATATTAGAAATAATAATAATAACAAAACCTTAGTATAACAGCCAGTCCCCTTTTGGTAGACCAGTATATTCCACATCTTCTTATATATAAATTAGGATCTCCGTCTGTCTGTATGTATGTATGTATGTCCTTTATACGTTCGCGAACGGCCCATCCGATTGAGATGAAATTTTCTACACGCCTTCCTTTCATTCCAGCGCTGCCAACTGTCGTATTTTTTTTTCTTCTTCCTCCTCCTCCTTCCTCCCATTCCCAAAATACGTACGTAAATATATGATGATGATGATGATGAAAGAATCCCCGAACCAAAACGCTAGGGAAAGGGAAGAAAATGACGTGACTACACAGAATCGTCACACGGCAATCATCATCATCATCAAGTGCCGTGCCGGTTGGCGTAGGCGTTCAACTCTGCTGCTGATATATATGCCTCCATGCCACGGCAATATCAATAACAATTCATCTTTTTATGTGTAAGGAAGTTATCTACAGTCATGTAGAAGGGAAGAACAATCAATGGAAGGACCGAAATCACAGAACCTAGACGAGTATGAATTCGGAATGGCGAACTCACTCCTCCTCTCTTCTCCTCCTGCCTCTACCTCCTCCCCTCCTCCTCCCTCTAACTCCTCCCTCCACCCTCCTCTTCCTCCTCCCTCTACCTCCTCCCCCTCCTCCCTCTCCCTCCTCCCTCCTCCTTCTCCCTCTCCCCTCCTCCTCCATCCTCCTCCCTCCTACTCCCTCCGCCTCCTCCCTCCTCCTCCCTCTACCTCCTCCCTCCTCCTCCCTCTACCTCCTCCTCTTCCTCCTCCCTTTACCTCCTCCCCCTCCTCCCTCTCCCTCCTCCCTCTCCCTCCTCCTTCTCCCCCTCCCTTCTCCCTCCTCCTCCCTTCTCCTCCTCCCTCCTACTCCCTCCTCCTCCTCCTCTCTCCTCCTCCCTCCTCCCTTTTCCTCCCTCTACCTCCTCCCTCTACCTCCTCCTCCTTCCTCCACATCCCTCTTCCTCCTCCTCCCTCCTCATCATTCCTCCTCCTCCCCCTCCTCCTTCTACCTCTTCCTCCCTCCTCCTTCTCCCTCCACCTCCTCCCTCCTCCTCCTCCCTCCTCCTCCCTCTCCCTCCTCCCTTCTCCTCCTCCTACCCCACCTGCGTTCTCCTCCTCCTTCTCCCTCCCTCCTCCCCCTCCTCCTCCTTCACCCTCCTCCCTCCTCCTCCTCCACCTTCACCCTCCTCCCTCCTCCTCCCTCCTCCTCCTCCCTCTTCCTCCCTCCTCCTCCCTCTTCCTCCTCCCTCCTCCCTCCTCCTTCTCCCCTTTCCCCCCTCCTTCTCTTAATCCCTCCTCCTCCCTCCTCCTCCCTCCTATTCATCCCTACTCCTCCTCCTCCCTCCTCCTCCTCTCTCCGCCTATCTCTTCCTCCTTCCTCCTCCCTCCTCCACTCTCTTCCTCCTCCCTCCTCCTCCCTCTTCCTCCTCCTCCTCCCTCCTCCTACCTCCTCGCCCTCCTCTTCCTTCCTCCTTCGCCCTCCTCCTCCCTTCTTCTCCTCCCCTCCCTCCTCCCCCTCATCCCTCCTCCTCCCTCCTCCTTCTTCCTCCCTCCTCCTCCCCCTCCTCCTTCCTCCTCCTCCCTCTCCTCCTAATCCCTCCTCCTCCATTCTCCTCCTCCCTCCTCCTCCCTCTACCTCCTCCCTCCTCCTCCCTTCACATTCCTCCTCCTCCCTCTTCCTCCTCATCCCTCCTCCTCCTCCTCCCTCTACCTCCTCCCTCCTCCTCCCTTCACATTCCTCCTCCTCCCTCTTCCTTCTCCTCCCCCTCATCCTCTTCCCTCCTTCTCCTCCCTCCTCCCTCTTCCTCCCTCCGCCTCCTCCCTCCTCCTCCTCCTCCCTCCTCCTTCCTCCTCCCTCCTCCTTTCTCCTCCCTCCTCCTTCTCCCTCTTCCTCCTCCCTCTTCCTCCCTCTTCCTGCTCCCTCCGCCTCCTCCCTCCACCTACTCTCTCCTCCTCCTCCCTCTCCTCCTCCTCCTCCTCCCTCCTCCTCCTCCTGCGTTCTCCTCCTCCCTCCTTCTCCCTCTTCTTCCTCCCTCCTCCTCCCCCTCCTCCTCCACCCTACTCCTCCCTCCTCTTCCTAATCCCTCCTCCTCCCCCTCCTCCTCCACCCTACTCCTCCCCCCTCTTCCTAATCCCTCCTCCTCCCTCCTATTCCTCCTGTCTCCTGTCTCCTCCTCCATCCTCCTCCCTCCTCTTCCCTCCTCCACCTCCCTCTTCCTCCTCCCTCCTCCATTTACCCAAGACAGACAGACAGATAGTCGGGAAAGGGATCTTATATGACTACTTATATGATGTAAATGAGATGCTCTCCACCATGGGCTGGGCCGGGTCAGACAGACAGACAGACAGACAGACAGACAGATAGATAGATAGACAGACAGACAGACAGACAGTCGGGAACGGGAACTTATATGACTACTTATATGAATTAAATGAGATGCTCCCCACCAGGGGTTGGGCGATGCCGGGCCGGGTCAGATAGACAGACAGACAGACAGTCGGGAACGGGAACTTATATGACTACTTATATGAATTAAATGAGATGCTTCCCACCAGGGTCTGGGCGAAGCCGGGCCGGGTCAGCTAGTAGCTAATAACAAGTGTCACACTATTATCTGATATTACTGAGTCGTGTAGTATTGATGTTCGCATTTTGTCCATGCCTTTATAGTGCATGCCATTTATATTGTTGCTGCTCTCTGTTAGCCTTGAAAGATGTATGGATGAAATAATGTATGAAAGTGAGTGATAGAAGGGCAGAATGTAAGACGGGCCTGCGTGCCCAATTCTTAACCCTTTTAAAATAAAGTTCGTTCGTTCGTTCGTTCTCCCTCCGGCCTGAACCGTAAAGGCCCATGAGTTTCTCACATGTCGGATGACCGACCCATCTGTGTAAATGTGTGCATCACCGTCTAGCGAATTCTCGACAATCAAAACTTGTACTTTCGACCAAACAAGAACACTACGCAGGAAGCCAAAGAAGATTAATAGACCAACACAGAACTGGTGTCGTTAGCCGCTACACGCTGTAGGTTTTGCTGGGGAGGGGATCCGAGCACTTATAGACTGAATGTTTCGATGTGCGATGAGGATGATTTGTAGACTAGCTAACTAACTAGATCTCAGTAAGCGGAAAGGTTTCGATGTCGCAGCAAGTATAATACCTAGTAATTCCAAACTGAACAAAGGTAATCTCAAGGTGAGCCTACATGCAGAGGAGGATACATTGAGGGCTTGTAAGCGACGGTCGTGGGTTCTTGCCCGTGCGAAAGAGTTCGTGCTCGCATGCCAAGATTTTTCATGATAAATTTGCAGGCGCCAGTAGCCCAAGACAACATAACGGAACAGCTACAACAAAGAAAACAACGAGGTAGGAAAAATCGAAAATCAACAAACAAACAAACAAACAAACAAATGAACAGACATCAAAGAAAAGATGATAATTCGTGACAGCATTGGAAAGCAATCAATAAGTTTTGATTGACATTCATAGAAGTAGAGGACATAAATAGAGAGGAGAATTTTTTTTTTATTTTAATATTCGCATATCCTTTACAGGACATCCCTGTCAACAGCAGCATCTTTCAGCTGTCTGTTGATTTCTTGGCAAGATTACGCTCAGTAGTTTGCCATTGCTTTCTGAGCGGCCGGCTCAATTATCCCGCAAGTCACCAGCGGGGGTCGAACCGCCTCCAGCTCTCGCCCGCTACGAGACTCTGCGTGATAAACGGGATTAAGGAGAAAGTGTTGTAACCCCTCGGCCAGAGAGACCGGCAGGGAGGCGGATACACATGCCATTTTATACTGAAACGTATAGTATAGTACTACACCAGAATTTGAATCCCGCCTCCAAATGATAACAGCCCCTGCTTACAGGCTTACAGAACGTGTACTTCAAAGTACGGTTAAAAGCGGAACATGTATCACCATCAGGATAGTGACAGTTATATCATAGGAAATGTAGTCGAGTGGTAAAAACATCATGTTCCAATGCGATAAGAGTGAGTGGTCGTTTCGCCATCTGACACGACCACGTGTGCCGATTCCGATTCCATTTCAAAAACAAAAATTCCTAATTCGACCTCGTCTAACCTGCTTCATCGGCTATGGTTATTATTGAGGTACGTGGTTTTTGTGGGTTTATTAGCCCTAATTCTTGTCTTGTGAGTCCTATCTCGGACTGGTTATGTAGCGTTTGTGTCTGTGACGTCAGCAGTGGTCGGCGGCTATCCTTTGTGCTCTTCTGTTGTTGTGGTTTTCTTTGTTGGTGTAGGCTCCTGGCTCGTCTGGCTGCAGTCCTTATAAGGACTTTTCGTTATCCCACTCCAGCTGGGGGATCGGTCGGCGGCTGTCCTTTGTGCATGTTTCCACTTGTTTTCTTTGTTGGTGCAGGCTCCTGGATTGATTGGTTGCAGTCCTTAAAAGGACTTTTTATTTGGTCTTTTTGTCTCCTTTCTTGTGTAGTTTCTGTAGGACCTTTTCGACGTTTTCATTTTCCTCCTAGCGCCTGTTTTCACTGTTGCGTTTGCGTATCTGCTGCCTAGCGTTTTCTTCCTCCGTGGTCAGCCATGGGACGATTTCACCGTCCTCGATATAGTACTCGAAGTCGGCCTCACAGTTGTAGTGTACTAATGGGTATACCATCGGTTTCCCCCGGAGTTTTTTTAGGCTTCTTCTTTTCTTTTTCTTCCCAGCGCCTTCTGAATTCCTCGCGCTTGAGTTCCTCCTTGTCGACTGGGTATTCTGTGCCTCCTTCAGAGATCCGACGGTATAGTAGTTCCCTCTTGGGCGTTGTGGTTGGGCTGCTGGCTTTAGCTTGCTGTTCAGACTCGGTCTCTTGGGTTTCTTCTTGCGGTTTTTCTGTGAGTTCTTGTGTGGCTTCTGTTGGTTTGTTTTGAAAGAGTTCCATTTCAGCTCTAAGCAGTTCTCTTTCGGTCTTGATAATGTGTAGGATTTCTTCGTTCTCCTTCTTTATCTCAGCCATGCGCTGAATCTCTTGTTTGATGTTGAGCTGGATTTCTTTCATGTCGGCCAGCAGCTTCTCATTATCGCTGGTCGGAGTCGTCGTCAGCAGTGCTTTGACTTGTTTCTTCAACTCGTCTATCTGCTTTTGAAGTTGATCTCTTTCAGCTTGTGCTATACCCGTGGCTGTCTCGCCCACCGCATTGCTTCCTTGAATGTGTCTTTGTGGTGATGGCGATCTTTAAGACGTCTCTGTGTCTCTGCAGGTACGGACAGCCCAGGTATCTTGTTCCATGTTTGCCCAGGCAGTTGGCGCACTTTCTTTTGTTGTTGGGTGCTCGGAAGTCCGTGTCCAGCTTGGCCAGCGGACACTCCTTGAAGGCGTGGTGATCGGCGCAGTATCGGCATATTTCCGTCTTACTGCGACACGTAGCTCTACTGTGGCCGGCCTTCTGACATCTGGAACATTGCGTGATTCTTGGTATGAATCTCTCTGGTTGCTGCATTCTCTCTTGTTCGGCATCTCGCTGCCCTCCGACGTCACTACTGCCAAGGTTGTAGGTATCTTGGAGTAGGTGAGAAGCCGCTCCGCCTTCAAGAATCGGCTGTGAAGATTCTCTTCACGTAGCTGCTTCAGGATTTCTTCATCTGTCAGCTCCACAGAAATCCGCTTGACAACCCATCGGACTGTTTTCGAGTCGGTGTTTCCGACTCTGGTGTCTTTCTCCTCCTTCTCTGATGTCTTGGTTCTTGACTGTGTTGGGCTGTCAATCTTCTCCCTCGTAGTAGCTTCCGTAATGGCTGTAGTATCAGGCTCTTTGATGCAGCTAGCAGGTGGGCTCTCGACGTTCTTTTTCTTTTTGTGGGCTCCCACGCTGCACATCTTGGCAACAGCGTGTTTCTTGTTGTTGGATTTTCCACGTGACATTTTCCCGCTGATCAGGCTTCTTGACAGAATAATGCGACTTGACTTGTTAGCGCTCGCAGTGCGAATGTGTGACGCGACATCAATCAATCATGTGCCATGCTGGAAAGCGTGGGCGGTCATGACTCGCCATTTCACTCGATCACCAGTGTCGTGGATCAGCTCAGTGTTCCTGTCTCGTCCATGCCATGTGGCCAAGCCATCCAGGTATTTTCCTCTCGGTCTTCCTCTTGGTCTGTTCCCCTCGATCTTGCCAGTTGTCACTAAGTTCTTCAATCCATTTCTTCTCATAACATGTCCAAAAAATTTTGACTGTCTACGTCTAATTTCTCTAATCAGTTTACGATGTTCATTTGTCTCCTGTAGTACTTGGTCATTGGTTTTTCTGTCTGTCCATGGTATTCTTTGCATTTTCCTCAGAAACCACATTTCTGCAGCCATCAGATGCTTTTCAGCTTGTCTGCTCATTGTCCAAGTTTCACATCCATACAAAAGAACAGGCTCTATGTATCCCCTCAACACTCTTTTTCTCGTTTCAATTGACATCTTTTTATTGGTTATATATCATCTGGAGTGAATAAATGAATAATACTCAATACTTACTACCAATCAAGAGGTTCCAGTTGGTTATAGACAAACAGAAAGATTTCGTTATAATTTTGAAATTGCCGTGGGGATAACAGATGTTTCACATACGAACAATACCAGTGACTATGTTGTTTAATTGTTTCAGTTTTAAGTTGTATACATTTAATCACCCCAGTTAAATACAGTATATAACTCTGTTGTGTGCACCTAACGAGATGCAGTGAAATATGCCAGGCAATAAATCGTGCAACATTTTTTTGTGGTTTTTGCGTTTAAATATTGTCAATTGAAAAAAAAAAAAAAAATAAGACCTATTATTTGGACTAGGAGAGGAAATTCGTCTTTTCTAGTGACTTTAATATCCATTGGAAGCAACGTGGAAATTGGCCCACGAACCACCAGGTCAAGGTGCTAGAAAAAGGAACTGTTAATTGTCAACAGCCGTCTCTCTGGCCGAGGGGTTACACGACTTTCTCCGTAATCCCGTTTATCACGCAGTCTCGTAGCGGGCGAGAGCTGGGAGCGGTTCGTTCCCCGCTGGTGACTTGCGGGATAACTGAGCCGGCCGCTCAGAAAGCAATGGCAAACTACTGAGCGTAATCTTGCCAAGAAATCAACAGACAGCTGAAAGATGCTGCTGTTGACAGCATGTCCTGTAAAAGGATATGCGAATTAAAAAAAAAAAAATTGTTAACATCAGAGCAATATTATTCAAAGCAATGCTCGAATCGTCCGCTTGTCGGAGCCTCGATCTAGACTACTTGCCGACCAAGGCTTGCGGCCTGGTCTGCTCTGCCATGACGTATAATCTTTAGGCTGAATTTTCTCGCACTAGGGTAAGGCTTGTACACCCCCAAATGCGCTCTTCCTCCCGAAACCGTTAGCTGCTAACAACGGTTAGCACAATGTGGGTGTCGCGTTTGGACTCGGCCGTTTGGTGAGTGCCACCCAACATTCGGCGCTAACAGTTGTTGAGTTGAGTTGAACTAAGAAAGCAGGTAGTACCGTCTACTGTTATACGGTAGCTCAATCATATCCGATTAAGACCTGGCTTATGAAGCACCTATTCCCAAAAGATATAGTCTATTCACAATATTAAAAAAAAGGTATATTGAGTTTAATAATGCAAGCTTTGCAGTAACGGTATGTACTGCTAACAAGTGCCATTGTGCATGATTTCGCCTACTGATGGTATGAAGTGGCGGCTGGGTTGATATTGCCAGTGTCCACATCAGCGTGAGTTTGTCAACGTGTGAAGACAAGTGTCTGTTGTGTCTCCAGGATGGCTCCAAAACGTCCCAAAAGTACCAAGAGTCCTCCCATTTTCAGCAATGAATTCATTATTCAGAATCATTCTGATATTGTGTCATGCGTGGCTATGGTCTTCGTCGTTGGATTGATGTTTCAGGTGACTTAATTTGATCACTTCAAAATAGAAGTAAATTGACCATTTTTCAAGGGGGTTTTGTTTGGTAGTTAGTTTTGCATTTCCGAGTTTTCCAAAGAAAGATGAAAAGAAAATATGAGACCTGTATTTTTGGTTAGAAACTACCGAACTAAAGTGCATAGCAATCACGTATACTAGGCAATAAATGCTGAAGTTGGAGGGTATGCAACTATTACTATTATCTAGTAACTTTATCGTTGGATAGATAGATTTGTGACAGCTTCAATCCATCATTGTCACTCAACTACCTACCTCCTGCAACTCTCTGAAATCTCTATTTCTATCTATCAACTATGTCATGTTTAAGTGGAAATAATTAATTTTTTGCCTGAATGACTGAATCACAAGAGATTTTTTTGTGGTTTTACAAGATTGAAGCAACACATTTTACTTGTTTGTACAGTTTTATTATTAGTGACTCATGATAGTATGTGGGCGTTTCCCCTTGCTATGTCTGAATAGGCCTAGTAAATAAAGTAGGAATAAATAATACAGTTTATCATACATCACATTTATATTGCTAAACAATTTATTTAAGCAAGGATGTCTTAAATTTTTATTATTTGTCAGTTCATAGTTTTTGTGTGGTCAGTTTAATAGTGATTTGAATACTTGAGTTAGTTTTTTTTAGTAACAATTCCTCGCAGAGTTCATCTTAGATGTATGTGAATATTGATGAAACTATTCATCCAATCATTGTTTTCTGTTGTTCTCTGTGTGTATTTGTAGATTAGCAACACAATTATAGCAGTCATATTGTCAAGTGCAAACCTTTGATCCCGTAAATGTTCTTTCAAGGGTCCAAACAAGTGAAAGTTCAATTGCGCCAAGTTTGGACTGCATACTAGATGTTTCAAGACCTCAAATTTCAGAGCACATAGTGTGTTCAATGTAAGCACAGCCATGTGGGGGTGGGGGGTGGGGTGGAAGGTGTCATTCAGAAACTATACCCCTTTTGAGAGGAGTCTGTGGTATTTCAATATTATCACAGACTTCAATTTGTTCACTAGCATGTCACTGTATTGAAAACATGTCAGTTACACCCATTTCCTGGAAATGCAACACTATAGGGCCCTTGATATCCCAAAAGGTGATCGTCATCTCTTTCACTGCAGATTCCTGCATCTTGAATCTTTTCATAACCCGAGACTGTTTTGTCTTGCACTTTGAAATCTTTGTACTCATTCATGCACTCACCCCTGACTCAGCAGCTGTCACCTCTGTAGATTTAAGTTTCACACCCTCTGTTAAAAAAAAGGGAATAACACCTCATTGTTCTTCCCCGGTGCAAGTCGATAGTGGGGCAGCCATTTTGTAATTAATTGCTATTGCACATGCACTTACTGCTTGATCCTTACTATCCCTCACATATTGCTTAACAGCCAGTTTGTGTCCTGAAATAAGATTTTCCATTTTTGATACTCATCTAAGCACTTTATAATAAAGTTCCTCGTAACTTAGTTACTTTCACTCGTAAAAGGGCTAATTTTCATTGGCAAATTTGTCTATATCTTGCTAATCAGAATTAAGAGCACATTTTCCATTGCACTAAATGTTTATAGATTGGTGAATTTCTTGAAGATACTCTAGGTTTGCTAGTCATTTTGCTAATTGGAACTGGTCACTTATGAAACACATAAGCTGGCCAGACAATTCACAACTGGAAGTCTATGGTTTTAATATTATTAGTATCTCGTCCTTGACTTTGGGACATAAATTACAAGTACCTCTGAAGCCGGAGTGGGTTCTCCTGATGGCGAGGGACACTTAATAGGGAAAGCTAACCCACACGCAAAATTCAGTCCGTCTTCTACTAGAAGTAGTGTCGATGGAGTTCAAAGCGAGCGAGCGCAAAAAAAAAAAAAACCCAAAAAAATGAGTATGGTATAAGAGCAGTTAGATAGCAATGGCAAATCCTTCAGAAATAAAAGCTGGCTAATAAATCACAAACAGCCAGTAAATCCTGGGGTTGAGTGCAGTGTCTGTGAACGACATGCAGTCATTGTTTTATCAGATTAGTTCAGCCAGTTATTGTTCGGTTTCATTGGTTTTATTGTTAGTCACGGGTCACTTCCATTG
This sequence comes from Cepaea hortensis, assembly GCA_963921405.1. NCBI lineage: Eukaryota > Metazoa > Mollusca > Gastropoda > Stylommatophora > Helicidae > Cepaea > Cepaea hortensis. The sequence continues at coordinate 23,975,585 of OY992887.1, read as the reverse complement.
CACACAAATTTCTCAAGTACTCCAATACCCTCCTATGGATCATATAAGGTGAATCCTAGCACAGGCCATGAACTCCAGGGCACTGACAACAATGCAAATGTGTGTATACCAGAAAGACACTTCTTATAAATGTTCATTTGTGGGTAGGTGTTCTTGTTTTGAGAGTTAGCCTGCATAACATCCTACGCTGGGGAATTTTTAATCTGCGCAAGGTGAATGTAAGTTTTTCGCACTTGTCTAAGAAGGCTAAATGACCGATCCACCTCACTCATGAATATCTTGGGTGGGGAGGGGATGTACAAACCAGTTCTTTGTAAACATCCATGAAGACCTTGTAGTGAATCTGTGTTACTCTCCAACACTCCCCTCCCCCCACCTTCCCCTATTTTTGTTCAGTTACATTAAAAAAGGTAGCAGTGGTCTCCTGATAGATACTGCTGTAAACTGTGAAGAGTTAAGTCTGTACATATTCCAGGTTGGGACATAAAGAGGGGGAGTGTCCAGCTCTCGACAATTCTCAGAAAATCCTGAAAATTATCTGGTAGATCAACCTTATAGTCTTGTTGGTCAGAAAAAATAAGGCTGACAAAACTGGGGAGAACCCACTCCACTGTCTTGATAAAAAGGTGCACTAACCACTTCAGTTTCTGAGTTACTTTTGGCCATCTGCCAGTGAACATGTGCAGTCATGGTTCTATATCTCACACGATCGCCAGTCTTAGATGAGGCCTGTTCGCTATCTCACACGGTCGCCAGTCTTCTTCTTCTTCTGCGTTCATCCGGAGTTTTTTTCCGGACGTGATTGCGTTTTGCCTGTTTACAGCAGAGCTGTGTTCTTGCGCCGTTAGGCCAACACACCCGACTTCTGCGGCGGTCGCCAGTCTTAGATCAGGCCTGTTCTCTATCTCACACGATCGCCAGTCTTAGATCAGGCCTGTTCTCTATCTCACACGATCGCCAGTCTTAGATCGGGCCTGTTCGCTATCTCACACGATCGCCAGTCTTAGATCAGGCCTGTTCTCTATCTCACACGATCGCCAGTCTTAGATCAGGCCTGTTCTCTATCTCACACGATCGCCAGTCTTAGATCAGGCCTGTTCTCTATCTCACACGATCGCCAGTCTTAGATCAGGCCTGTTCTCTATCTCACACGATCGCCAGTCTTAGATCAGGCCTGTTCTCTATCTCACACGATCGCCAGTCTTAGATCAGGCCTGCTCTCTATCTCACACGATCACCAGTCTTAGATCAGGCCTGTTCTCTATCTCACACGATCGCCAGTCTTAGATCGGGCCTGTTCATTATGCCATTTGGTTAAAACTTCTATGTATTTATCTCTTTTGATTTAACAGCGCTATTTCATCAAGTTTGCCAGATGGGACTGAGTTTTCAAGTTTATTTATTTCTCATAATGCGCCAAAAATCTCGACTATTTACATTTAATTGTTTAGCACCAAACTGTCATTAAACTATAATGGTATTAAAATTGATCAGGCTTTATCCCAAATGAATAATGATCAAAATATGTGCAAGTGAGATAAAATCTGTTGTTACTTTCAGGCAACATCTCGTGTGGCAGGTTTGTTTGTCACCTTGCAGTACAACATGACAGTCAATGGTGGGTATTTAGCTTTTCAATTTGTTCATAATTTCTATGTAGATGTGGGGATATAATGCGTAATATGCTTTCTCACCAGCCCAGGGGATCAAGGATTACTCCCCAGTAGCGCATAGTTGTCTGTTCTTGATCGGTAAGGCTCTTGACTGGATCTAGACTCATGAAGGAGATACTTGAACTTTCTCTGGCAGAGTAAATAGAACATTCTGTGCGGGGGACTGTCTTGGAGAGAGTAAATATATCTTTCTGTGAGAGAGTAACTTAAACTTTCTGTGGGAGAGTAAATTGAACTTTCTCTGGGAGAGTAAATTGAACTTCTGTTGGGAGAGCGAGTAGAACTTTCTCTGGGAGAACAAATTGAACTTTATCTGGGAGAGTAAATAGTACTTTCTCTGGGAGAGTTAATTGAACTTTCTTTGAGATGGTAAATTGAACTTTCTCCTGGAGAGTAAATAGAAATGTCTCTGGAAGAGTAAATAGAACTGTCTCTGGAATAGTAAATAGAACTGTCTCTGGGAGAGTAAATAGAACTGTCTCTGTGAGAGTACACTGAACTTTCTTTTGGAGGGTAAATAGAACTGTCTTTGAGAGAGTAAATAGAACTTTCTCTGGGAGAGCCAGTTGAACTTTCTCTGGTAGAGTAAATAGAACTAGTAAATAGAGCTGTCTCTAGGAGAGCAAAGGTGCCTGGCATGATACTCACAGTTTATCCGTCATGTGCTCTTCTTTTTAAAATGTTGCGATCAACCTCAGGTTGATTTCTAGGCAATTTTACATTCACTCCCCATTGACTCCCCATGCGGAAGAGCGCAATTGGGAGGGTACACGCCTTACCCTGGTGCGAGGAAATGCAAGCTAAAGACAAAATTGTCATGGCAGGGCAGACCAGGCCCTAAGCCTTGGTTGGCGACTGGTCTAGGATCGAAGCTCCGACAGGCGGACAGTTAGAGCATTGCTTTGCTGATCTGGCAGCTTCTGCAGCTTGTCTTGTTCCAGATGTAGGGGTGTTACCTTTCCTCTGGAGTGAACTAGGCAGGCCGAGAGAGGGATCATGCTGCATGGGCAACACATGATCTCTATATTTTAGCCCAGGCTTTGTGCTATGGAGAGGCAATAACTCCATCCCTGGTCTTAACTGGTCTCGGAATCAAAGCGAGAGGCAACTGTTACGGGTTATAAGTCCTTGTCAGTTGGCGTAGACATGGGGCGCCACGCGTTGCCTCTGACGGTGGGAGACACCTACAGGTGTCACTGATCAGCTACCGCCCGCCTCAAGCTGGGCAGCCCCCAGCCAATTGGGTGCTGATCCGCCACAGCCTGCCTGCTTCAATGGGTGCTTGGGGCTAGGACAAAATCTGAATCGCAGGCTGTAAAACCAATGCACCAGGTACAAACAAAAATATAAATAGAAACCTCAAGCTGCGGCTTGCAACCTGGAACGTGAGAACCATGTGTCCAGGATTTTCCACTGACTTGACCAATATTGACGATGTGAGAAAAACGGCTGTGATTGATGCCGAACTGAATCGTCTTAACATTGATATTGCTGGCCTGCAGGAGACTCGCCTCGCTGAGGAAGGGTCACTCAGGGAAAACAACTACACCTTTTTCTGGAAGGGTAAAGGGCAGGCAGAAAAAAGGCAACACGGTGTGGGCTTTGCAGTGAAGAATTCGCTACTGGGAATGATTGAAATTCCAGCAGGAGGAAATGAAAGACTATTATCCCTGCGCTTGGCAACCTCTTGTGGGTTTGCCACCATTATTACTGCATATGCACCGACACTCGATTCCTCTGATGATGTGAAGGATTTGTTCTATGAGGAGTTAGACTCTGTGATTAAGGCAGTTCCAAAATCCGACTACATTTATATGCTCGGTGATTTCAATGCTCGTGTGGGCAAGGACTCGAGTTCATGGCCAGTGTGCCTTGGAAAATACAACATCGGTCGCATGAATGAAAATGGGCAACGGCTGCTGGAGCATTGCACCAGTAATGACCTATGTATTACAAACTCTTTTTTTAAAACAAAAGAGATGCATAAGGTCACATGGAAACATCCAAGATCCGGCCATTGGCACCAGCTGGACTTCATCATCACACGGAGACAACATCTGAACCATATATCATTGACTCGTAGTTACCACAGTGCTGACTGTGATACGGATCATTCTTTGGTTGTTGCAAGAGTTAGACTGAGACCAAAGAGAATCTACACAGCTAAACACAAATCTAGCCCCAGGATTAATATTATTAACACTCATGATCCTGAAAAGTGCTTTCAGTTTCAACAGCAACTTGAAGACGCTTTCACTGATACACCAGAAAATTGTACAGTAAATGAAAAGTGGGGTCAAATTAAGGAAACTCTTTGTAAAACTGCCGTAAGGGTTTACGGCACTGTGGATCATAAGAGGCAGGACTGGTTTGCGGCCAACAGCGAGACTCTGCAGCCCTTGATTGATAAGAAGAAGAAAGCTCTCTTAAGAAACAAGGAAAGACCAACGCGTAACACTCTGAGTGAGCTAAGGCAAGCTAGGAAGGATGTGCAAAAGGCTGCCAGGCAGTGTGCAAATGATTATTGGATCAAGTTATGTGAGTCCATTCAAATCGCAAGTGATAAGGGAGACATAAGAAGCATGTATGAAGGAATAAAGAAAGCCTGTGGTCCAGTGATCAAAAGAAGTGCACCATTGAAAACCTTGACTGGAGAAGTCATCACTGATAAGAAACAGCAGATGGACAGATGGGTAGAGCACTATTTGGAGCTTTACTCAAGTGAGACCAAACTAGCGGATAATGCCCTCAACGCCATAGAGGCTCTACCAACTCTTGACCACCTGGACACACTTCCCACCATAACAGAAGTTAAGTGTGCTATAAATGAACTTGCATCTGGCAAGGCTCCAGGTAAGGATGGGATTCCAATAGAGGTTATCAGGAGTGGGCAAGACACACTCACTATACAGATCCACCAGCTAATAGAGCTATGCTGGCGTGAAGGACAAGTCCCACAGGATTTCAAAGATTCAAGCATCATAACACTGTACAAGAACAAGGGCGATCGGAGCGACTGCAACAACTATAGGGGTATCTCACTTCTGTGTATTGTTGGAAAAGTATTTGCCAGAATTGTTCTGCGCAGACTTCAAGTCCTAGGAGATCAAGTCTACCCCGAATCACAGTGTGGCTTTCGACAGAACCGGTCTACCACTGATATGATATTCTCATTGCGACAAATGCAAGAAAAATGCCGTGAACAGAATCAACCACTGTTTATTGCCTTCATCGACCTCACAAAGGCATTTGATTTGGTCAGTCGTGAGGGTCTGTTCAAGGCACTAAAGAAGATTGGCTGCCCACCAACTCTTCTGTCCATTGTGGAATCGTTCCACACAGGCATGAAGGGTATAATCAAGTTTGATGGTGCAACTTCTGAAGAATTTGAAATCAAGAGTGGAGTTAAGCAAGGTTGTGTACTAGCTCCCACCCTCTTTGGAATATACTTTTCACTTCTACTGAAATATGCATTTCGTGATCAGGATGGTGGTATATACATTCACTCACGCTCAGATGGCGGCCTCTACAATGCTCAGAGATTGAAGGCTAAGACCAAAATTAGGAGGGTACTGATCAGAGAGTTGCTTTTTGCAGATGATGCTGCAGTTACGACCCACTCTGAGGAAGAATTGCAATGTCTACTATCTGCATTCTCCAATGCTTGTTCTGAATTTGGTTTAACAATTAGCAAAAAGAAGACACAGATTATGTCACAAGGTGCACATGGGGTACCATCAATCTTTATTGACGACGCCGAACTAGAGATAGTAGACCATTTTACATATCTAGGATCAGTGGTAAATAGCAAATTATCCCTAGATCAGGAAATCAACATCCGGATTGGTAAGGCAGCAACAACAATGAACAGGTTAAGAAAAAGAGTCTGGGAGAACAGGAAGCTTACTGCCAAAACAAAAGTCCTTGTCTATCAAGCCTGTGTCCTTAGTACTCTTCTCTATGGCAGTGAAACCTGGACAACTTACTCACACCAAGAGAACAATTTAAACAGCTTTCATATGCGGTGTCTGCGAAGAATTCTTGGTATTAAGTGGCAAGACAAAATCACAAATACTGAAGTATTGGAAAGATCAGGTTGTGTGACAGTTTATTCCATGCTCAGTCTTCGTAGACTTAGATGGATAGGACATCTTAGGAGGATGGATGATGGTAGAATACCAAAGGATATCTTTTTTGGTGAATTACAGATGGGTAAGAGATCTCAGGGTCGGCCTCTACTACGATACAAAGATGTGTGTAAGCGGGACATGATTGATACAGGCATTGATAATGCACATTGGGAGCAAGTCGCCGCTGAACGTGTTGCATGGAGGGCAAATATCAGAAATGGAATAAAGTCAAAGGAGAAAATTATTGCAGAAAAGTCACACACCAAGCGTTTGAGACGTAAGATGGTGCATGATGGTGGAAATGACCACGTGTTCACATGCACCCACTGTGAACGGACATTTACAGCGCAAATTGGCCTTATCAGTCACACTCGCTACCGCCATAGTTAAAAGTTATTATGCCTTTTTAAAGCACAAACTATCGTCTGTCAAGACGGCAAGGTGCCAATGATATATGATTTACATTCAGTAGTTTGTCATTGCTTTCTGAATGAGAAGTCAAATTTTAAGTCACGACTGTGTTATTCAGTCACTTAAAATATTTGGTATGTGGTGCTAAGTCCACATATTCCTGACCCAAGGCACTCAAAAGAGGGTGTGGTCAGTATCAAACCAGCGCCTTATCTTCCTCAACATTTTCTGGTACCTCATTTAATGAGGCTGGGTCGATGGAAACAATTCCAGCCTCATGAAGAATTCAAACCCAAGACACCAGGCTGGCAGGCAAGCGGACAAGATATTGCATTACCCAAGCTACCTAATTTTCAACACTAATACAAACTACAGTTTTAATAATAATTGATATTTCTTTTTAAAAATGTCACAAGTTGGAATGACTTTTCCCCCATGCAAAACACATGAATTATCGTATCTCATATCTGTGTTTGTAACAGACATGCAAAATATGCTATGTAGAACCGAAACTGGTATGATCCACATGGATTGGCTTGCATCGCTTGAAAAAATCAAGGTTGAGAGCATATTGTGGGTATTATGTACAGGGTATACATGTTATGTGAGGAAATGAACAGGCTGATAGACTGGCTGAGGCCATTCCTTTGGACAGCAAGCTGTGTGACAAGACTGATGTGATGAAAGCTACCTGGGATCAAATGGAAACCATCTGGGATCAAATGGAAAATGCTGCAAAACAGAGGATCCACATCAGGAGAGGCTGTTTCACTGGGGAGTGAGCAGTTTAATCAAGCTGCCAATGGAAAAACTAGAATGGGAACTCTTCATTGATGTTGAAAAATAGGATGTGTATGAAAGTCTAAGTGCTGTGATGTTGATTCTCCATATATTATATTCATTTATCTCAGATTCAGCTAATGTGGAACACATAGTTTACTCTACTGGGAGCAGAGACCTGTTTACAGTTTTCTTCTACTTCCTTATCTGGGTTGTCATTCATGCTGTCATTCAGGAATATGGTCTTGATGTAAGTATCTGGTGCATGTAGTAAGTGTGTACTTTATTGCTCTTTCAAATTTTTTCATGATGAACCTGAGTACAACTTAAACAATAAAACTATCACTGTGTAGTTGTTCTCAGTAGTTGTTTACAACATGGATTGTCAGTAAACTTTGTTTTAATGCTTAAATATATTTTCAGAAAGAATTCAAACATAATTTCTCTGTCTGTCTCTTCTGTCAGTCTTTCCAGTCGTCACAATATTTTCCTATGCTTCTCTTATCTTTGGTCAACTAATGAGAGGAGAGGCATTGGAGAAGATCGTGATAACTGGATAGATCAGCGTTAGAAAAGGCAGGCCAAGAGAAGTGATGCTGGATGGCCTAAGACAATGGCAAGAAGGAATACTATACTGTACTGGCACCTGGTCATCTTGATAAATGTTAGATTATTACATTGTGCTTTAAAACAGAAGGGCATAATAACCTCTCCATAACACAAAGCCTGGGCTAAATTGTAGAGACCATGTGTTGTCCATGCAGCATGATCCCTTTCTCGGCCTGCCTAGTTTACTCCAGAGGAAATTTAACACCAATAGATCTGGAACAAGACGAGCTGCAGAAGCTACCGAATCCGCAAATGCATTGCTTTAACTGTCTGCCGGTTACAGCTTCGATCCTAGACCAGTTGGCGATGAAGGCTTAGGCCTGGTTTGCCCTACCATGACATTTAGCCTTTCAGTTGCATTTCCTCGCACCAGAATACGGCTTGTACCTTCCCAACTGCGCTCCTCCACCCCAAAACTGTTGGCATAATGTGAGGCGTCGGGTTGGTGAGCGCCCCCAACATTCAGCGCTAAGAGAAAGCAGGTAGTACCATCTACTGTCATACAGTAGCTCAATCATATCTAAGACCTGGCTAACAAACAAAAAGAATTAACATCAATTAAACTAATAAAAGACTGAGATCTGTGAAGAATGTCTGCACCCTTTGGCAGGACACATGATGATGATACATTATTACAGTATTGCTTGTCCATAAAAGTTAGTTGCAGATCCATTGCTGGCTGTGGCAGTCAACCCCAGCATTTTTTGCTATTCGTGATTTCTTCGAAAGTTTACGTTAAGTAGATTGCCATTGCTTTCTGAATGACCGGTACTCGTACCTTTGTGTGGGAATCAACGCAAGGCAGTCTGCTTCCAAATTGCCCGCGGCTGTGTTTCCAATGTGGGATTGTGAATTGTATTCATAATCCCTTCGCCACAGAGAACCAGATTTTAAATGTTCACACTTTCAAGTGCCAGCTTTCCCAGCAGATGCTCTTAGAATTGCATCCATCCATCATTTGCCATGCCGGTAAGCGTGGGCGGTCATGTTTTGCCATCTCACTCGATCAGAGTCGTGGATCAGCTCCGTGTTTCTGTCTCGACCATGCCACGTGGCCAAGCCATCCAGATATTTACTTCTCGGTCTTCCCCTTGGTCTCTTCCCTTCGATCTTGCCAGTTGTCACCAAGTTCTCCAAGACATTTCTTCTTATAACATGCCCAAAAAATTGTGACTGTCTACGTCTAATGACTCTAATCAGTTTACGATCTTCATTTGTTTCTTGAAGGACTTGTTCATTGGATTTTCTGTCTGTCCATGGTATTCTTTGCATTTTCCTCAGAAACCACATTTCCACAGCCATCAGATGTTTTTTCAGCTTGACTGCTCATTGTCCACGCTTCACATCCATACAAAAGTACAGGTTCTATGTAGCACTTCAACACTCTTTTTCTCGTTTCAATTGACATCTTTTTATTATATGATACTGGAGATATACCTCCTGAATTATGTAACTCTATATTTATTGCAATCCCAAAGAAATCAGGAACCTTGGAATGTGATCAACATAGAACAATTAGTATAATGAGTCACATCACAAAGATTTTGCTAAGAATTATCATGCAAAGAATGAGGAAGAAGATACAACCTCAAATAGGGGAAGAGCAATGCGGGTTTGTAGAAGGAAAGGGTACAGTAAATGCTGTGTATATGCTGCGAACAGTTATTGAACGTGCTATAGAAGTAAACAAGGATATACATCTTTGCTTTATTGACTATACAAAGGCTTTTGATAGCGTTAGACATGTCAGCGTGGTGGATATGCTTGCAGATCTACAAATTGATGGGCAAGACATTAGACTTATAAAAAACATTTATTGGAAACAACAAGCTGCAATAAGGATTGATAATGAAGTGGGACAGTATCAGCCAATTAAGAGAGGTGTTAGGCAGGGATGTGTGATGTCTCCAGATCTTTTTTCCCTGTACAGTGAAAATATTTTCAGAAATGTAGAGGATATAAATGGAATCAGCATTGGAGGACGAAACATCAATAACATTAGATATGCAGATGATACAGTATTAATTGCAGACAATGCGCAGGACCTGCAACAATTAGTAGATGCGGTTGTTGTACACAGTGAGCAACTGGGGTTAGAATTAAATTGTAAAAAGACTCAGGTTATGGTCGTCAGTAGGAAGGAAGAAGTGCCACAAGGTAATATACAAGTAAATGGAAATATTCTTCAACAAGTGAATCGGTACAATTATCTTGGAACAGTTATAACATCTGATGGGAGATGCCTTGAAGAGATTAGAACAAGAATCGCCATGGCGAAAGTAGCCTTTAGCAAGATGAAAAACATTCTGACCAATAAGAAGATGTCAATTGAAACGAGAAAAAGAGTGTTGAGGGGATACATAGAGCCTGTTCTTTTGTATGGATGTGAAACTTGGACAATGAGCAGTCAAGCTGAAAAGCATCTGATGGCTGCAGAAATGTGGTTTCTGAGGAAAATGCAAAGAATACCATGGACAGACAGAAAAACCAATGACCAAGTACTACAGGAGACAAATGAACATCGTAAACTGATTAGAGAAATTAGACGTAGACAAGTCAAAATTTTTTGGACATGTTATGAGAAGAAATGGATTGGAGAACTTAGTGACAACTGGCAAGATCGAGGGGAACAGACCAAGAGGAAGACCGAGAGGAAAATACCTGGATGGCTTGGCCACATGGCATGGACGAGACAGGAACACTGAGCTGATCCACGACACTGGTGATCGAGTGAAATGGCGAGTCATGACCGCCCACGCTTTCCGGCATGGCACATGATTGATTGATTGATGTTTTTCATCTTGCAAAAGGCTACCTCCGCAATGGCAATTCTTGTTCTAATCTCTTCAAGGCATCTCTCATCAGATGTTATGAATTTTGGTCTTACCATACTAAAGAAATCTGGCTGCATATTTTAATAGAGGACAGTACATTGTCATGTAGCAGATCCTTTACAAAACATCACTATCATCATGGCCTGCCTCAAAGTCTTGATTCATTTGCCCATTTTCCTGCCTCATGCGAACGTAAAATGTCAGATAAGGCATATCTGGTGCTAGATAAAACTTCAACTGTGGGTTGAAACTAAGCTTCCCCTTAAACTGTTGTTATCTTTGTTTGTTCCAGAAATTGAACCGCAAAATGCATCTGTCAAAAATCAAACACAGCAAGTTCAATGAGTCAGGCCAACTGTTGGTTTTCTACCTTGCATCCGTCATTTGGGGCGCAAACATTTTTGTCAGAGTGAGTATACAAATACTTGTTAATTGTAACATCTTTGTGGTAGTATGTTGGCTCACTGACATTCTACCTTAGAAATGTATGGTGCTTGACTAATGAATTGTTACATAGAAAGTCTGATTTGAAAGCTCATTGTGTGGATGTCATCTGCAGACTGCATTCTTCTGGTCTCTGGAGGACCAGCCTGTGGTGAACGGAAGGCGCAATACATAGAAGTGAGGCTAAGCAGGCATGTGCAGGACGTGAAGATTCTTGGGTGAGCCAGTACCAGAGCACTATGTGTCAGCTCTGCAGTTATGGAAGCCACATTGGATCGCTTTGAATACCCATGGTCTGCCCTTGCCTTCCCATGAAGGCCGACCAACATGTCGACTGTTCTAACTGGGCCAGCTTGAGTACCTGCTGTAGATGAAGGGATGAATGACATCACAACATTGATAATGTGGAACATCCTGTGAAACACCTGGAAGGTTGATCTGGTCAGGAAACGGCCGATGAAATCGGATGTTTCGGCTGAAATGCGCAAATATCGCAGCTCTGCTGTAAACTGGCACAATGCAATTATGTCCAAAACAAACATTTCTGACAAACGAAGAAGAAGAAGAAGAAATGTGGAGTTGTAATCCTTGAGTCACCACACTGATCTAGATGTCAGTCTGTAAGGAAAGTATTTGTGCATATTTATATAAAACATAAGAAAATTATGCTGAGACAAGTACAGGTATTTCCATGATGACACTACAGGCTTGATTGATTTTATTTTACCAGTGAGCAATTTGGCTCTGAAAGCTCCTATAAATATTGATTTCTTTGGTTCTAAATGAGAATTGATAAAAATGAAACGTCCAGGTTATTGAGGAGACAGCAAATATTCACAATGAGAGTATTCAAAAGAAGAACTGATTTCAGACTGCTGCCTCCTTTGTTCATTTTAACCAAGTTGACACGTAAAAACAAGATCTGGATCAGGTGTAAATAGATATGAGACTTATGTTTGTTACAGTAGACAAGCAATCTTTCAAATACATTACAGTTAGGCATAACTTTTTACACCATTATAAATGTGTTTGTGTTGTAAATTTGTCTTTTAGTCATGCAGCTAAACCTTATAAGCTACATAATCTTCTGTCTGGCTCCAAAATATCAATTGAATGTCATTCAAAAGTGTTTTCATCATTCATTCATTCATTCATTCAGTAGCATGTCCTTTGCAGAACCTCGCTCCCATAACAACCTTCTGGAAAACCTCTCGATCATAAGCAAGATGTCCCACGTCCGATACACCCATCTGGAGATCATCCGTCACATCCTGCACCCATCTTCTCTTTGGCCTTCCTCTTCCTCTCTTCCCAGGCATATACTCCTCCATTATTGTTCTCTCCAAACTTTTGTGATGTTTCAAGTGACCAAAATATTTAGATTTTCTTTGCTTTATCGTCTTAAATAGCCAACCTTCTTCAGTATTCAGCTCTTGAAGTATGGATGCATTTGTTCTTTCCTTTACCCAAGATATTCTTAGAACTCGTCTATTATAACATTTATATTCAAAGGCATTTATGCGCTGTTCAGCTTGTTTAGTAAGTCAAAGTGTCCATGTCTCACAGGCGTATGTTGCAATGGGAAAGATGCATGCTCTTAAAAATCTAATTTTTGTAGTTCTGTCTGTCCCACTCCATAATTTATTCAGTTGTTTTAGTCTTTGAAGAGCAATTGATAGTCGTCGTTTAATTTCTTTCATTGTGTCACCATTGTTGGTAATCAATGACCCAAGATATTCACAATTTTCCACCACCTCCAATTTTTCCTCATTAACATATATTTCTTTCTTCACAGTAGATTTATAATGCATGCATTATCTTTGTTTTTGCTATGTTAAGATATAAGTTGTGATTTTCACTATTCAATTGGGTTGAGGCTATTAGGTTTTCTATGCCATTCTGTGTTGTGGATAGTAATACTGTATTTTCATCCCTCAGTTAGTCTTAATAGAATAGTATTGATATTTTATAATTGATATAATGCTGTGTTTTAGTATTGTGCTTCTCTGGCTACTTCACTGCGTCTACTTATGTCTTTCCTCTTCCTTTTTCTCCTGTTTGTCTCATAAGTAGATGAGTAGAGTTCTGAAACAAACTCTGGTTTGTGCCTCACCTGCTAGCATGTTTCTTGCTTTAGTTGTGTTTATCTACCTTTTGCTCTTCGCTCATTGGTTCTGGGTGATGTAGCTTTTTGTGGAGCACTGCCTCCATGATGCATGAGAAAACCATTTTACTTGTTTCTTCTTCTTCTGTTCTTTAGCTCCCTTTGGAGAAAAGGTTCTCAATCAGATCATGCCAAGCCTTCCAGTCTTTTGCTACGTGCTGCAATTCCTTCCATAAACTGACACTGTTTGTAGTGCCTATAGTACCTTGAGCTGTAAACAAGGGGGCTTTAGCCTGACGAATTAAGGCCACCTGGCTTGGGCAGTTGCGGTGAACTGTGCAGGTTATGGTTTTCTGTTTCCCCCCGACAGAAACCATATCCTCCCCAAAATATTCACCTCTGCTTCCGTCTTCGTATGAGTTTAAGTATCTCTCTATTTCATTAGTCCTATGAATTCCAGTAGAACAACCTTCTAGTGACACTATTATCAGGTATACTCAGTGTGTGTCCTATCCAGCACCATCTCACTCTTTGATTGGCTGGAATCTGCCTAGTTCTCTCCCTAAGCTCCACTTGAGTGATTATTTCATGCCTGTTTGTTCTTCTATTCTGCTCAAGCACGGGTTAATGAATGTTTGTAATTTATCCCTACCTGTTTTAATGGTTCTGTCCATGTTTCTGATCCTACAGCAGTACTATTTTTACGTTAAATATTCTCAGTTTGGTTTTAGTCTTAATTTGTTTGTGTGTTTGACTTCCACATATTTCTTCATGCTGTGAAAGCTCTTCTTGCCGTGTGTATTCTTATTTTAATAGCTCTGTCTGTTCCTGATCTTTGTCTTCATTGCTACAGAGATAGATATATGATTTCATCTTTTGAAGTGGATGCCGTTTTTTTGTTGAAATTGTCTTCTTCTTTCATTCACTTGAAATTGATTGTCTTTATCTGTAATGCTATCTCTTGTATAAACTTTACCATCTTTTTTTAATTCACTCAATGGTCCATAGAGTTTATTTTCCAGTGTTGTTTCTCTAGGCCAGAAGATTTGTCTAGATATGTCGTATGGGACAGTCTTGGAGTATGTGATCTGCTGTCTGCAGCATCAAATACGCATGAGCACATGGCTGATTTGCCATTCTTAAATTTTGTATATGTGTGATTACGTAATCGATTGTGACGGAAGTCTAATGCTTGTATTTGACCAGCTTGTTTCCTAATACCATAACTTCTTATCTTGTATAACCTAATTGGTAAAGCCGTGGAAATGTGAACGATATAAACCCAGTAGCACTTGTAGTACTAAGCATCCTGCGCAAGCATTTAATCTCATTTGTTACAATCGTTACTGAATATTTGTAGCTTTTGTGACAATCATTCTGATTAGAAATCTTTACAAATTTGCTTCCAGGAAAATTTTGTGACAAATTTGAACCAGCTATGGGAAGGATATCCTCATGCCAGTCTGTCGTTAGTATTTTTGTAACTTTTTTAGCGTTAAACAACATAGTTATATTCTGTTTAACCCTGCTTTTTTAATATTATTGTTATAATATATACTATCTGTTATTATTTCAGTTTCCAAACTGCTGAGGTTATATAACATCTGTATTGATAATATTAACTCTTTATCTACCACCACACATGGCAGCGCAGAATGGTTAAATTACATGCCAATCTTCTTGTCATGTCTACTCATTTTTACAATTGCATTTTCTAAATATATTACTTAAAATTATCTGGTCCATTTCCAGTTACCTGTAATCTAATACCTAGCATTATAAATACACTAACTGAGAATAGATTACTCATGAATCTGTTGAGAAAAATGTGACATGAAAAAGGCTAAAACAAAATGTTGCTGAACTGAATAATCAATTGCTAATGTGAAAAATGCAGCAGATTAAAATGAAACAGCTGTGCTAAGTAAGAAACTGACTGGGACAAATGAACATGCTGATCAAATACAAGACCAGGACACTATCCAATACAAAATAGGAGGATGTGGAACTCAGTGTTAGAACAGTGGTTCTCAACCTTTTTTGGCCCATGCACCCCTTCACCATATGTTCAGAACATCGTTCAGAATGGCTAGCAAAGAAACAAGGACAGTTGAAACACTTAAGACAATTAGTGTAGAAGTTTGGCATAATGATACCATGGCACTTGGAGCAAAACCACAGGTTCTTAGTCTCTCTCAGCATGTGTAGTAAACAGGTAAAGTAAAAGACTCTTTTCCACGCCTTGAGGCATATTGGGTATGTGGTGCGAGGCCCACATTTGTATAGACCAATCAGAAATTGATGGGTCATGTGGGCAGTGCGAGGCCCACATTTGTATAGACCAATCAGCAATTGATGGGTCATGTGGGCAGTGCTAGGCCCACATTTGTATACACCAATCAGCAATTAATGGGTCATGTGGGCAGTACTTCCCAGAGTTCTTCCTGGTGTCCATTTAGACTTGGTCGACCTGAACACCCAGGTCATTAAAACAAAATGTCCTGCCTGGAGTGTGATTTCAGTACAGAACCATCGGGCTGGTAGGCAAGTGCACCAGGTGTGGTGTAGTCCATGGATTTAAAGACACTGAAAATCTCACTGAAAGCTTTTGGAATTCATCATGACACCTGGGAGACTGCTGCCAAAGGCTGAAATTTGTGGCATACATCATTACGCTCACTTGCGAATCAACCAGTATGGCAAGAGCTGTGAAGAAAAGGCTGGACAGAAAAACCACTGCAGGAGATCCTCCTCCCGGAATGTCAAGCATTCTTTGCCCACATTGTCAACGAACATTTCGAGCCATAATAGGCCTTATCAGCCATCTTAGAACTCACGACTCCATACTTTCAACCCCACTGGATGAAATGAATGGTCATCATCATTCTTGATTTATGGACAAACAATAGTCCATGGAAATAAAATTACTTATTTGTTAAAAAAATTATACTGTTTATCTGATATACTTTTGACAGCTGAATGTAAAAACATATTTCTGTTATTGATTATTACTGTTTTTCAGGTTTAGCGTGAAGTTTTTCTTTATAGCTCAACTTGCCTATTGGTTGCACAATTACCCAGAGCTTTATCTGCAGAAAGTTAGGAAGGTAAACTTGTGTTGTTTTTACATTTATGTTGTCAACCTTGGTGAACGATATGAATGAGTTAAACTGTGGTAAAGCTATGGAATAGTAAACAGAATAAAAACAGGAAGTAAGGGTAGGTTTACAAAATACAATTGCAGAAAGGAAATGATGTTACAGTGATACAGCTTCATCAGCAAACAGACAAGAAAACATCCTGGTTGTTTCACATTATGGGTCTTCTAGATGCGTAATACATTTTTCCCCATTCTTCTTATTTAGCATATTTTTTCATAATGTAGTTACTCTGGCGAAGGGGTTAAGGACGCAGATCGTAAATCCGCATACCACATATGAAACACAGCTGTGGGTGATTTGGCAGCAGACCGTCTTATGTTGGTTTTTATAAAACAGTATGAGTGCCGGTTGTTCAGAAAACATTGGCAAACTATTGAATGTAAACTTGCCAGGAAATCACAAACAGCCAAAAAGGCTGGGGTTGACTGCGATGTCCTGTAAAGGATATGCAAGTAACTAATATAAGCATTCAGTTTTGATATGCCTCAATAGAGCATGTCTTGGAAATGTATGATCAGATCTTCAAGCTAGTAGATGGGTGTGATATCAGTCTGTAGGCTGAGTTTACTTCATGAAAACACATTTGTGTGTGGACTGAGAGATACGGCCGTTTGCCCAGGTAGAGTAACTACACAGTATACAGGGTGAGATGTTTATTTCACCTCTGATAGAGACAGATCCATGAGATTACCAGGGATTGGAACCAATGGGCTGTGTTTTGTGAGGCTCCATATTTATTTGCGACTCAGTTGTGAAATGGTAACACTAATTAGTTACGCTAGTTATCTTTTTACCTGAATCAATCATTCAAATTCTCAGTTTACGTGAATCAGTTACACAAATTCTTAATTTTCTTGAACCAGTTTCACAAATGCTCAGTTTTCTTGAATCAGTGACACAAATACTCAGTTTACTTAATTAAGTTATGCTAATTTTCTGTTTACTTGAGTCAGTTACAATAATTCTCAGTTTTCTTGAGTCAGTTACACTAATTCTGGATTCTTGAATCAGTTATACTAATTCTCAATTTAATTCACTAATGCTTAGTTGTCTTATTCAGCATGTATAATGAATTGATTGCATCAATATTTTTACAGGAAGAGATTTTTGGAAGAGTGCAGTACTCGTCATTGTACCTTATAATAATATCTGCTGCATATTTTCTCAAGTAAGTAATTGCATTTAAGGGCATGTGTTATATCCTGTTTCAGCCCCAAACTTTTTTGTCACAATTCTTCTGTTGTAAGATTAGTTTACTAAATGAAAAGTAAACAAAAAACATTTTTCTGTAGACTGAGAAAAAAAGGCTACTTGCCCTTGTAGTGTTGCTGTACAGTGTACATACAGGGTGTATTTTTGACTGTGCAGTGTTTGAAAATATTGCCGGTTCAAGTTTTGTATTGACCTATTGACCTATTATGTTGCATGAACTTTACAGAGGGTGAATAGAAAACTTGCAAAACTTGAAAACAATGCAACATTTTAAATTCTAGCATAGCTGTTTAATATTTTTTTGCATACATATTTTCTGTGACAAGTTTAGAAGAGAGTCTCTGTGATATAACAGTTGATGCCCTTGGTACATGGAGTTATCTAGTTTTTGGTCCACATGATCACATTTCTTGTAACTTAGAACTACTTACTTCACAGTCCAATTGATTATGAAATTAATAGAGTGGTTTCCTCTTGACTTCCTATTTGTAGTAACTGGGTAATAAAAATAACTGGGAAAGATGGATGTGTAAAGGGCATGTTAGGTAATACAAAGAATTATCAGTTATAATCATACCAGCAACATACAAGGTAAATGTTTCATATTAAATCCTGTTGTCCCCGGGAAGGTTAACCCAGTCAAAAAATGCCCATAGAAGTCGGATGTGTCGGCCTAACAGCACAAGAACGCAGCTCTGCTGTAAACAGGCACAACGCAAACACGTCCGAAAAAACTCAGGATGAACGCAGAAGAAGAAGAAATTCTGTTGTGAGGTTATGAACATAACTTTACATATACCAGCTGGCATCATTATGAAATGAGGTAACAAGCTTCCTTCCACCATTGTTATTTTTCCTGTCCATGAAGTTCAGAGGAATTAGGTGCTTTGTTGGACTACTCTGAGAATCACTGTAGTTCCATGATTTTGGTTATAATTCAACACCTATGTCACATAGCCACAATAGTCACATCCTATAGCAACAGTGCTGTTTGAATTAATTCAGCAAGGTGGATATAGACATGGAAGAAGGAAGAAGAGGGTCTCATAAAGTCAGTAAAGAACCCCTGTGTATCCCTTAAGGCACATTGGCCTTATGCTGTTAGACTCACATTTCTATAGACATTTGGTACTCCGCGGATGATGGGGTTGGTATTATGCTGGCTCCCTGGCCTCCCAAGACATTTTCTGGTGCCAATTTTAGGCTGGGTGGACCTGGCTGTCCGGTACAATGGCGACAAAATTAAGCGTTACTTTTTCGGAGGGACGCTATTTAGTGTTATCCTTTGGATTTCGTGTGATTTCCTATGGGTTTCCTGTGGACTATGTGATGTTATTTTGTGTTCCTTTTATTGGAAGTTTTCAAAAGAAGCCACGGAAGGCAGGTGGTGGATGAAATTTTGAGAGCAGCCAACAGATATTGTGGGTCATGGCCTCGAGCTTCACGACGGCAGGCAGAGGAACTCTTCTTGAGTCAATGGCTGCGGTCTCCGACCAGTAAGGTCACTGCCATAGAGGAAAGCAACGGCAAACTACCTCTTTAAAAGTGCCTAGTATATTATGATTCGCTTAAAGACTGATCATTGCAAGACAAGGACAGAGACGTTAAAATTAGCAACTTGGAACGTTAGGACGTTAAACAACGACGGAACATTAGAAAACATAAAACAAGAAATTGAAAGGGAAAAAATTACTATTTTAGGTATGTGCGAAACGAGATGGACAGGAGCAGGCATCAAGATAGAGGAAGATTTCAAGATTATTTATTCTGGAGGTGAAGATCGTCACATAGCCACAATAGTCACATCCTATAGCAACAGTGCTGTTTGAATTAAGGCTTGGCCTTGTGGCATGGTCGAGACAAAAACACGGAACTGATCCACGACTCTGTTGATCGAGTGAGATGGCAGAACATGACCGCCCACGCTTACCGGCATGGCACATGATGGATGGATGGGAAGATCGTCATAGAGGAGTGGCAATTATTTTGGACCGGAAAACAGCAAAATCTGTTCAAGGATATTGGGCCGTGTCGGACAGAGTTCTACTAGTTAAATTAAGTGGCAGACCTTTTAGCATAAATATTATTCAAGTATATGCCCCAACAGGAGAATCCAGTGAAGATAGTGTAGAAGAATTTTATAATGACATAGAGTCTGCCTTAAAGAAATGTAAAAATTCAGAAATAAACATCATAATAGGGGACTTCAATGCAAAGGTAGGAAATCAAGGGGATAGATACACAGTAGGAAACTATGGTTTAGGAGAGAGAAATGAAAGAGGATACAGACTCGTAGAGTGGGCAAAAGAACAGGAAATGATTGTAGGAAATACCTGGTTCAAGCAACACCCTAGAAGATTATGGACATGGAGGAGTCCTGATAGCAGGATTAGAAACCAGATTGACTACATTCTGATTAGCAGAAGATTTAGAAACGCATTAACACTAGCAAAAACAGTTCCCAGTGCTGATTGTTATAGTGACCACAGATTACTCACAGGAACATTGAGGATAAAGTTGAAGAAAGTCAAGTATATAACAGGAAACACTAAATATGATTTGTGTACATTGAGTAATGACAAGGAAATACAAAACAAATTCAACATAGAAGTACAGAACAGATTTGAAATTTTGTCTGATCTAGAGATCCTATTCCAGGATGTGGATGATCAATGGGAAACGTTGAAGAATTCAATCAATGTGGCTGCAGAAACAACTATTCCAAAATTAAAGAAGGTGGGTCGTAAGAAATGGATGACTGAAGAAATTTTACACCTCATGGAAACAAGAAGACTCAACAAAAATAATTCTGTCAAATATGAAGAAATTCACAGACAAGTCAGAATATTATGTAAGGAGGCAAAAGAAGCATGGCTTGAGGAAAAGTGCTTAGAAATTGAAAACCAACACAACAGTCAAAATACCAAATTAGTGCACAAAAGAATTCAGGAACTTACTAATAAAAGAACAAGTACATCAACTGGGTGTCTAAAAACTGAAGATGGCAAAATCATAATAGAAAAAGACCAGATTCTACATGTATGGACAGATTATGTGAAACACCTTTATGATGATAACAGAGACGAACAGTATGATATTAGATTTAATAATGAAGGACCGCCAATTTTGGAGATGGAGGTTCAAAATGTTCTTAAGCATATGAAAGCTGGCAAGGCCCCCGGTGCAGATAACATCACAACAGAAATGATTACAGCTTTAGAAGAATTTGGACTAGATCAAGTCACCAGACTGCTGAACACATTATATGATACTGGAGATATACCTCCTGAATTATGTAACTCTGTATTTATTGCAATCCCAAAGAAATCAGGAACCTTGGAATGTGATCAACATAGAACAATTAGTATAATGAGTCACATCACAAAGATTTTGCTAAGAATTATCATGCAAAGAGTGAGGAAGAAGATACAGCCTGAAATAGGGGAAGAACAATGTGGGTTTGTAGAAGGAAAGGGTACAGTAAATGCTGTGTATATGCTGCGAACAGTTATTGAACGTGCTATAGAAGTAAACAAGGACATACATCTTTGCTTTATTGACTGTACAAAGGCTTTTGATGGAGTTAGACATGTCAACATAGTGGATATGCTTGCAGATCTACAAATTGATGGGAAAGACATTAGACTTATAAAAAACATATATTGGAAACAACAAGCTGCAATAAGGATTGATAATGAAGTGGGACAGTATCAGCCAATTAAGAGAGGTGTTATGCAGGGATGTGTGATGTCTCCAGATCTTTTTTCCCTCTACAGTGAAAATATTTTCAGAAATGTAGAGGATATAAATGGAATCAGCATTGGAGGACGAAACATCAATAACATTAGATATGCAGATGATACAGTATTAATTGCAGACAATGCGCAGGACCTGCAACAATTAGTAGATGCGGTAGTTGTACACAGTGAGCAACTGGGGTTAGAATTAAATTGTAAAAAGACTCAGGTTATGGTCGTCACTAGGAAGGAAGAAGTGCCACTATGTAATATACAAGTAAATGGAAATATTCTTCAACAAGTGAATCGGTACAATTATCTTGGAACAGTCATAACATCTGATGGGAGATGCCTTGAAGAGATTAGAACAAGAATCGCCATGGCGAAAGTAGCCTTTAGCAAGATGAAAAACATTCTGACCAATAAAAAGATGTCAATTGAAACGAGAAAAAGAGTGTTGAGGGGATACATAGAGCCTGTTCTTTTGTATGGATGTGAAACTTGGACAATGAGCAGTCAAGCTGAAAAGCATCTGATGGCTGCAGAAATGTGGTTTCTGAGGAAAATGCAAAGAATACCATGGAAAGACAGAAAAACCAATGACCAAGTACTACAGGAGACAAATGAACATCGTAAACTGATTAGAGAAATTAGACATAGACAGTCAAAATTTTTTGGACATGTTATGAGAAGAAATGGATTGGAGAACTTAGTGACAACTGGCAAGATCGAAGGGAACAGACCAAGAGGAAGACCGAGAGGAAAATACCTGGATGACTTGGCCACATGGCATGGACGAGGCAGGAACACTGAGCTGATCCACGACACTGGTGATCGAGTGAAATGGTGAGTCATGACCGCCCACGCTTTCCGGCATGGCACATGATTGATTGATTGATTGGACCTGGGAGCTAGGTCAATTTAAAAATATCTGCTCTGATACAGGTTTGAACTCATGAGACCAGCAGCATATAGCCACTATGCAGCTACGGCTCATGAAGATTGTTTTACTGAACATATTACTAGAGACACTGTTGTTATTGCCATATAGGGGGGCTGAGTGGTCTCAAAGTATGGTGTCCGCCTCGAGTGCTGGAGGTCCCAGGTTCAAGCCTCGGTGAGGGCTGGGATTTTTTCATGTGGACTACAAGTAAGAAAATGTCCCCTCGTCTCTGAGTAGTGAGATCGGACACCTGTATGTATTGTTGTGCACGTAAAAAATACCTTGGCAGTTGGAAATCGAAAAAGAGTAGCCTAACGGCGCTGCCCAGGCAAAATTTTGCGTAAAATATCTACCCAAAGTATTTCAGGATCCTCGTTGGTGCTACAGAGTTCGTGCACTGAGCTGAGATTCTCTGGACTCAGGCTTGAGTTAGGAGTAGAACAAAGCACTTAATGGGCTACACCCGTGTGCCGTGATGTTGATCCATCGACTAAACTAAACTAAACTGTTATTGCTATATTAATTTATTTGTTTTGTTTTTATGTGCAGTTTCTCCAAGGTGGCCTTGTGTTTGTTGGTACTGCATTATGCTGTGGAGTTCTTGTACCATTTGGCCTTGCTGTGTCACTTCTCGGAGAAAACAGACATTGCTGCTAGAATGTAAGTTGCCTGAAGATAGTACTTGCCTGTATTTGTAATAAGTAGTAATATGAACAAGCCTGTTAGAAGAAAGAATTAATGCTAGTGAAATGTGGATACATCGCTCTTTGCATTTCACCTCTTTAATACATCTAAGAAGTGCCGCCCACCGGGCGCTGGAACGCAAATTATTCCTCCCCACGACGCTTGACGGCAGAAGTGGAAGATGATGATGATAATGAATACATCTAAGAATGAGAACCAATGTAGAAAAAGAAATATAATGACAGGCAGAAATGTCTACATGCTGGAAAGTTTGAACTTGACTTCTGTATGGGTATGAATGCTGGGCAGTCAGTAATGCAATGATTATTATTTTTTTTTTTTGCGCTCGCTCGCTTTGAACTCAAGCGTAGTCCATACTCACTACTACTAGTAGTGCTGGACTGAATTTTGCATGTGGATTAGTTTTTCCTATTAACAGTGTCCCTACTCGCCATCAGGTGAACCCACTCTGACTTCAGAGGTATGAAATGATTATGAAACTGTAGGCATTGGATGTATGGTGTTTTATTTTAGAAAAATATTGAAAGTCGATAACAGAAAAGAAAACATGTTGAGGTATTGACAGATGGAAAACAAAAATATCTACTTACTGAAAAGTTTGTGTGAACTATACTTCTGTATGGATATGAATGCTGGGTACTGAGTAATGAAATGATTATGAAACTAGGCATTGGTTGTGTGTTGTTTTTTGTTAGAAGAATGTCGAGGACAGCAAAGAAAACACGCTGAGGTCCTGACAGATGGAAAAACAGAAATATCATGACAAGTATAAAACTTTGCTTACTGAAGAGTTAGACCTGTTCTTCCGTATGCATATGAATTCTGGACAATGAGTCACGCAATTGTCAGGAAATTGTAGGCCGACATTTCAGCATTCGGGCCATTCCCATACACAGTCCCTTCTCAACTGTAACAGTCAGCGAAGAGTCCAAATACCAGTGGTACTAGTAGCAGTCTGATTATGTGTCTGTCTGGCCTTTCCTCAGAGTTTTGAGTGTCATCCAGATCCTCTGATCACTCCCTGCAACACCATTCTCTCCAAGCTGTGAAGATCTACCCGTTCTTCTGTCCTATAAACAACTATTCCAAGGACCCCAACCAGATCGGCCTGTCATGCACCAATACCCCACTAAAGTGTGCAGATCGAGCTAATCTGTCCATCTGCTTATTTTCCACCACACTCGCATGTAGTGTTCAGTTCATGGCCATAGTGGTTTTTTGTTTACAATATTGACTGTCGTTTTACACATAGCCAGCTCTGTAGTAAAGGTGTTACGGATGCAATTCATAATCCCGCATACCCACATTCGAAACACAGCTATGAGCGATTTGGCAGCAGAACTCCTTATGTTTTTTTATGAAATGGTGTGGGTGCTGTTCAGTCAGAAAGCAATGGCAAACTACTGAACGTAAACTTGCCCTGGAATCATGAACAGCCAAAAAATGCTGGGGTTTACTGCAACGTCCTGTAAAGGATATGCCTCAACTTTTTTTTTTTGCACTTTACCTTAATCGTGATCGGTTTTAATATAGTCTTCAGTGTTTTATATAGATATTTATTGAAATAAACGTAATTAAAATGCTTATAATAGTGTTAGTGTTAAACATTTTGGTTATACAATCATAATTGACATTGACAGTTGTTAAGCTAAAGTATATATTACCAATAAATTGAGTGAATCAATGTTCATGGTGTTGCTGATAAGCCCTAATGTTGATGTAGGGAGCTTTAGAAAGTAGACAGAAAAGAAAATATGCTGAGGCAGGTGTGGGTGTTAGTAGATCACTCATCAAAACCATCAGGAAACGACACATGAAGAACATGGGGGGGGGGGGGGGGGGGGATACTGGACAAGCGAAATGGGAGGACAGAGAAAGGTGTATGCGGAACGCTGAAACATTTGGGCAACAAGTAATGATATTTGAATAATGAAGATACAAACAATAGATTGCATGATTTACTGCCTGGAATATTATGCTGCATCTCATTAGGTACATGCTGAAGAAATCACACAACATTGTCCATTTTCGTTGTAAATGTTGGTTATAGTTTTGTCAGAGGACAGATATAGGAATGACTGTTATCTTTTTCTACAGCTTCACGTTGTTTGATATCCTGTTTGTCGCAGTTAGGCTGGGAACGATAACATTGGCCGTCTTAACCTTCTGGTATGTAGCCTTGTTGCCAGATTATTAGTTCTTATATTGTATGTGTGTAGAGTTTTTGCCAGATGAGTATTTCTGACATTGTATGTGTGTAACCTTGGAGATGTGGTTTTATTGAAGAATGCTGAAAATTCCTATAACAGCCAAAATGGTTTGTTTCCCATCCTCTACCACTAGGAGGTGCAACTGGGATTTTTCCCTTCCTAAAGTTATGGTCTATTATGACCAAAACTCTCCATTACTTTTAGAGGACCAAAATTAGCCAAAATGGGCAGTCTGGACATTTTCAGGGAAACCAAGTTGCAAAGACAACTTATTACAAATATCAGAAAGATGCAATAATTTTTTGGCCACACTTTGAGAAGTCAAAAGCTGGAACATGTTGCGACAACCGGAAAGATTTGTGAAAGAGAGATAAGGGAAGATAGCGTAAGAACATTCTTGGCAGTCTTGTGGGATGCCTCAGATGAGAACCATTACACAAATTGATCCATGCCATCAGAGATCAAAATTTGTGGAAGGGCATGATCGTCTTGTACTAGCTACTGTACCAGCCACTGTACTAGCCGCTGTACCAGCCACTGTACTAGCTGCTGTACCAGTCACTGTACTAGCTGCTGTACCAGCCACTGTACTAGCTGCTGTACCATCCACTACTAGCCACTGTATTAGCCATTGTGCCAGCCACTGTACCAGCGATGTACTAGCCACTGTACCAGCGACTACTAGCCACTGTACTAGCCGCTGTACTAGCTGCTGTACCAGCAACTGTACTAGCTGCTGTACCAGCCACTGTACTAGCTGCTGTACCAGCGACTGTACTGGCTACTGTACCAGCGACTGTACTAGCTGCTGTACCAGCGACTGTACTAGCTACTGTACTAGCCACTGTACTAGCTGCTGTACCAGCGACTGTACTAGCTACTGTACCAGTGACTGTACTAGCTGCTGTACCAGCCACTGTACTAGCTGCTGTGCCAGCCACTGTACTAGCTGCTCTGCCAGCCACTGTACTAGCTGCTCTGCCAGCCACTGTACTAGCTGCTCTGCCAGCCACTGTACTAGCTACTGTACCAGCGACTACTAGCTACTGTACCAGCGACTGTACTAGCTGCTGTACCAGCCACTGTACTAGCTACTGTACCAGCCACTGTACTAGCTGCTGTACCAGCGACTGTACTAGCTGCTGTACCAGCCACTGTACTAGCTGCTGTGCCAGCGACTGTACTAGCTGCTGTACCAGCCACTGTACTAGCTGCTGTGCCAGCCACTGTACTAGCTGCTGTACCAGCGACTGTACTAGCTGCTCTGCCAGCCACTGTACTAGCTGCTGTGCCAGCCACTGTACTAGCTGCTGTACCAGCCACTGTACTAGCTGCTCTGCCAGCCGCTGTGCCAGCACAACTTCCTCTAGAGGTACCAAAGAGACAGACAAGCCAAGCCGTTATTATTTGGGCATTAATGCACACACACTCAGTGAATCTGCTGAACCAGGAACAACAGGCAAATAAATTAACCCAGACCTCTTTGGTCAGAACATTAAAGACGAATGCCCAATGTTTTGCCAGCATGCAGAACAGAACGCCAACAAATCGTTAACTATTTCTTGTAAGTATTTTTGTCTGTCACAGTATATCTGAGATCAAATGCTGAAATGTCACACGTAAGAAAGTGGTATAGGTAGTTTCATGATGGAAGCCACCATTTGGGTTTTTAAAATTTGTGTGTCTTTGTTCGCTTTGAGCTTATGTCTAGTCCATACATGTGCTAATATTTAGTGCACTGGACTGATTTTTGCATGTGGATTAGCTTTCACTATCACCAGTACCTCTGAAGTCGGGGTCGGTTCACCTGAAGGCGAGGGGAACTGTTAATAGGGAAGACTAATCCACACGCAAAATTCAGTCCATCACTTCTATAAATAGTGTGTATGGCCTACGCTTGAGTTCAAAGCGAGCAGGTGCAAAAGAAAAAGAAATAAAAACTATCACCAGTGTCCCTCGCCATCAGGTGACCTCACTCCGACTTCTGAGATTCTTGTAATTTACATCCCCAAGTCAAGGACGAGAAGTCAACCTTTTAGTCTAATTGACTGGTGTAGGAGTTAAACCCGCTACCTTGGCATCAGAACACTGGAGCAAGTGCTCTTATCCATCCGGCCATACTCAGAAAAAAAAAAATTTATTATGTTAAAATGTTGTTGTTATTATTTGTGCTCATGCTCCAATTCAATATTTGTATATTATTTCAGGTATGGTTTAGCTCAAACTAGCGAGTCAGTTATTGACATTGTTGCTGGAAATTATAATACCAATTTAGTGAGGTCAGTTGTGATTTGTTGTTGGCAAAATGTTTTTGAATTTCTGGTGACTTAAAATATAGTGATTGTTACTTACGCAGTAATGTTTCCAATGGCTAGTTGTTACTTACGCAGTAATGTTCAATTCCTATTCCTCTGGCCTTGTTTTTAATCAAATTTTAACAATGATTCATGTTTCTTAATCATATCAGAAATGTGTTAATATTTTGGAGTAATAATTTTATGTGTTTTTTGTTGTGTATTTTGGTTTAAGAATTGCTTTTATCACACACAGATATCCCCATAAGTGCACCAGTCTCCATGCATAGATCACACACGGAGAATCTCAGCACATTGCACAGCTCTGTAGCACAACAGTGATTTCTGATGTGTGTATACTAGAATCACATGTGCTACATGCGGATGTCTTACATTTGGCCTGTCCAGCCACTTGTCTTTCACATAGCAATTATATGTTTCATTTTATGGATGTTAAATTCTGCCTGCCATGAAGTTGTGTCTTTAGGTTGTATTTCCTTGCACCAGGATAATGCATCTTACCATACTATGAGACAGGCAGGCAAGCATTCATACATGCATACATACTTACATCATTTACACAAACTCTCACCCACTCAATAACACACAAATACACACTCTCTCACATACTCACTCACAATCACAAACTCACTAGCAAAAGTTTACTTATACATACATACCTACCTGCCTACCTAACCTACATACATATATACATTCTCTCTCTCTCTCTCTCTCTCTCTCTCTCTCTCTCTCTCTCTCTCTCTCTCTCTCTCTCTCTCTCCCCCTCCCTCCCTCTCTCTCTCTCTCTCCCTCCCTCCCCCCCCTCTCTCTCTCTCTCTCTCTCTCTCTCTCTCTTTTCTCTCTTTCTTTCTTTCTTTTGTACATGGTAAGATGGTTTTGCTGTAGACCATATGGGCAAATGCCTCTCAGCATATTTTCTTGCTAAAGTTGACTTATGTCTCCAATGTTTGTCCCAAGGGCTAGGAAGACCCTGCATGCAGCTTTTGTGGTTTGGCCTGAAATTCTTTCTCTGCAACAAGGAATCAGTATTTGAGAGAGTATGTTCATGCAGTAATATATTCATATGTCTTCTCCTTTCATTCAGAATTAACTGCCTGGCCGCTGTTTGCCTGAGCCAAGCTGGGCTAATGTGGAACTTCATAACTTTCCACCTCCGAAAGTGGAGGGAGAAATCTGGTGGCAGCAAGAAAGCACGCTCTCCTGTCAAGAAGAAGACTGCAAAGAGTGAGTGAAGAAATGTGTGCTGTTAGTCGTACGTACATTTCACAATCTCTTCTTATCTCTTTTAACATTTTTGGCTAACTTGTATTGTTATTTCTAACATAAGTTTCTTGCTGTGTATTCTCTTTGAATAC
This sequence comes from Cepaea hortensis, assembly GCA_963921405.1. NCBI lineage: Eukaryota > Metazoa > Mollusca > Gastropoda > Stylommatophora > Helicidae > Cepaea > Cepaea hortensis. Next base: position 23,946,962 of record OY992887.1, on the reverse strand, counting down.
TCGTTGAAGTTTTTTTGTACATTTAATTCTCTTGCTACAGCAAGTAGATTTTTGTATGTTTAATTCTCTTGCTAAAGTAAGTAGATTTTTATGCATTTAATTGTCTTGCTCCGTGGTTGAAGGGGTTACGGATGAATAATGAAGCAGTGGTAAACGACTGAATGTAAAATTGCCAAGAGATCACAGTGGCAAAAATGCTGGTCCTGTAAAGGGTATGCAACTAACTTTAATTGTCTTGCTACGGTATGTAGTTATTGGTTTATTTAGTTCTGTTGCCACGGTAAAGATTTTTATACATTTAATTCTCTTGCTATAGTTAGTAGATTTTTGTACAATTATTTATCTTGCTACAATAAGTAGACTTTTGTACAATAATTTCTTGTGCTGAGGAGATAGATATTTGACCATTAAAAGACGAATATCTATTGCTCTTTAAAAACTAAAGCAACTGAATAAATTGTTGTGTAGGGCAGATAGACCTACAAAAATTAGATTTTTAAGAGCATGCATCTTTCCCATTGCAACATACGCCTGTGAGACTTGGACACTTTACTAAACAAACTGAACAGCACATAAATGCTTTTGAATATAAATGTTATAGATGGGTTCTAAGAATATCTTGGATACAGAACAAGTGCATCCACACGACAAGATCTGAATATTGAAGAAGGTTGGCTGCTAAAGATGATAAAACAAAAAACAATTGAAATATATTGGTCACTTGAAATGTCATGAAAGTTTGGAGAGAACAATAATGGAGGGATATATGCCCGGGAAGAGAGGAAGAGGATGGCCAAAGAGAAGATGGGTGCAGGATGTGGCAGATGATCTCCAGATGGGTGCATAGGATGCGGGACATCTTGCTTATGACCGAGAAGTTTTCCCATGTTGCAATCGGAGAGATGCATGCTCTTAAAAATCTAACTTTAACCTTTTAGCAAAAGTTAAATCTGTGACACGGTGTAATACTGCTCATGCTGTACTTGTCTGTGTCCACAGTTGCCTTACCAGCAGAAGAACTGGAGTCACTCCCTGAAGTTGATCAGAATTCTGCGACAGAAAATGGCAGCATCCGGGCTCGGAAAGGGAAGAAATAAAGATTGATTTAACAGAATGGACTTCATCTTCAAAATTATAGGCTATGGTATTTTAAAATTGTTGCTGTATATGCACCTGCTGCTGAATAGGCAGCGTTAATTGTTTTGTGAAAGATTAAAGTGTGTGTGTGCATGTTAGAGTGCTCCTGTGTGTGTGATGTTCTAGATTTTTCAGACATTATCTTTCAGTAATCTGATATCAAAAGATGGTTATGGGTTATTAAGATGTATTGCAATATATTGTTTCATATTAAATTAAATTTGGCTTGTATTTGCTGTTGTATTATGTTGCATTATATTGTGTTGTTTTAATATATTCTCACTTCCCATTGTGTTATTTTATGTTATGTTACTGTCATGTCCTTTGATATTGTTACATTGAGTTACGTTGTAACATTGTCACAGCATGGCAAGGGTTTTTATTTGTGTCATGTGCCATCTTGTGTGACGTTATATTTATGAGTTGTGTTAAGCTATTCCTTCGTGCCTTCTTGCATACAAAATGTTTTGTTCTATCATTTCATAGACCCGTAGCTTCGGAACTTTGTTTCTGTTTTTTTGTTGTTGCATTCGCTACGAAGTGGTCAAGCCGTTTGACTCGTGCTCCGAAGGTTGTGGGTTCGATTCCGGGCCGCGTCCTTCGGTTTATGAGTTAAATGTTTCGGAGACTCCTGTGGGTCGTCGCTAAAAGCTAAGGAGTTCATGCTTTGTGCAACGCTTTCCACGCTGCGGAAAGAGACCGAGCCATATGGGATAAAACCCGGTGCAATGAAGTCGACTTTTAAGCGACTTTTTTTCAAGCGTAGTCCAATCACATGCTACTGCTTCTAGTGCACTGGACTGATTTCTTTGCGTGTGGATTAGCTTTCCCTATTACCAGTGTGCCTCGCCATCAGGCGAACACACTCTGACTTCTGAGGTACTAATTTACATTCCCAAGTCAAGGATGAGAAGTCAACAGGTTTTAGTCCAACTGACCGGCATAGGGGTTGAACCCACTACCTTGGCATCAGCACACCAGATGTTTAAGAGAAAGCACTCTTATCTATTCAACCATGTTGATCTCCTGTTTCTCTCTCTCTCTCTCTCTCTCTCTCTCTCTCTCTCTTTCTTTCTTTCTTTCTTATTTATTTAGTTATTTTTTTTTGGTGTATTGTTAGTCATAATGTTATTGTCACGTGATATTGTCCTATGCATTGTCATAATATCTTGCCCCCCCCCCCCCTCCCAATTATATTGTGATGTTTTCATGTAGTGTCACATCTCATTATGTTGTGTTATATTATTAATGATTGTCACATCATTGTTATAATGTTGTGTTATGTTATTAATGATTGTCACATCATTGTTATAATGTTGTGTTATATTATATATTCTCACATACCGTTATAACGTTTTGTTATAATATGCTGTCTCATCTCCTTCTGTTATGCTGTGTTAAATCATAACATAATGTCACATCATGATAAGGACGCTGGCTAACATCAATTTTCATTTGTTACGTTATATTGTTACACTGTGTTATATTAGTGTATGTTGTCACATCATGGGAAGGGCTTTGACTTGTAGCATCTTTACATTACATTGTATGCTTATGCTGATTTTTGTTATATTATGTAATAATGTAACATATTATATAATGTTATGCTATCTTATATTATGCCTCATGATATAAACGTTATGATTTCTTGTAGGGTGTAAAAAACACAAAAACACCGCTATCAAAAATGATACGGTGCTGTGTATCCCAAATGTAATCCACAGGTTTAACACAAGATAAGTAATGTTTGTTAGACCTAAAAAATGTAATACATTTTATGTTATAGCATATGTTTTTTGTCAGTGTTGTACTTGTGATAGTAACTATTATAAGCCTGTTACTTTGAAGGCTAGATTGGCAGTAATTCAATTGAAAAAAAATCATGATTCATACTACAAGTATACATATTTCCTGTGGTAATTTGTTAACTTGGACATATTTTGAAACATGGAACATATTTGGAAACATGGAGTCTACTTTGAAACATGGAACATATTGGTAACTTGGAATATATTTTGAAACTTGGAACATATTGGAAATGTGGAACATATTTTGAAATATGGATCATATTGGAATCTTGGAACATATCGGACACTTGGAAAATATTTTTAACCATGGAAAATATTGGAAACTTTGAACATATTTGGAAACATAAAACCTACTTTGAAACATGGAACATATTGGAAAATATAGAAAACTTGGAGCATATTTTGAAGCATGGAATATATTGGAAACTTGGAACGTACACTTGGAATTTTTGAAACTTGGATATTTAGCAAATAGGCTGCAAAGCATAAATCTCCCTTTGGATATAGAAGTTGCAGAAGCGTATAAAAAATTCATTGGACATAAAGGAGAACAAACAGACCTATACAACAATAACTCAGTATTAAAGAAGATTGATTGTAAAAATAAATAAAAGTTGTCTGAAAAAGATGATTATGGGAGAAAGTGTACTGGGGAGGCAGAGAACAGGAGAGCATACTGGCACCTGGCCACCTTGATAGACGATAGTTTGTTACTTTGTGCTTCATACTGGCATCTGGCCGCCATGACAGACGATAGTTTACTTTGTATTTTAAAAAAGGCATAATAACCACAACTCATGGCGGGAACTAGGGATGGAGTTATACAGTGGAGTCTGGATAAGTAGAAGTCACAGGGGCCGAAGGAATTTGTTCTACTTATCAGAAATTCTACTTATCCAACTGCACACATTTACACTAATACCATGCAGCAGCATTGAGTAAAATGATTGTGCCACTTAGGAAACTCAGTTAGTGAACAAGTAAATAGCAATACAATATCTGAAATGTTTAATTATTTTAGAAAGGGGAACATTAAAGTGAAAATATTAATTAAAGAAAAATTCTGTCGTTTTTTGAGACGATCCAACCAGCCAGCACTACAATTCCAGTCTGACCTCCAAGACGTGCAAATTTTTCTGCTTTCGCAATAAGTAAAGGCCCACTTACTGATACATTTGCCGATCTAATCACAGTGAACCATTTTAAAGGGCAGCACCAATAAAATTACACGTGGCAGTTCTAATCTAGTTCGTTGTCTGTCACTGTCGATTTGACATTCGAAACACAATTTTCTGTAGCAGTCTTTATATTTTAAAATGCCGGAAAGTGTCAATGTTGGAATACCAAATTCTCTAGCTATATTCACTTTCTTCTTCCCACTGTGTTCAACCTCTTCCAACAGCCCAATCTTTCTTTTTAAAGTTAAAGTAGTAAGCTTTCGTCCACTAGCCGCAATTGACATGTGTTGTTGTTTGTCCATCAAGAATTATGATGACCATTAATTTCATCCAGTGGGGTTGAAAGTATGGAGCCGTGAGTTCTAAGATGGCTGATAAGGCCTATTTTGGCTCGAAATGTTCTTTGACAATGTGGGCAAAGAACGCTTGACGTTCCAGGAGGAGGATCTCCTGCAGTGGTTTTTCTGTCCAGCCTTTTCTTCACAACTCTTGCAGTCCTGGTTGCTTCACAAATGACTGCACCCTTATGTAATGATGTACGCCACGAATTAAGGTCTTTAGCAGCAGTCTCCCAGGTGTCAAGAATTGACATGTAGCGAGATATTGTATGTGCAGGATTGTTGTTCTCTGGGCTGACTAAAAATAATTCTTTCGCGAAACAATTGTTTTAAAAAAGTGAAATGAACAGTTCGATTTAAACAAACACTTATATAATCGGTATTCATTTTTATGTTCGACTAATCTGAAAATTCGAGTTAACTGAATTCGACTCATCAGGACTTTTTATACAAAGATAAAGAAGGATAATGACCGGGACTAAGCCAGTAACATCGACTTAAGCGAAATTCTACTTATCCGAGTTCGACTTAAGTGGACTCGACTGTACCTCTAAATAACACAAAGCCTGGGCTGAGTTGTAGAGACCATGTGTTGCCCATATAGCATGCTCCCCCTCTCGGCTTGCCTAGTTTACTTCAGAGGAAAGGCAACATCAATACATCTGGAACAAGACAAGCTGCAGAAGCTGAGCTGCTGGATCAGCAAAGCAATGCTCTAATTATTCGCCTGTCGGAGCTTCAATCCTAGACCAGCTGCTGATCAAGGCTTAGGGTCTGGTCTGTTATGCCATGACATTTAGTCTTTAGGTGACATTTCCTCACACTAGGGTGATTCTTGTACCCTCCTAATTCCCCGCCTATGCATGAAGCCATTGGCACAATGTAGGGTATTGGGTTTGGTGATGGCCGGCCAATATTCAGCGCTAACAGAAAGCAGGTCGTATCGTTGACTGTTATATGGTAGCTCAGTCATATCTAAGACCTGACAAAAAGAGGAGAGCATAATGTAGATGGATTCAAGGCATGATGCATAATTTACATGTCGGCGGTAAAGGCTGGACATGTGGGTATTGGTAGAGATACACTTTGAAAGTTGGTGAAGTTAATCACAGGAGCGACCAATGGATGATAATGGTACCTCAGTACCTGAGATAAAGAATGTTGTATTTCTGAGATAAACAGTGTTGTATTTCTGAGATAAACAGTGTTGCATTTCTGAGATAAACAGTTGCATTTCTGAGACAACAATGTTGTATTTCTGAGATAAAGTAGCAAGGGAAAATCATTATGATGGCGTCTTTGGAATTACTGTTTCTTCCTTTTCAACATTATTTTACAGCGTTGTGGTGTGTGTTGTTATTTGTGTTTTAAATTGTACTTGCCTGGGAATCACTGACATTTGAATAAACAAAATAGAATTAATACTGGAGACCAGGGGTATATGGTGTTTCTGAAGAATGCTAAGAATTCATCAGGTGGCTAAGAATAATATTTTATGGGTTGACATAATGGCATGGAAGATAGCAATAGAACTTAAGAGAACAAAAGGCAGGTGTTGAATGCTGGTGTCACTAGTCGTGGTGATCATGATGATGATGGGGGCAGTATCATACAGTTGAAGATGTGGGAAGCTTGACTATCTCAGCATTCTGTTCATGCAGAATAATTCATGTCCGTCCGGGAACGATACCAGAAGGCAGCAAACAATTACAGAATGTTCATATGATCACAACGCACAAGAATAATGTTCAGTTGTCTTGAGTAAATAAATAATGTTGAGTTTTAAAATGGCTTAGTAATTTTGATGAAAATAATACGATTTTTATAAAAGGACTTTATATATATATATATATATATATATATATATATATATATATATATATATATATATATATATACAATTTTAAGTCAAAATATATTTTACAATAAAAAAATAATTTAAAAGTTAAAAATAAAATACTTAGTAAATATAAAACTTTAAGGTAAAAGATTAAAAATGAGAAAGTTTTCAGAACATTGATTGATAATTAAAAGATTGTAAGACAGAAAATAATACAAATAATGAAGTTTTTAAAAAATGAGTAGCTAATTAAAAACAGAATAGATAAAAATAATTTAAAACATTTTTATTTCAATTTAATTTTAGAAGATTTTAAGCCAGAATAGAATGAAATCCTGGCCTGTAGTTCATGACTTACCAAATTATTTGTTGCTGTTTCTCCAACATGCTCTCATATTCATCAATTATGTTGTGTTTTCCTTGATAATTTCTTTGCCTTATCTATGAAAGTGTATTGTGAGGCAGTTGTTCCTCCTGTTAGTAGTTGCAAACTTGCTGATTTATGTGTGATGTAGAAATACATTTGTTTTTTTACCATGTATTTAGAAACATCTTACATTCATTGGTTTGTATTTTTAACTTGTTTCTTTTATTCCTGAGATCCAGCTAAAGTGTGTCTTCTACCCAAGGGTGTTTTTTTTTTTTCTTCTACCCAACGGTATTTTTTTCTACCCAAGGGTGTTTTCTTTTTTTTCTACCCTAGGGTGTTTTTTTCAACTCTACAGTGTTTTTTCTACCCTAGGGATATTTATTATTTATAAATATATACTTATTTTTAAACCCAAGGGTTTTTCTTCTACTCCAGAATGTAGACTGAGGCATCTGTTGCTCTTCGGTATGGATTATGCACACAACAAATATTCATCTGCCACAGGGAATTGGTGAGACCGGGCTAAATAGGCTACCACTCTTGACTAAATTCCAAATGATAAAACCTACCCTTACAAAGTCAGCATCAGTTTCACAATCCCCGCAGGCTGGGTTTGAAATCAACAGCAGACGATTTGGGATCATATCACTTTTGCGTTGTTTTTCATAATGGTATGAGCTTCAGCCACTCAAATAGCAGTGGGAAACTACCGAAAGTAAGTTTGCCTAGAAAATCATAAGCCAATGAATTCTGGGGTTGATTGTGATGTCCTGTGATGTATTTATAGCATATGTGACTCTGGTATACACACATTACTATTCTCACCAGTGCTACAGATTTTGTGCACTGTACTAAGGATCTCCTTATATGATCTCTCAGATGAAATGAGAACAAAGGTAGGATGTTCGTGTGCAATAAAAGAAATTAGTAAGACTTGAAACAAGGTGATGCACTATTGCCGCTACTCTTTAATTTGGCTCTAGAGAAAGTTGTAAGGAAGATAAACTAGGAATGTGCTATTGGAGGAACATCCTAGTTGCTTGGTTATGCAGATGATATAGATATTATAGGGGAAAATGAACAAAAGACATTGGAAATATTGACTCACTTAAAGGGAAAAGCCCAACAGATGGGGCTGGTTATCAATAAGACAGAATATATGGTAATTTCAAGAGAAGGAATGGCTAAAAACTCTGGCCACATACAAATAGATAATATGACCATTAAAAGAACGGAAACATACAAATACCTGGGTACAATCTTCAACTGCTCCAACATCATAAGGGAAGAAATACAAACTAGAATCAATTCTGGAAATAAGATGTACTATGCACTACAACATCTACTAAAATCAAATGCACTATCTCGTAACACCAAAATCACAATATACAAAACACTGATCAGACCAGTTGTGCTGTATGGCTCTGAAACCTGGAGTACAACAAAAGGAGACAAAGCCTTGCTACAAACCTTTGAAAACAAAGTTTTAAGACGCATCTTTGGACCCATTAGGGATACACAAAGTGGAGAGTGAAAAAGAAGAAGTATCAAAGACATTTATGATCTGTTTAAGACCCCGCTAATCACTGGTATCATGAAGGCTAATAGACTACAATGGCTGGGGCATATAGAAAGAATGGAAGACAATAGGGAAACAAAACTCGCTTACACTCAGGAAATAAATGACCGTAGACCCCGAGGTAGACCAAGAAGACGGTGGAGAGATAATACATGTACAGACCTACAAGCTCTTGGAATCAACGACTGGCAAGAAAAGGTCAACCAGAGAGATGAATGGAGACGGATTGTATCTGCAGCAAAGAACCTCAATGGCTCAGAACGTTGAAGAAGAAGAAGAAGTAATTAGTTGACACCTGTACAGAATTATCAGCATGTAGCAGATACTTTGCAGAACCTCGCCCTCTTCACACCCTCTGCCAAACAGATTGTCCATCTCTTGTTTAATACATGTCCATGCCCAAGGTGTCGTCCATGTTCTGTGTCCATCTTCAGGTTGACTGACCGCTGCCTTTTCTTCCAGGAACATGCCTTCCCTCACTGTTCTGTCCAAGTCCCTGTGAGGTTTAATGTGGCCTTTGTTTTTCAGATTCTGAGACATGAAACTGTTTGCGAGCCAGTTTTCTTCCATGCTCAGTTCTCATAGAATGGCAGTGTTTTGTTTTTCTTGGTCCACAGTATTCTGAGAATGTTTCTGTAATAATCTGACCAACACTCAGGTCCACAGTATTCTGAGAATGTTTCTGTAATAATCTGACCAACACTCAGGACTTCAAGTTTTCTTGGTCCACAGTATTCTGAGAATGTTTCTGTAATAATCTGACCAACACTCAGGACTTCAAGTTTTCTTGGTTCACAGTATTCTGAGAATGTTTCTGTAATAATCTGACCAACACTCAGGACTTCAAGTTTTCTTGGTCCACAGTATTCTGAGATTGTTTCTGTAATAATCTGACCAACACTCAGGTCCACAGTATTCTGAGAATGTTTCTGTAATAATCTGACCAACACTCAGGTCCACAGTATTCTGAGAATGTTTATGTAATAATCTGACCAACACTCAGGTCCACAGTATTCTGAGAATGTTTCTGTAATAATCTGACCAACACTCAGGTCCACAGTATTCTGAGAATGTTTCTGTAATAATCTGACCAACACTCAGGACTTCAAGTTTTTCTTTGTCCACAGTATTCTGAGAATGTTTCTGTAATAATCTGACCAACACTCAGGACTTCAAGTTTTCTTGGTCCACAGTATTCTGAGAATGTTTCTGTAATAATCTGACCAACACTCAGGACTTCAAGTTTTTCTTTGTCCACAGTATTCTGAGAATGTTTCTGTAATAATCTGACCAACACTCAGGACTTCAAGTTTTCTTGGTCCACAGTATTCTGATAATGTTTCTGTAATAATCTGACCAACACTCAGGACTTCAAGTTTTCTTGGTCCACAGTATTCTGAGAATGTTTCTGTAATAATCTGACCAACACTCAGGACTCCAAGGAAAGGCCAGACAGACACATAATCAGACTGCTGCCATTAGCATTGGGACTCTTTGCAGACTGTTGCAGATGAGGATGGAGCAGGTATTGGAATGTCATGAATGCTGTGATGTTGGTTCTTGACTCAACTCAACTCTGTAATATTTAAGTGAAAATCCTCAATTTTCTTTTTCCTTAGTGATTGACTCATAAGTAAGGAGTGATGGCTTACATCCATATGTTGCCATAATAAAGACACAATTTTGCTTTAATTTATTTGCTAGCAATGTGCCTGGTGTTTCATACAGTTTAACGTCAGCATTAATATGTCCAGTCCACATCTTTCTTTGTTCATCATGGAGCCAATATTTTCAAAGTTCGTAACATTTTCAATTTCTTCTGTCTTGATCATGATATTTAGTTAGAATGTAGTGTTGTCTACGGACATTATTTTTGTTTGTTTTGTTTCAGTTAAAATAAAAAAGATTTTGATTTTCACTGTCTATTAACAGACAGAATCGGCTCTTAATCCTTCACAGAATAGGAGAAGTAAAATGGTATGACAGAATTACCAGTGTGGAACTCTTGTAGAGAGCTTGACACATTCCAGGGAATCCAGCAATGAGAGAAAGACAATAGCGGTGGATAGGACACACCATGAGGACATTGGTTGACTAATTTATATAGAAAGTCTTTCCTCTGGAATCCACCAAGCTGAAGAAAAATATAGGGAGACATTAAAACACATGGTCAATTGAATTAGGTACAGATGAATAATATGGGGACGGGGTTAGAAGGAAGAGTAAAGAATAGGAAGGCACAGCATGAGGTCTTCGATGACTTATACTCCATTGTGGGATAAAAGACAGAACAGGAAGACACACATTAGAATGGAAAGTGACACAGATAAGAGCAATTCATGTATTGATAATTAACTGTAATTTGTGATGTTATTTTCAATGTTAAAGTAATCTATTGTTAATGTGATTGATAATGTACCCACATTCTACTTCATTGTTAGGAATGTATATTCTATATTTATCTCTGCTCACTGGTTTTCTTGTCAGGAAAACCTCTTTTTTGCTGCCATGATATCTGTAACTTTGCATTAAATTAACCACAAATGGTCATTGTGTGTTTGACTTTGAGATGCCAGGACATAAACATATAAACAGGCAAATTGGATTTATATTCATTCCATGTAGAAGCTTTATGGATATAACATCCTGCTCATTCTACTGTATGCCTTTGAATCAAGGGCTATAAATACCAAGATTAGAAAGAAACTAGAGACTTCAGAGATGTGCTTTCTTTATACATCCATTAATCCATCATGTGCCATGCTGATAAGCCTGGGCAGTCATGTTCTGCCATCTCACTCGATCACCAGAGTCGTGGATCAGCTCCGTGTTCATGTCTCGACCATGCCACGTGGCCAAGTCATCCAGGTATTTACTTCTCGGTCTTCCCCTTGGTCTCTTCCCTTTGATCTTGCCAGTCGTCACCAAGTTCTCCAAGTCATTTCTTCTCATAACATGTCCAAAATATTTAGACTTTCTTTAAACAAGGGAGCTTCAAATGAAAACCTACTGTTTTTTGTTTGAATATATTCTGAAAAAGTAAAGAACAAATGTATCATTCTTCGATGTAGCCCCAGATGCGTTGAATTCAAGACCTTCATCGGTGATGAAGTGCTTGGATTCCTGTAGAAAAAAATTATCTTGGTTACTACTCGATTTGCCTGACCCTGTCGTGAACAATCTGTCACAGTCATGCCATTTCGAAACTTCCTACTTCGCTCATACACTTGCTGGACTGACTGGCATGCATCACCATACTGGACCTTCATTTGCCGATGAATTTCTAAAGGTTTTCCCCTTGACTGGTAAAAAAAAAACGGATACGAGAACACTGCTTCTCTTTGGTGCATGTCAAAAGTGGAGCGACCATCTTTAAACTGTCCTTATGACATCACTGTGTTCGTCTGCACAATGATGTCATGTGCTTAGAACTTTTGACATCCTTAACAACAATATTGACAGGTTACAAGACAATGGCATGGTTATGGTAATTCCTATCACACTTTTAAGGTGTTTATTTGAAGCTGCCTCGTAGAATGGTACAAATCCCATTCATGGCTACAAAGGCCTGTGCTCAAGTCCTCATCACCATCACATGCTTTGCTAAATGACATCAGCATAGGTCAGCTTGGCCGAATGGATAAGAACATGTGTTCTTAAACATCCGGTGTGCTGATGCTGAGGTAAAGGTTTCAACCCCTACATGGACAGTTAGACTAAAATGTTGACCTGTCGTCCTTGACTTGGGGACGTAAATTACAATTACCTCTGAAGTCAGAGTGGATTTACCTGATGGCGAGGGGCTCTGGTAATAGGGAATGCTAATCTACATGCAAAATTAACCCCAGCACTACTAGAACTATTGTGTATGGACTATGCTTGAGTTCAAATCGATCAAGCTCCCCAAAATAAAAATGACATCAGCATTGATATCTCTCCACAGATTTCAGTCCTGGGTGTTGTGGATCAGTTCTGTGGGTGATGCTCTTCCATGCCACTGCCTCAGACTAGTCAGCTAAATTCCTCTCAGTTTGCTTCTTCTATCACTGATCTTTTCAGTGGTCATTTTCTCCAATTCCCCTCTTCTCGTTATAAAACCAAAGAACAGTCTTCTTATAGTTGCGTAAATTTGTTCAACTTTCACTAGTCTCTTCCAGGCAATGATTAATTACTCTGACTGTCTAATTCAGTGGTTCTCAACCAGTGGTGGGGGGGGGGGGGATTTTAGGGTTTCCAGGTTGGGAATTAAGATTATTTCAAGATCGTGTTAATACAAGAACCGATTACTTGATATTGTTTTTCCCTCCATACTTTACGGTTCTGTACTTCTCGCTCTTCTGAAATTGATTTTATAACATAAGTAAACCTGCAAATCGCGTTTTATATAGACGTCTAGACTTGTTCTAGTATGTGTTATTAAATCTAGTTTCCATTTTTATGTATACTGTGTATAGGCGCAGAGGGGAGGGGGGATTTATAGGAGGAAATACGAAAGGGGTGGGGGGTGGGAATGACATTCTGAACATATGGTGAAGGGATGCATGGGACAAAAAAGGTTGAGAACCACTGGTCTAATGTGTTCATAACATTCATCTGACCAAAGAAGAAAAAAAACCATCTTTGCTGCCTCCAAACTCTTCCTAAATTATTTGTTCACATTCTAAAATTCACTGCCATATAGCAGAGCAAGTTTAATATAACTGTTCAGTACTCACTTTCTGGCATTTAATGAGAATGACATAAGATAATCTTTCAGTGCTCACTTTCTGGCATTTAATGAGAATGACATAAGATAAATTTTCAGTACTCACTTTCTGGCATTTAATGAGAATGACATAAGATAACTTTTCAGTACTCACTTTCTGGCATTTAATGAGAATGACATAAGATAACCTCTCAGTACTCACTTTCTGGCATTTAATGAGAATGACATAAGATAACTTTTCAGTACTCACTTTCTGGCATTTAATGAGAATGACATAATATAACTTTTCAGTACTCACTTTCTGGCATTTAATGAGAATGACATAAGATAACTTTTCAGTACTCACTTTCTGGCATTTAATGAGAATGACATAATATAACTTTTCACTACTCACTTTCTGACATTTAATGAGAATGACATAAGATAACTTTTCACTACTCACTTTCTGGCATTTAATGAGAATGACATAAGATAACTTTTCAGTACTCACTTTCTGGCATTTAATGAGAATGACATAAGATAACCTTTCAGTACTCACTTTCTGGCATTTAATGAGAATGACATAATATAACTTTTCAGTACTCACTTTCTGGCATTTAATGAGAATGACATAATATAACCTTTCAGAACTCACTTTCTGGCATTTAATGAGAATGACATAAGATAACCTTTCAGAACTCACTTTCTAGCATTTAATGAGAATGACATAAGATAACCGTTCAGTACTCACTTTCTGGCATTTAATGAGAATGACATAATATAACCTTTCAGTACTCACTTTCTGGCATTTAATGAGAATGACATAAGATAACTTTTCAGTACTCACTTTCTGGCATTTAATGAGAATGACATAATATAACCCTTCAGTACTCACTTTCTGGCATTTAATGAGAATGACATAATATAACCTTTCAGTACTCACTTTCTGGCATTTAATGAGAATGACATAATATAACCTTTCAGTACTCACTTTCTGGCATTTAATGAGAATGACATAATATAACTTTTCAGTACTCACTTTCTGGCATTTAATGAGAATGACATAAGATAACCTTTCAGTACTCACTTTCTAGCATTTAATGAGAATGACATAATATAACTTTTCAGTACTCACTTTCTGGCATTTAATGAGAATGACATAATATAACCTTTCAGTACTCACTTTCTGGCATTTAATGAGAATGACATAAGATAACTGTTCAGTACTCACTTTCTGGCATTTAATGAGAATGACATAATATAACATTTCAGTACTCACTTTCTGGCATTTAATGAGAATGACATAAGATAACTGTTCAGTACTCACTTTCTGGCATTTAATGAGAATGACATAATATAACTTTTCAGTACTCACTTTCTGGCATTTAATGAGAATGACATAATATAACCTTTCAGTACTCACTTTCTGGCATTTAATGAGAATGACATAATATAACCTTTCAGTACTCACTTTCTGGCATTTAATGAGAATGACATAATATAACCTTTCAGTACTCACTTTCTGGCATTTAATGAGAATGACATAATATAACTTTTCAGTACTCACTTTCTGGCATTTAATGAGAATGGCATAATATAACTTTTCAGTACTCACTTTCTGGCATTTAATGAGAATGACATAAGATAACTTTTCAGTACTCACTTTCTGGCATTTAATAAGAATGACATAAGATAACTTTTCAGTACTCACTTTCTGGCATTTAATGAGAATGACATAATATAACTTTTCAGTACTCACTTTCTGGCATTTAATGAGAATGACATAAGATAACTTTTCAGTACTCACTTTCTGGCATTTAATAAGAATGACATAAGATAACTTTTCACTACTCACTTTCTGGCATTTAATGAGAATGACATAAGATAACTTTTCAGTACTCACTTTCTGGCATTTAATAAGAATGACATAAGATAACTTTTCAGTACTCACTTTCTGGCATTTAATGAGAATGGCATAATATAACTTTTCAGTACTCACTTTCTGGCATTTAATGAGAATGACATAAGATAAATTTTCAGTACTCACTTTCTGGCATTTAATAAGAATGACATAAGATAACTTTTCAGTACTCACTTTCTGGCATTTAATGAGAATGACATAAGACACTTTTCATCTTCTGAAATGCAACTTTTGTTTGGCGTGTGCAGCTCATCTCTGTCGCACATTTCCCATCTGATATGGATAAAAGGGTTTGCTGCTGTAGAGCTTCTACAGGAATCCAAAGAAAATCAAGATATGACTGAGAAGTTTGGTTCCAAGTTTCTATTATAGCCAGGGATGCAGAGTTGAGGGTGAGCACCCAAGCTTGCAAAATATCTCCATGGCTTGTCCATTCATCACCTCTGGCAGAAAAAGTCCAACTTCAGACCATCTCGTGGTAGAACTGTTTTAATTAACAGGAGAAGGGGCTTCGGCGAGTTTCTGGTGCCATTAAAAAAAATACCAGACTGCTCTAGATGTGTATGTATCCTACCCTAGCCATAAAAAGGTGCTGAAGACAGAGGCAACTAGCCAGGAGATGCACCACAGCAGTCAGAAAGCCATGCAAACAAGCTATGTAGCAACAACAAAAAATAAGAAGACTGAGAAGTTGACGGGTAAAAAATCACGGAGATACAGGATCTGTAGTCTCTATTTTCCCATCCGCTAACCTTCCCAGACAAATTTTGTGTCATCTTGCGTCTGTTATAATACTTCCCCTCCTTTCCCCTGCTCCAAATTATTTGAATTTATTGACTTGGTTAAGCATATTTCCTTTTAATGTAAGTATCACAATTCAAGTTGTGCATGAGGAAAATTTACTTGATAATCATCTTGGTTGTGATTTGAGAGGATATGTGAGACTAGAGATGGTTGTGATAATAAAGAAGAACAAGGGTAGTAGGGAGAAAATACCTGAGGGGGATCATGGAAGGGGAGAAAATACCTGAAGGGTATTATGAAAGGGAAGAAAATACTTGAGGGGTATCATGGAAGGGGAGAAAATACCTGAAGGGTATTATGAAAGGGAAGAAAATACTTGAGGGGTATCATGGAAGGGGAGAAAATACTTCAGGGGTATCATGGAAGGGGAGAAAATACTTCAGGGGTATCATGGAAGGGGAGAAAATACTTCAGGGGTATCATGGAAGGGGAGAAAATACTTGAGGGGGATCATGGTAGGGGAGAAAATACTTGAGGGTAATCATGGAAGGGCAGAAAATATTTGAGGGTAATCATAGAAGGGGAGAAAATATTTGTTGATTCCAGACTGTTGACAGGTCACACCTTGAAGTGAGAACCCAGGCTGTTGACAGGTCACACCTTGGAGTGGGAATCCAGACTGTTGACAGATCACACCTTGGAGTGTAAGCCTGGCTGGGAACCCAGACTGTTGACAGATCACACCTTGGAGTGTAAGCCTGGCTGGGAACCCAGACTGCTGACAGATCACACCTTGAAGAGGGAATCCAGGCTGTTGACAGACCACACCCTTAAGAGGGAACCCAGACTGTTGACAGATCACACATTTAAGAGGGAACCCAGACTGTTGACAGATCACACCTTGAAAAGGGAACTCAGACTGTTGACAGATCATATCTTGTAGTGTAAGTCCGGCTGGAAACCCAGACTGTTGACAGAGGGAACCGGTATGTGAATAGGCTGCACCACCGAGCGCTGCTGTCACATCATGGTCAGTGTGGTCCAGATTGTGGTCTTGCCACCTGTGTGGCTCAGCCGTTTGCTTAGGTAAATAACATTAAAGTGATCACAATAACTGTACAGACTGACGCTGCTCTATTCCACGGACATTGTGCTGCCTGTGTCTGCCACACTGTTGAAGACAAGCTAGACTGACCGCTGCTCTATTCTACGGACACTCCGCTGCCTTTGTCACACTGTTGAAGACACGCTTCCTGTCAGCAGAATTGCTTGCAGGTCAGCATGGCCGAATGGATAAGAGGGCTCGTTCTTTAATCAGCGTCGCTGATGCCGAGGTAGCTTGAGTCGTTCAACCCTCTACACCTGTCAGTTTGAATAAAATGTTGACTTCTTGTCTTTGGGGACGTAAATTACCAGCACCTCTGAAGTAAGAGTGGGATCGCCTGATAGCGAGGGATGCTGGTAATACGGAAAGCTAATCCACACGCAAAAAAAAAAAAGTCCACTGGACCAGAAGTAGTAGCACGTGTGTAGACTACGTTTGAGTTCAAAGCCAGCTAACGCAAACATAATTAATTAGGCTTATTGTATGTAATTTGAGCAACCATATCTTGTATGCCTGGTTTCAAACCATGACATATAATAGGTCGCAATATAATCAACTTGGGTGACCTTTTCTCATCCTCGTTGCCAGGTAATTCTGCACGTTATCCAGCATCCATTTGACAAAGATTAGGCCAACCTCAGAGCAGTATGACTTCAAAAACAGCTCCCGACACAGGGTTGAACTTGAATCCGCCGTGTCGATAGGGGAAGCACATTGGTGTTAACAAAGGATGAGCTATCTTACAACAAGGGTGAACACTGGACTGATTTGTGCGTGTGGGTAAGCTTTCCCTATTACCACCGCCATAAGGCGAACCCACTCTGAGTTCTGAGGTACCTGTAATTTACATTCCCATGTCAAGGACGAGAAGTCAACAATAAAGTCCTGATCAGTGTGTGGCTTTAACCAACTATCTCGCCATAAGCGCACCAGAGCATAAGCGCGAGCTAATCCTTTCGGATACACGAACCTCCCCTGAAGGACTGTCTCAGTCCTGTTTCTCTCCATCCATTCTACGTCTTGCATTTTCACATTCGGCCCCATGTCCTCTGCTAGGAGATATTTCTAGTACCAAGCAACGAATTGTACGTTGATAATTATTATCTACATAACTAACACACAATCCGATTTATTCTGAAATGTGTGTAGTTGGTTTAACAAACAAACGTTCTAAACTTAGTGTACGACACTGTAAAGATTTCGCTTAGAAAATGGCCAGTTTTTGTTACAATCTTTGTTCAACATGTGGTACGAAGCTCGGTATTTAATTATTTGCGTGTTAAGAGTTCTTTAACCTAGAATCTTCTACATCTCCAGAAACTTACATAAATCAGGTAGTCTACACATGTGGATGTGAAACACAAGTTGCCATGTTTATTGTCATTGACCGCTGCTCCATTATGATCATAGAGAATACATCGCGTTACTCGGATACAAATATAATACAGTGTTCATACAATACAGCATTATGTTGTTCTGTTGCTGATTTAGTAAATCTCCCTCAGTATACTTAGTTATCCATACAACCCGTTGCTGATTTAGTAAATCTCCCTCAGTATACTTAGTTATCCATACAACCCGTTGCTGATTTAGTAAATCTCCCTCAGTATACTTAGTTATCCATACAACCCGTTGCTGATTTAGTAAATCTCCCTCAGTATCCTTAGTTATCCACACAACCCTATTTTTGTCTTTTCTGAGATCAGCTTGTTCATATTGTGTCGTAGTGCGTTAGCTTATACGACCCGTTGAATGCAATGAATTGTTTAGAACATGTCACCCACATTTCAATCTAACTTCGTTAATGCCCATACATGTATTCTTGAAAAATTAATGTGCTTTTTTCTCAGTGAATCCCACATTTACCTAAGATATTTACACACAAAATATTCTGTGCCAGTCTCCTTGGCCTAATTGTTAAACGACTTTCTTCGTAGTCCCGTTTATCCACGGGAGGTAAATCAGCGCGCGAGAATTGGTAGCGGTTTTCGTCGCGTTGGTAACTTACGGGATAAGTGAGCCGGCCGCTCAGAAAGCAATGACAGACTACTGAGCGTAATCTTCCCAAGAAATCAACAACAGCGGTAAAATACT
The DNA here is from genome assembly GCA_963921405.1 of Cepaea hortensis. Lineage (NCBI taxonomy): Eukaryota > Metazoa > Mollusca > Gastropoda > Stylommatophora > Helicidae > Cepaea > Cepaea hortensis. The sequence goes on along the minus strand of OY992887.1, from coordinate 23,928,164 downwards.
GGTGCTGACAGTGATGTCCTGTAAAGGATATGCGGGGGAAAAATATTCTGTGTCAACTGATCCACCTATTGACTTTTTCTGTTCAGGACTATTTCCCATAGTAGTTCTCCAAAATTCATGCGACTCATATACATTTAAATAAATCTTTAGAAGTTTGCAGAACATATCCAGGTCTTTATTCGGCTTCTAATACTCAAATGCCGGTCTCCCTGGTTGAGAGGTTAGCAGCTTTCTCCGTAACCCCGAATACTCTCGTGGTTGACGTGAGCGCACGAGAATTGGAAACGGTTCGAGTCGCGCCAGTGACTTATGAGAGTATGGAGCCGGTCGCTCAGAAAGCAATGGCAAACTACTGAGCGTAATCTTGCCAAGAAATCAACAATCAGCTGAAAGATGCTGATGTTGACAGCGATGTCCTGTAAAGGATATGCAAAACATATATAATGCTCAAATAGATTTATAAGCGTCACTGATTCCCAAATGTACAAACAGATCTACGGGATTCAACGCCCATTCGTTGAGTCGACAGATATTCAACAGAATGTTAACCGCGTGTATTGGTTTTAGCAGATTGCAAAAAGGCACCCGAAGTCTTCGTCAGACTTTCAAGTGTGTCCGTGGACTTCAGGGGCTTTCGAGTGTGTCTATAGACTTAGGGGACTTCTAATGTGTCTATATACTTCAGGGAACTTTCAAGTGTGTCTATATATTTCTGGGGACTTTCAAGTTTGTCTATAGATGTCAGGGAACTTTCAACTGCATCTATATACTTCAGGGAACTTTCAAGTGGGACTGTAGATTTTATGAATCTTTTAATTGAGCCTATAGGTTCCACGAGACTTCCAAATGCGTCTATATACTTCCGGTGACCTTCAAGTGGGTATATAGGCTCCATGCGGTTTTCAAAGAGTCTATTGATTTTATCAGAATTTCGAGATGGCTAGAGATTTTGTAAGACTTCTAAATGGCTAAATTAATCATTCTTCTAAATGCCTCTATATAATTAATCAGACTTCTAGATAGGCCTAACTATTTACCCAGACTTCTAAATGGGTCTTAAAACTACACAAGTCTTCCAACGGGTCTATATGCTTTATCAACTGCCAAATGGTTATGCAATCTTTAATAGATTGTCTAACTGTTCCATGACACAAAACAAACTCCAAAAGCTACAGATTTTTCCCCCCGCGTTTCCATCCTGTTTCAGGACATTGCGGTCAACATCAACATCTTTCAGCTGTATGTTGATTCCTAGGCTAGATTACGCTCATCAGCACGCCACGACTTTCTGAGCGACCGGCTCCATACTCTCATAAGTCACTCGAACCGCTTCCAATTCTCGTGCACTCACGTCAACCACGAGAGTATTCGGGATTACGGAGAAAGCTGCTAACTCCCAGGGAGCCGGCAAAAGCTACAGATAAAATGTTATATTACTGTCTACAATCTTATCTTACCTCGTGTCAATTAAAGAAAGAAATCCAAGGCACTAGAATTGACTAGTTATAAAATGTTAACAATTAAGTAAACAAATGAACGATCTATGTACATCATTGTAATACAGAATACATGGTGTTTGTTTGTTAACACAAGACGACTGTTAATAATTACAACGACACAGAGGGTTATAGAATGTGAAATGTCTGCGTCATTGTGTTACATTGTTATGGCTGGGGGTTAACATAGCCGAATGGACAAGAACGCGCGTTCTTGAACATCCGGTGTGCTGATGTCGAGGTACGGGGTTCAACCCCTACACCGGACAGCTGGCCTGAAATGTTGACCTGTCGTCCTTGACTTGGGGGCGTATTTTACAAGTACATCTGAAGTCAGAGTGTGTTCGCCTGATGGCGCAAGACCCTGGTAATAGGAAAAGCTAATCCACAAGCAAAAATTCAGTCCAGTGCACAAGAAGTAGTAGCATGTGTATGGACTACGCTTGAGTTCAAAGCTAGCGAGCGCAAACAAAAAAATTTGTATGGCTATATAACATGTCTATTTCATATGTAATACCAATATATATATATATTCTTCATGCAAGCAAAGCAACTCATAACTACAACACGGCTTGTTGTGACGTCATGATGGCAATATCAGCGCTCCTCGTAGAAGAGCCATAATAAATATAGTGTGTATATTTAATGACTGTGCAGTTTTTGAAAATGTTGCCATTCCAAGTTTTGTATTTACCTGCTGTGGAGTTCATGCAACGCAATGGAACATAATAGGTATGAACAATTAAGGCCGCCTGGCTAGTGCAGTCGCCAGGAAATGTGCAGGTTAGGATTTTCTTTCTACCCCCAATATAAAAATATCCACACCTTACCGAGGATTCGAATCCGGGTCTCCCGAATGAGAATCCGACATTCTAGTCACTAGGCAGTTGATGACGGCAGGATATAACAATACAGCATAACAATAGTTAGGGATGTGTAACTCCTGCGAAAAAGTGAGAGATACTAAACACAGACATTTCATGTTTTTCTTCAGATCTGTTTAGTGTTGTTTCTGATGAAGATTGCTGTTATCGAAACGTTGATTCGCTGTGTCGTGGTATAACCTATGTTTATCTTATTTCTTTGTTCTTATCATTGATGTTTTTACCCTACGATTTACGTTTGCCGGGTCAGAGTTCGTTGTAAGGTTTGTACACTGTGTCCGTGTTTACTACCTCTCACGTAGGTCAGCATGGCCGAATGGATAAGAACGCGTGTTCTTAAACATTCGGTGTGCTGATGCCGAGGTCGGGGTTCAACCCCTACACCGGACAGTTGGACTAAAATGTTGACATATCGTCCTTGACTTGGGGACGTTAATTACAAGTACCTCTGAAGTCGGAGTGGATTCACCTGATGGCGAGGGACACTGTGAATAATGAAAGCTAATTCACACGCAAAATTCAGTCCAGCATTATTAGGAGTAGTGTGTGTGGACTACGCTTGAGTTCAAAGCGAGTTATAATGTTTTTGCGTATCCTTTTACAGGACTTAGCTGTCAACAGCAGCATCTTTCAGCTGTCTGTTGATCTCTTGGCAAGATTACGCTCAGTAGTTTGCCATTGCTTTCTGAGCGGCCGGCTCAGTATCCGCAAGTCACGAGCGGGGGTCGAACCACCTCAGTTCTCGCTCCGCTGCGAGACTCTGCGTGATAAACGGGATTACAGAGAGAAAGTGTTGTAACCCCACAGCCAGAGAGACCGGCTCAAAGCGAGTGAGCGCACAAAAATAAAATAAAAATTACCTCTCGCTTTTTCTCAGGAGTTAACGTACCTATCTGTGTTCATTGTGTATCGCTAGGAGTCAGCTGACGAGACACCGACTCTAGCCCGACTGCACGAACTGGGAGTAAAGCCTGGTCAAACACGTCAATCCCGCCTTATTGGGAAAGAGACAGTTACCATAATTGACTCCTTCTTCCAATTTGAAGAAAAAAAATAACTTTCCACCTCGTTCAACTAGCCTCAGTGGCGTTGGTTATAGTTGTGGTGATTTAATGGTGCGACGACTCCTCGTGGGAACAGTGAGCAGAAATACTTTGGGATGGCTGGTGCATCGGGGGACTGAGCACGCATGGGAATGTCCGATGTGCAGTGATGTCGTTCGGCGTATCATTACATAACATTGCCAAATGAATAGAGATCACAGGACCCAGTCGAATTGACCTGAAACTTCATTAATTTCAGTTGAAATATTAGCACTTGGTCTTGGCCGGCGATAGTTTGGCACATTGTGATTCAAAATAAGTGTAATAATCTCTTCATTGCACAAAGCCTGGGCTGAGTTGTAGAGATCATGTGTTGCCCATGTAGCATGATCCCTCTCTCGGCCTGCCTAGTTTACTCCAGAGGAAAGGTAACACCAATAAATCTGGAACAAGACTCTGCAGACGTCAGCAAATCAGTACTCTGACAATTCGCCTTTAGCTTCGATCCTAGACCAATTGACGACCAAGGCCAAGTCTGCCCTGCCATGACATCTAGTCTTTAGGTTGCATTTCCTCGCACCAGGATAAAGCTTGTACCATCCGAAATTATCCCGTTTCAGTTGAAAATTCAGCCAGTAATAACATAAAAATTCGAGTAAACTTCAAAATAATAATTTCCATGTGCCATCAATGGAACAAGAAACAATTTTCAGACTTCGCATAGGATACAACAGGCTGAAATACCACATGCTTGATAAGCTAAAGATAGGAGATACACGTGAATGTAACTGAGAGCTGGTGAAATGACAGTTAAACATTTGTTGCAGGAGTATCCAACAAAACATGTACATTTGACAGTTATCATCATCAAGTGCCCTGCCAACGGGCGTGGGCGTTCATATCTCTCCACACAGCGAGGTCCTTGGTGTTCTGGTTACATTTAACAATATTAGTGATTTTTTTCTGTCGGGAGCAAAAAGAAAATCCTAACCTGCACAGTTCGCGGCGACTACACTAGCCAGACGGCCTTAATTCCTTCGGCTCAAGAACCCCTTGTCATACACCGCAAGGTACAACAATATTGGCAGTAAAATGACAGTTGACAGTGAAACAAGGTGAAGGAAACTTTTAATGCCTTATCGGGTATATTGTGCGGGTTCTATATTATATAGGCCTATATCACTCGGGAAGCCGCGGTAGAGAAGTAGCTAGACACTCGCCTACCGGCACGGTGATCCTGGGATCAATCCGTATCGGGCGGATTGGAATATTTAAAAAGAGACATATTCAGAATAGAACAAACTATTTTGACCACACATTTGTGGACAGACTCTATGAAGATGTCAACAAGCTCAAGTTGATTGCTGCTTTCTTTGCATATATTCACACTGACGTCTGAAAATGCACGAAGAAGAAGAAATGGTATCATCAGTGTAAAACAGAAGAGCTGATTGGCTTACAAAACATCCTGCGCGTGTATTGAACCAATTCAATCACATGTAAGATGTCCGACTCAACCTTCCCCTAAGGGTCGTGCTGTGACCTATACTTTGCTGCTCCTCGTCTCTTCGCTTGTCCCGGATTTGTTTACAGAGGCAATGGTGCCAGTTTTCTGGGAGAAGAATCAGGAACACTCCGGTCGTGATTAAAACCAGGGCAGCGATCTTCATTCCAGAAAATTCTCTGCCTTTCCATATTGTGTCAGCAGCTGCGGAAACAAAAATAAATAAAAAGTCTAGTTCAACAAAAAAATAAAATCGTAGGGTTTCTTTTAAAAATTCGATTTTTATATTCCTTAACTGATTCAGTGCCGAAGAATAATACAGGGTGTATTTTTAATGACTTTGCAGTGTTTGAAAATATTGCCGGTCCAAGTTTTGTATTTACCTATTATGTTGCATGAACTTTATAGTGGGTGAATACAAAACTTGGACCGGCAATATTTTCAAACACTGCACAGTCATTTAAAATACACCCGTATATCGCCACATGTGACCTCCCATATGGACAGAAGGACGACATATGGCCATACTAGTCATTGTGTTATTTGTTTCATCTCATGGTGTCTTCCACAATTTCAATGCTCAGTGAAAGGAAATTTACAATATATTCATTTGATTGTGTACCTTGTGTAGTCCAATGCTACTTCCCCCCCCCCCCCCCCCCCCCCCGACAGTATAAGATGGGTACCAATAAATGTCTTGAGAAGTAAAACAGCAGGCTCTTTACCGACTACATCATTCACTGAGTACCATCTGGTCTATAAAATGTGGGTCTAGTTCCTTACTCCCAATACTATTTGGTCTATAAAATGTGGGTCTAGTTCCTTATTCCCAATACTATTTGGTCTATAAAATATGGGTCTAGTTCCTTATTCCCAATACTATTTGGTCTATAAAATATGGGTCTAGTTCTATATTCCCAATACTATTTGGTCTATAAAATGTGGGTCTAGTTCCATGTTCCCAATATGCCGTTGGCGTGTAGAAGAAATCTGTACATGTATTTGATACGAGGGGTGTTCAGAAAGTTATGCATCATATCGTGTTTCTCAGCTAATAAAGAAAATACAAGTATGAAATTTTGCACACTTCAAATATGGCATGTATCAATAAAATGTGTGCAAAAAATTGCAACCCAAACAACCAAATAATATGGTTGCCCTCCCTAAAGGGTTGAAATGGGGCATGTTAGCAACTTGCGTTATAAGCATGGAATTGTGGTAGAATTTCTCATTGCAGAGAAGGAAGCTGTTGTAAACATTCACACGCATCTATGTGATGTGTATGGAAGTTTTGCAGTCGACAGGAGTACAGTCGGCCGCTGGGTTCAGGGAATCAAAGAATCAGGAAGTAAAGATACGGAGCTGCTTGATCGGCCACGCTGTGGACGTTCTGCCACAGTCACCAACGCAGTAATGTTGAAATGCACTGAGGGTTCTATTCTTACTGACAGAGGAATCACTACTCAACTCAACAATTCACCTTACAGCTGTCAGTCAGCAATGGTAGTGCAAATGCGTCAGTCAGCAATACAGTTATAGACAACTCAGATTTTCTAAGGTTTGCGTAAGATGGACTCCTCGAAGTCCATAAACGACCACAGATTGCACAGCAAAGCAATTTCTTCTGAATTGTTGGAGCGTTTCAATACCGATAGAGAGACATTTTTGGCTAAGATCTTTAAGGGTGATGAAACCGGGGTACATCAGTTTGAACCTGCGACAAAAAGGCAGTTAATGAAGTGACATCATCTACAATCACCACGAAGAAAGAAATCCAAGACAACTCCTTCAGCTGGAAAGGTCATGATCACTGTCTTTTGGGGCACTAAAGGTGTGATTCTTGTCGATGTTATGCCAAAAGGAGAGACAATCAATTCGCGAGCTTACAATAAGACATTGAAAAAACACTCAATCAACGTTTCCGCAGAGTTCTGCCGCACAAGATTCCAGCTGAACTGCTTGTCCTTCACGAACACGCGCGCCCTCACACAAGTCTGGCAACATGGTAAGCAATCATCAAATTGGGTGAGACTGTACTACCACATCCACCCTATAGTCTCAATCTGGCACCCTCTGATTTTCATCTGTTTGGTTCGCTTAAAGATACATTTGGGACAAGGGTTGAAGACGATGAAGGAATTATTCATGTTGCTAAGAAACTGCTAAACGATCAATACAAAATCTGGTACTGGCAAGGAATACATGCGCTTTTTTTTCACGCTGGCTTAAAGCCGTACAAGTTATGAGGATTATGGTGAATAATACCAATGTGTACATGACATATCCATGTATATTGTGTATAAATTCCATGCTTTTTGAATAAACAGATCCTGAGATAAACGATGTGGTGCATTACTTTGCGTACGCCCCCTCGTAGATTACTAAAGAATGGTCAGAAGTCAGTACTGAAAGACCAACAGGATGATGCATCTAGATGTCCCCCAAGACCAACAGGATGATGCATCTAGATGTCCCCCAAGACCAACAGGATGATGCATCTAGATGTCCCCCAAGACCAACAGGATGATGCATCTAGATGTCCCCCAAGACCAACAGGATGATGTATCTAGATGTCCCCCAAGACCAACAGGATGATGCATCTAGATGTCCCCCAAGACCAACAGGATGATGCATCTAGATGTCCCCCAAGACCAACAGGATGATGCATCTAGATGTCCCCCAAGACCAACAGGATGATGCATCTAGATGTCCCCCAAGACCAACAGGATGATGCATCTAGATGTCCCCCAAGACCAACAGGATGATGCATCTAGATGTCCCCCAAGACCAACAGGATGATGTATCTAGATGTCCCCCAAGACCAACAGGATGATGTATCTAGATGTCCCCCAAGACCAACAGGATGATGCATCTAGAAGTCCCGGACCTGGAGCCTGCTATGGATGTCTTTAAAAGAGTTTTTAAAGACATTTTATAGGCCTCAATGCACGGAGGAGTTGCGGACAACAAACACAGGCGTAGATCCCCCCGTCCTATTGCGCTAAAGACATTATCATGGCAACCCCCTGACCATTCCACAAACCACGCATGCTCAGATTATAAAGGGACCATCTTTTTCTTCTCCGATCCACTTTCGGGGGAAATGCGTCACACCCAATTATACACCCCACAGGCCAGTGTGACCGACTTCGTCATGTATTTGTGCCAGGTCTGTCTCCTCTAACCAATGAACGTAAACTTGACAAGAGGACACAAACAGCCAAAAATGCCGGGGTTGACTGCGACGTTCTGTAAAGGATATACAACTAACTTTTGTTGTGGTTTCCTCTAGACCAGTGGTTTTCAAACAGTGGGGAATTCTCCCTCCCCCCTCTGGGGGGGGGGGGGGGGTTTAGGATTTCCGGTGTGGAGAGGGGATTAAGACGCAGACACAAAATGGCTTCAGGCACAATATCCCGGTTTTCTATTGAACGTTTTGTTTGATGAAGCACACATTTCAAGCATTCTGGTGTCGTGTAATAAGTGACAATTCTTCGACGATTTAACTGTTTGTTTATTGTAATATGATTAATTTGGTGTGTTAATAAAATATTGTAAATATACAAAAATGCACCTTTTGAGACTTACAATTTTGGAAAGCGGGGAATTCTTCTTATTTCGTTCGCTGGAAAGGGAGGGGGTGGGGTGGGGGGGGGGGAATGACATCCTGATATGTGGTGACATGGTGCATAGGCCAAAAAAGGTTGAGAACCACTGCTCTAGACACATTCCATCCAAGGTCACGGACTTTGTCTACTTGTCGGTAGGTTGTCTTTCCTAACAATTTTACCAGAGCAGCAGCCTTAAAGGCTACACTTTAAGATTTCCAGATGCAAGTCCATCTAATCTTCAAAAACTGGCTTCAATCTTTTTAAACCATAAATATATGGATTGCTTATGTTTAGAGGGGTTATCGATTTTCTTCGTTGCGGGTGAATGTAACTTGATAATTGTCTCCCCCTGCGTCTACCAGTTTCTATTTATAGAACAGGTCTCAGTGCGACTGTAACATTTTTGGGTTTTCTGTTCCCATTTGGGATATCTATTATCTTCTTGTTGGAATGTCTCCATAGATTCTTGTAGTTGATTTGTCTCTAAAGCAGTGTTTCCCAACGTGGGGCCCACGCCCCACAGGGGGGCAATTTGACTGTTAAGGGGGGCAATTCGAAAATGGAAGAAATCGGCTGAATATAACAAAACAGGGAGACTTGAGACTGAAGTTAACTAAATTGGAACCTGACATAAGATCTCTTTACAGCAAGCATCAAGCGCAAGGATCTCACTAAATTTAAATAATAAATAATTACTAATAATTAAAATAATAAAGAAAAATCTTTCATTAAAATTATTTTGTACTTGAATTTCAGTTCTCCATTATATGTTTTGAAAATTTACTTACTGTGTTTGCTCAATAATTACCTAGTGATTTCTTCCTAAAACCTATCATTCAAGTTTCTTTAGTGAACATTTCAATTTTTGAATATTAAAAATAATGTATATGTTGAGGGGGGGGGGGGCACGGGTCGGGGGAGGGGGGCAATATGAATTTTAGAAAGGCTTAAGTGGGGCATGGTACAAAAAAGGTTGGGAAACACTGCTCTAAAGGATCATTTTTATTTCACATGGATACATCTATAGGAGATCTAGTCTTCTCATATAGATCACACAAGAGTTACTCAGCACAGTGTACGAACTTTGTAGCTCCAGCTTGCGGTAGTGAGTATGGGGAGGGGGAGGGCAACGTGAGTCTCCATGGCGAAGTGAGTAAGCCGTCTGCCTCGCGCTCAGAAGGTTGTGGGTTCAATGCCGGACAACGTCGTTCGGTTCACGAGGGCAGGTTTCTCGGAGACTCCAGAGGGTCGTCGCTGGAGCTACGGAGTTAGTGTTTTGTGCAACGCTTTCGGCAGGTCGCCCTGTGGAAAGAGACCGAGCCATATGGAATAAAACCCGGTGCAACGAAGCCGACCCTCTTGCCATTGAAATCCTCTTTTTAGGACATCAACAGAACCTATGTTTCTTGTTTCTGCTGTGGTTTCTTCTGGTGTTATATTTACGTGTTGGTAGCTAGCAATGTTTTCTTCCCGTTCTTCTGCTTGCGAAATAACTTCATAATTATTCTCAGTAACAGCTTTGTCGCGTAACCCTTTCGTCTTATTGTGCGATGTCATTCGCATGTTAAAGCGATTGGTTTCTTTCTTGGGCCGAGCTATAAAGATGGATTTTAATAGATGACTAGAAATGTACCCACTAGTGTAGATTTCATATAGGAATGTTATCATTATTTCAATCCCAAAATCACATAGAGCCTCAGCTGCCTCCAATGTAATGTTGTCTGGACCGGGTGCTTTTCCTTTTGTTTTTTTTCATGCGATGTAGTGCATCTTCAAATTCCGCTGCAAGTATTGGTGGACCCTCGCCATTGTTTTGAATATTTACATCCGGTTTCCTATCATCATACAGCTCTTCCAGATATTCCGTCCATCTAGTGAGTATATCATCTTGTCCCATCAATACTGCACCAATTCCTCGATTCTAAACATCATGTGGTATTCCGTGTTTTCTTGTCTGTTATTGTATTTATTTGTTGATACATGGAATGTGAGTCTTTTCTATAGGTTGTCCCAATCTCCATGCACTGAAAAATGACAATTTGTTTGAAAGAACATATGATAATTATGACAATGTAATTGAAAGAACAAGTGATAATTATGACAATGTGATTGAAGGAACATATGATAATTATGACAATGTCATCATTAACATTACCTGCACACAGAGGCACCGCCAGAACAAGGCCCATGCCAATACACATAGAATATGTTAGCTGCACCGTGCACTCTTTAGCACCAGAATATACTGTCAGAGAGAAATTAACAATGACATTATTGTTGCCTGTGTTCAAACAATACCTGTGACTGCGTGTTTTCATTGTTTCAGCTAAAGTTTTATTCATTTATTCTCTTCATAGGCTATATAACTCTGCAGTGTGCACTTGACGAAGTGCAGCGAAATGTGCCAGGCAATAAATCGTGCAACATATTGTTTGTGACTACTGGGTGTAAAAGGCCCTTGATGTTTCCACACAAAAAAAATGGTCATCATGATTTTCACAGGAGATTTCTGCGGCTTCCATTGTGAAATCTTTGTACCCTTTCATGCAATCTCACCTGACTCAAACATCTGTTTCCATACTGAAATATCATTCTTCTGTAGAGTTCACACACACACACACACACACACACACACACACGCGCACGCACGCACGCACGCACGCACACATACACCTACCCACCCACACACACACATACGCACGCACGCACATACGTACGCACGCACATACGCACGCATGGACGCACACACACACACACACACACACACACACACACACCTCGTTGTACATCAACAGTGAAAGTCGATAGTGGGACAACCAGTTTGTAATCGCTATTGCGCATGCGCAAACTGCTTAATTCTAACGACCCCAATATGTATTATTGTTTAAGAGCCAGTTTATGTCCTGAAATAAGATTTTCCCTTGTCCATACTCTACCATGCACTTTATAAACAAATTCCTGTTAATGACTTTCCACCGTACCATCACATTTGTCTGACTTGCATTTACCTGCATGCCATATACTTTGGCAGTTTCACTTATTTTCGTGATGAGTAATGATTATTCTGTATCTTCAATGATGTCTTGATCACCAATAAATATGATATCCATATTAATTCATTATTTATTTTAAATCCCAATGTGATGGTTTCTAAACGCATCATCTTCTCCGAAAAAAAAAAAAACAACCAAACATTGAATAGTCCTGATGATGATAATATATATTCTGACTTCATTCCTTTACTGATTGGACTGGACTTATGCTGGATGTTTCAAGACATCAAATTTTAGAGGACAAGCTGCATCCGCTGTATGGGCAGTAGTATAAGAGCGGGCGTTGTCGTGCAGCAACAATACTTCTTTTGAGAGAGGACCCCGCGTTTCGCCGTATCACGGGCTTTAGTTTGTTCGTTAGAATGTCACTGTTTCGAGTGACATAATTGTCAGTTTAGTTATCGTATATGTGAATATTCAGTGAAATAGTAGGTGTTTCTATTTCGACTTGCTTCAAAATCGAAATATCTTGTTGCAAGGCACTCTGTCAAATGATTGTTTACAATCAATAAAGCAAATGAAGAGATGTATACAGTATTGAATCATTCTCTGTGCAAGAAAACTCAGTATTGCAAGTGCATCTCATGTGCCTCTGTCTTGGTGGAATCCAAAATGACTGTCATTTAACGCTAAATTATCTGGTCATTAACCCACCTCTTGACTATTTTGAATAGTGTTTTTGAGGTATGGAATATTAAACTTATTGTACCAGAGAAGCAACAGTGGAGGATAAATTATATGGACCACTGAGTGAACTAAAAAATACAGAGAAGTGTAAACAAGGACAACATTGCAGATATAGACACATTTCAAACGAGGTAAAGAACAAGAAAACAGTGTGCCATACTGACTACCTGAGATGTTTTATGTTTTGGTGTAATTACAGATGTGGGATGATCTGTAGGCAATATTCCTTCTTGGTTGGTAGTACTCACGTGGTAGAACAGTAATTCTTGTATTGCTAATCCTACCGCTTTGATGAGTTCAACATTTATCGCATGTTCCTGGCGTCTTGACATTTGGAAATAAGTAGAATTCTTTATGAAATTCTCCCCCCTCGTTACGGCAGATTATTCTTTCCAAAGTCTACATTGTACCCTCTTAAAATCTGGCTGGATTAGACTGCGTGTTCTTCATTGCAGTACAGCTGTCTTAATCTTCTCAGCACCTCTGTAATGACTTCACTGTTAGTTGGTAGGTAAGTGGGTAGGTAGGTAGGTAGGTAGGTTGTTAGGTCGGTAGGTAGGTAGGTAGGTATGTAGGTAGGTAGGTAGGTAGATAAGCAGTCAGGAACACTAACCAATAATCAACACAGCACTGGGTATGATAATACCCCAAGGAACTTGTCCCCACACGATCACCTCCACTCGTAACATGTACAGCAACAACCACAGCGGCCATAGAAACAACAATGCAAACAGACCTGTGAATAAAACAAATGTATTTAATTAATGTTAGTTTCAGTTCCTGTTTACGGGGTGTTCCAATCATCATCATCATCATCATCATCATCATCATCATCATCATCATCATCATCATCATCATCATCATCATCATCATCACCACCACCACCACCATCACCGCCACCATCATCATCATCATCATCATCATCATCATCATCATCATCATCATCAACACCATCATCATCATCATCATCATCATCATCATCATCATCATCATCATCATCATCAACATCTTCCACTTCTGCCGCCAAGCGTCGTGGGGAGGGATGATTTGCGCTCCAGCCCCCGGTGGGCGGCATTTGATAGTGTCATTCCGTGTGATTGTACAATGTCTCTGATGTCGTCAATTCATGTTCTTCTTGGACGTCCTCTTGGTCTCGTCGCAGATGATCTTTGATGTAAGGCCAGTGATGGTAGTTGATGGTGTTGTATTCTAACGCCATGGCCAAAACACTTGATCTTCTGTCTTTCAATAAATGTGGCACAAGGTGTTGATCCCACTGTCTGTCTGATAACAGCATTTCTTACTCGGTCTTGGATTATTAAGTTGGCAGCAATCAACCCCCAGAATCTATTGACAGTCTGCAATTTACTAGACAATTTTATGGTTTGCCATTGAAAAGCCGACGCCTCATACCATCGAAATCAACTCATAGAGATAGAGGTTAGCATGGCTGAATAGATAAGAACGCGCGTTCTTAAACATCCGATGTGCTGATGCCGAGGTAAGGAGTTCACCCCCTACGCTGGACAGTTGGACTAAAATATTGGCCTCTCGTCCTTGACTTGGGGACGTAAAATTACAAGTACCCTTAAAGTCGGAGTAGGTTTGCCTGATGGCGAGGGACACTTAATACGGAAAGCTAATCCACACGCAAAATTCAGTACAGGACTACTAGAAGTATTGTGTATGGACTACACTTGAGTTCAAAGCGAGAGAGCGCAAAAAAAAAAAAAAAAAAAAAAAAAAAAAATCGCAACAAATCACAGTAAATATGTCAGCAAATAAATAACAGGGTCCTCACACCCGCCTTGGGCCGTGCTGGTTATGTGATTCTAGACCCATATTTCTTGAAACCAATCGGCGCTTGATCGGTGATGTATTCAATATCATACCTGTCACTTTTACTTCCAAGACATTTCCCGGTACCTAATTGAGTTGAGTTGAGTTGAGCTAAGAACCAACATCACTTGACATTCCCATACGCGCTCCGTCCCCCCCCCCCCTCCGTTCAACAGCCAGCGAAGAGTCATACCACGAATCGTTCCCACCGCTATCTGATTAAAAGTCCATGATATCACAAATCAAAATTAATCGTTATGGTGCTAATCCCGCAAAGTCCCATCAGGCGGTGATAGTGCCGGGCCCCCTGCCTCGAGGGGGTCCACCCATGACTACTGGTGGTCACCTTCCCCTGTGCTGTGGAGTCAAGGCACAGAGGAGTAGGTTAAGAGCTATTGACCAAATACCCCGGACACTCAACATACTACAGTGGAATGCCGAAGGAGTTTACAAGAAGAAAGACTCCCTAACACAGCGTCTTCATAAAGATAGAATAGATGTGGCATGCATTCAAGAGACACACCTCAACGCCAATCATAAATTCTCAGTCAGAGGATATCAGGCCACACGTTTCGACCGCGAAGGACACAAAGGAGGAGTTCTAATACTTACACGAAATACAATACCTTGCAGCGAAGTATCTGTGATCTCTGGCAACCAAACGGAAATTATAGGTGTTGATATAATGATAAAGGACGTGAAAATAAGAATCTACAATCTGTATAGCCCAGCAGATAAGCACCTTACACTCTCAAACATGAAAATAACTGACACAAACTGCATTATTGTCGGAGACTTTAATAGCCGTTCAGAAAGATGGGGATACCCAGATACTGACAAAAGAGGAGAGATGAATTGGAGGACTGGGAAATAGACTCAAATCTCCATCTACTCAACAAAGCGGATGACACACCGAACTTCTACTCCAGACTCCAGAAGATGGCTTACCACTTCTACTCCAGACTTAGCTTTCTGCACAGGAGACATCCTCCACAAAATCGAGCGCCAGGTGCTGGACTAATTAGCAGGTAGTGACCACAGACCAATCAAGCTTGTAATGAATATGGAGTATGTTCCACAGGAGCAAAAGCCCTTCCCCCGCTGGAATTACAAACGAGCAGATTGGGACAGATTTGCCATACTAACAGACAAATATTGTGAAAACATAAATACACGATATGGCAACATAAAGCAAATGGTGGAAAGTCTAAACAGAGAGATAATACAGGCAGCCACTGAGTCCATTCCAAGAGGAGCGAGGAAAAATTACAAACCATACTGGACTGAAGAACTACAAAGTTTGGAGGACAAAGTTGAAGATGCCAGGAAGACAGCAGAGAGAGAACAAACAACTGAAGCGAATATCTCTCTCAAAGCCATCTCAGCAAAATATAAAAGAACAGTAAATCAAACAACAAGAGATTGTTGGAGGGAAAAAACAGAAAACCTGAATTTTGACAGGAATGGAAACAAACTATGGAAACTAGTGAAAGCCATGAACAATGAAGGACCTAGAAACAAACAAATAACAATTAAACAAGGAAATGCCTTGCTTACAGGAAAAAAGGCTGCAAATGCACTAATGAAACACTATGCAAATGCAAACCACATTGATATTACAACCGAACAGAAGAAAGCAATCAAAGACAAACAGATACATCATAGAAATACAGAGACAGCAGCAGAATATATGATGGCAAATCTAACAATGGAAGAAATGGAACAGGCAATGAATACCCTAAAAAAGAAGAAATCACCAGGAAAGGATGGAATCACAAATGAAATGCTAATAGGACTAGGCACCAAGGCAAAGAAGAAACTGCTAGCAGTCCTAAATAACAGCTGGAAGAGAGGAATAGTCCCACAGGCATGGAAGGAAGCTATACTAATACCAGTCCCAAAGAAAGGAAAAGACCTGGAAGAACCAAATGGCTATCGACCTATCAGTCTACTTAGCTGTGTAGGAAAATTAATGGAACGCATTATCAATGGCAGGCTAACATGGCATCTGGAAGAAAACAAACTCTTAACACCACACCAAGCAGGATTCAGAAAGTACAGATCCACTGAAGATCAAATAACCTATATAGCTCAGGAAATAGAGGATGCCTTCCAAGAGAAAAAGCACACGCTAGCAGTCTGGATAGATTTAGAAAAAGCATTTGATAAAGTATGGAAGGAAGGACTGAAAGTAAAACTGCAAAAAATGCATGTTTGTGGAAAAATGTATAAATGGATCAGCCACTACCTTGAGAACAGAACTGCCAGGACAAAAGTACAAGGACAAACAAGCAAAATGATGCTGTTGGAGCAAGGTGTCCCCCAAGGAGGAGTTCTTTCACCAACATTATTCCTAGCATATATAAATGACATCACAGAAAATTTTCCAGCCAGAGTACACACATCCTCCTTTGCAGATGACCTAGCCATATGGACATCTGAAGAATATATTAGTACAGCTAACAGCAGAATACAGCAAGCCTTATTAGCGCTAGAGGACTGGTCAAAATCATGGCCAGTGAAGATAAGTGAGGAGAAAACAACATGCACAGTGTTCTCCCTCTCAAATAAAACTCAGCAACTTAAGCTGGTATTGAATGGAAAAATATTGCGCCATGAAGAAAATCCAAACTATCTAGGAGTCACCTTTGATCGTCGCCTGACATGGAAGACACAGGTTGAGAAAAATCTAACAAGAGCAAGGCAGAGAATGGCAATCATGAAAAAGCTTGCTGGTACAACGTGGGGAGCAGATGAGATAGTTCTCAAGAAGTTATATACTGGACGGGTGAGGCCAGTACTGGAATATGGCATTGCAGCATTGAGTCCAAAACCAAGGAATGCGAATCATAACTGGAAGCCTGAAGACAACGCCTATTAATGAACTAGAAAAGATCACTTGTTTACAACCAATGCAGGACAGAAGAGATAGCAGAGCCCAGCAACAAGCAGAAAAATTTAGAAGATTGACAGACCACCCTATGTATAACAGGTTTAATGGTTTTGGAAAAGGAAGACTGAAGCGTAGCAACTTTGTAGAAACTGCAAAACGAAAGATTAGGGCAGATCCCAGACTTAACATATCAACAGTCAAGCCCATTTACAATGCACACAACTTCCCAGCTTGGAGACAGCAGCAACTGCCTGAGATGATAGAAAACATTCCTGGTATTGAGAAAAAGAACACTCAGAATGAAACCGAAAGAAGAAAAATAACCCTCAACTACATAAAAGAACATTACCCAAGCAGCAATTGGACCCAAGCATATACAGATGGATCAGCCAAAGATTCAATTAAAAATGGAGGAGGAGGAATTCTCCTTAATTTAAAAAATGGAGTGATAAAAACACAGTCAGTGGCAATTGGAAAATTTTCAAATAACTTCAAAGCGGAGGTAGAGGCTTTGAAAACTGCAGCAGAAATGCTCTTGATGGAGGAAAATAAAGAGAAGCAAATAGCTATCTTCACAGATGCAAAGTCAGCTGTCTCAATACTGAAGAGCAAAAACAGCACAGAACTAGCTGACCTAAGAGCAGCATTCCATGGTCTATGCCAGAAATCCAAAAAAGTTGTAATACAGTGGATCCCATCACATTGCAGTATACCTGGAAATGAAGAGGCTGACAGACTAGCAAAAGAGGGTGGACGATTACCACAGCCTGACATAGACATAACCTGTAATGAGGCAAAAAGGTTTATAAAAAGCACTTATAGAACCAAATGGGAATCAGAGCATCCAGGCCACCAGAAGGATGATGCATATTACAAACTCGACCGAAGAGAACAAGTAGCAATCTTCAGACTCCGCACAGGACATAACAGGCTGAAACACCACTTGTTCAATAAACTAAAGATAGGAGATACCGATGAATGTAATTGTGGAACTGGTAAAATGACAGCTAAACATTTGTTGCAGGAGTGCCCAATATATGCAGAACAGAGAAAGATATTTTGGCCCACGCCTGCTTCATTTGAGGACAAGCTCTATAGAGATATCAACAAGCTCAAGTTGACTACAGCTTACTTTAACTACATTCAGGTTGACATCTAAAGGTGCATGAAGATGTATTTAGACTGCCACACTTCATACCACAGGTATGTCGGTTACAAAAGCGTCCCAGAGGCATGAAATGGAATATTGCTTGGATAGCACATCCATTACGTGGAAAGTCCGAATCAAAAGCTCACTGTGTCGGCTTCGTAAATGGTGGGAAAAGTGTCCTAGTGACACGAAATGGAATATTGCTTGGATAGCAAATCCATTACGTGAAAAGTCCGAATCGAAAGCTCACTGTGTGGGCTTCATAAAAGGTGGAAAAAGTGTCCTAGTGGCACGAAATGGAATATTGCTTGGATAGCAAATCCATTATGTGGAAAGTCTTAATCGAAAGCTCACTGTGTGGATGTCATCTGCAGACTGCATTCTTCTGGTTTCGGGAGGAACAGCCTATGGTGAACGGAAGGCCCAATATACGGAAGTGAGGCTAAGCAGCCATGTGCAGGACGTGACGATTCCTTGGGTGAGCCCAGTACCAGAGCGCTGTGTGTTGGCTCTGCAATTATGGAAGCCTCCTTGGATAGTGGGGAATGCCCATGGTCTGCCCCTGCCTTCCCTTGAGGGCTGACCAGGATGTCTTTGGCTGTTCTATATGGGCCAGCTAGAATGGGAGATAACACCACAACAGTGAGAGTCAAACGTCCTAAGAAACCCCCGGGAAGGTTAACCCGGTCAACAAATGCCCGCAGAAGTCGGATGTGTCGGCCTAAAGGCGCAAGAACGCAGCTCTGCTGTAAACAGGCACAACGCAATCACATCCGAAAAAAAAAAAACTCCGGATGAACGAAGAAGAAGAATCTGTTCCCTGGCCTTCTCCACCTGGCCCCACAAGCGCACGACCCCATCCCCGTAGTCCATAGGCAATCTGCCACCAAGAGGTGCATTCCCTGCCAGCCTATCAGCCTGTTCCTGGTATCCATCTTTAGACTGGGTCGACTTGAGAACGCAAATCAATAATAAAAAAAATACAATCAGCCTCTGTGGGGTTTCGAACACAAAACCATCAACGCGGCTGGAAAGCGATTTAGCCACTGCACTAGAGCAGTTCCCACAGTAAGCATGGCAGAACATGACATGTATAACTTGACGATATAGTAGAAATATAAAACATGACTCCAAATTCTATCTTCCTTACAAAGCATTGCTGAAGCCATCCCACACAAACACGTAGTAAAACAGTGGTTCTCAACCTTTTTTGGCCCGTGCCCCCCTTCACCATATTTTCAGAACGTCATCCCCCCCTTCCTATCAAAAATTTGGCCCGTGCCCCCCTTCACCGTATTTTCAGAACGTCATTCCCCCCCCCCCCTCCTTTCATCTTTCCTATCTAAAAATCCCCCCACCCCTACACAGTATACGTAAAAGTGGAAGGCAAATGTAACAGCATATACTAAAACAAGTCTAGACATCCACATAAAACATGATTTGTGGGTCTACTTACTTTATAAAATGAATTTTAGAAGGATGAGACATACATAACTGTAAAGTATGACGGGAAAAACAATATCAAGTAATCGGTTCTTGTATTAACACGATCTTGAAATGGTCTTCATTCCCCCCCCCCCCCCTCCCCTGGAAACCCTAAAATTCCCCCCTGGGGGGAATTCCCCACCGGTTGAGAACCACCGTAGTAAAACAACGACAATATCACCATTGTCATTATCATCATCCTCAGAAAAAATGCATCCACAACATCATCATCATCAACAACATTATCAATAACAACAATAACAACTTCAAAAACAAAATCAACAACAACACCACCACTATCATCATCATCATCATCAACAACAACAACAACATCAACAACAACAACATCGACAACATCAAAAACATCATCAGCAACAGCAGCAACAATGTTGGTACCTATAATGGACAGAAAAAAAGACGCCTGAGCACTGGTCAGCTCACCCACAAATTTTTTGGACAGCACCTGATGGGAGAACAGGAACACATCGTTACATGACTACAATGAAAGGGTTGTTATATTATCTCACAACATTGTCAATCAGTCCAGCGTGTCATTGACTATATGCATATCGTTTACAGTATAGACAGACATTACAGGCTGAACAACAACAGACAGACAGACAGACAGACAGACAGACAGACAGACAGACAGACAGACAGACAGACAGACAGACAGACAGACAGACAGACAGACGCTATAGCTATTACATCCAGACTGACAGATAGAAAAACACCATATACAGATAGACATTTATCAAAGACAGACAGATAGACAGACAATATCTACATCTAAGACAGACAGGCATAAACATTATAACACTACAGATGGAAAGACGTGGTTAAGCTGCCTGCCTAACGCTCCGAAGGATATGGGTTCGAATATGGACTCCCTCATTCTGTTCAAGAGTGCAATGTTTTTTTTTTCTTTTCGGGGATTCCTGGAGGTCGTCGCTGGAGCTGCGGAGTTCGTTTTTTTTTTTTTTTTTTTTTTGGTGAGACGCTTTCGGCAGGTTATCCTGCTTAAAAGAGGCCCAGCCATGTGTGTTAAAAACCCGGGGCATTGAAGTCGATCTATTGTCTTTTAGACAGATAGAGGCAGTGATAAACATATAATGAATTCGTTCACTACCAAACAATTTTATATATATATATATATATATATATATATATATATATATATATATATATATATATATATATATATATATATATATATATATATATAATTGTTTGGTAGTGAACGAATTCATTATATATATATATATATATATATATATATATATATATATATATATATATATATATATATATATATATATATCCTTTTTACAGGACATCGCAGTCAACACCAGCATTTCTGCCGCTGTGATCTCTTGACAAGTTTACGTTCAGTAGTTTCCCATTGCTTTCTGAACGACCGGCACCAATACCAACACAACGCGGTCTGCTGCCAAATCGCGTGCAGCTGTGTTTCGAACGCGGATATACGGCATTACGAACCGCGTTCGTAAGATCTTCGCCCCGGAGACCGATAAACATTTATATAAAGTGTATACATTACTCTCTATATTATATACATTTCTATACTTCTCCTAGCTCATTCTTCTGTTGCGTTAATCTGTTTTATCCACAGATGTTATGTTAACTCATTATGTCTTGTATTGTATTAGTTTAACTCAGTAACACTCGAATGTTGTTGCTGTAAAGGACTCGGACGTTGGTACAGAACGTGTTGAAGTGTCATGAACGATTGCCAGAAACTCGTCGCCATCAACGCCCTGCCAAGCGAGCGGAGGCTTCTATATATCTCCCTGGATCTCGGTCCTTGGGGTTCAAGGTCAATTACTAGTCTCATCTCATCTTATTCCTCTTGTACCTGGAGGTGGTCGAGGTGAAGCATAAACAGCGGGAGAGTGCCCGTCCATCATCTCATCTTGTTCCTCTTGTACCAGGAAGTGTCGAGGTGAAGCATAAACAGCGGGAGAGTGCCCGTCCATCATCTCATCTTGTTCCTCTTGTACCAGGAAGTGTCGAGGTGAAGCATAAACAGCGGGAGAGTGCCCGTCCATCATCTCATCTTGTTCCTCTTGTACCAGGAAGTGTCGAGGTGAAGCATAAACAGCGGGAGAGTGCCCGTCCACCATCTCATCTTGTTCCTCTTGTACCAGGAAGTGTCGAGGTGAAGCATAAACAGCGGGAGAGTGCCCGTCCACCATCTCATCTTGTTCCTCTTGTACCTTGCGGTATCGAGATGAAGCATAAACAACGAGAGAGTGCCCGTTTATGGGCTTCATATATCGAGATTCCTATGGACTCTGTTATCCCTCTGTCTATCGCTTACATGGTCGTTTGTTTCTTTTAGTTCCATTTGGTCTGTACGTCATTGCTTGTTGTGGTATACTGTGAGCTGGTAGGCAAGTTATATGGCCGAACCATTTTACTTGATGTTCCCTAATGAAATCTAGCGCTGCTGTTACCTCCACTTTAATCCTTTCGTGATAATCCTCCACGCCATTGTCTAAGGTCTGAGGCACCCAGTCAGCATAATTTCTCTGGTCCTGCAAATCACGTTTTATGTGGTAATCTAGACTTGTTCTAGTATGTGTTATTAAATTTAGCTTTCATTTTTACGTTTACTGTGTAGGGGCCGAGAGGGGGGGGGTGGGATATTTATAGGGAGTAAATGCGAAAGGAGAGGGGGGTGCCATTCTGAACTTATGGTGAAGGGATGCATGGGCCAAAACGAGGTTGAGAACCGCTGCTCTAAGGTATTCACAACATTCGTCTCAGGAAACATGTCCCTGTTTCCTCAAAACTTTCTAACTTGCCGCATCACCTCCGACGATTCACTCACTTACATCATCATGGTGTTGCGGGTCCTATGCAGAACGTCGCTCTCATCTCGGCGCGGCGTTAAGCCTATCGATCTCTTGCCATGTCTCCCGCTTCATGCGCACCTCTGGCCCTGTCTCCCGCCTCATGCGCAACTCTGGCCCTGTCCCCCGCCTCATGCGCACCTCTGGCCATGTCTCCCGCCTCATGCCTCCTCTTGTCATATCTCCTGCTTTATGCATCCTTCTTGGTTGTTCTCAACTGTCTGACTTACAGCAGAGCTGGTTATATATCACATTTCATTACTCTCTCTCTCTCTCTCTCTCTCTCTCTCTCTCTCTCTCTCTCTCTCTCTCTCTCTCTCTCTCTCTCTCTCTCTCTCTCTCTCTCTGACATTCAGTGAAAGTCACTGACAGAAAAGAAAAAAAAACATAGTGTGCTAGGATTATCACAATATGTAGCCCTGAATGCACGGAGAATATATATGGCCAGTCTTTCCTTCATTTATCAGACGATGAACACCGGCCTAAAACCTTCGTCCGACCTCGCTCATGACATTATCAGCGTAGCCCCCTGGCGATTGCATTAACGAAGTGACTTCTTATGCATACATTGCATCTTCTGAAACAAAAACTCAATTTAGTAGAATCAAGAACCGACACCACACCACTCGCGACATTTTCCTCATCTTCAACGGCCAGCGAAGAGTCCCACAACTAAGGGTACTAGTAGCAGTCTGATTATGTGCGCGCCTGGCCTTTTCCTCGGAGTTTTGAGTGTCGGTCAGATCATAAAACTAAAACAAAAAAGAAACGAACTTAAATACATCCTGAAAGACGACACAGTAGAGCGCTTTACCATATACACCGCAGCACCGGCGGAGGCCACCACACCAAGGACAACTCCAAACATGGCCGGCGTGCCGAAGCCATCAACATAGGCAAACAGCACTATTCCGGTGATTGAAAAAATCATGGCAAATATCTGAAAGAAACAAAACAAAATTACGATTTTGAAAACGTGTTACGTTGCGTCAAATTAAAAAAAATTTTTTTGCGTTCGCTCGCTTTGAACCCAAGTGCAGTCCGTACACATGTTACTACTTCCTGTGCACTGAGTTGTGCGTGTAGATTAGCTTTTCCTATTACCAGTGCCCGCGAACTCACTCCGATCTCAGAGGCGTTTTTGTTTGTTTGTTTTTTTTTTTGCGCTCGTTCGCTTTAAACTCAAGCGTAGTCCATACACACTATTTATAGTAGTGCTGGACTGAATTTTGCGTGTGGGTTAGCTTTCCCTATTAACGGTGTCCCTCGCCATCAGGCGAACCCACTTCGACTTCAGAGGTACTTGTAATTAACGTCCCCAAGTCAAGGTCGACAGGTCAACATTTTAGTCCCCGGGAAGGTTAACCCGGTCAACAAATGCCCGCAGAAGTCGGATGTGTCGGCTTAACGGCGCAAGAAGGCAGCTCTGCTGTAAACAGGCACAACGCAATCACATCCGAAAAGAAGAAAAAACTCCGAATGAACGTAGCAGAAGAACAAGAACATTTTAGTCCAGTTGACCGGTGTAGGGGTTGAACCGCTTACCTCGGTATCAGCACACAGAATTTTTAAGAATACGCGTTCTTATCCAATAGGCCATGCGGACCTGCTCAGGGGCGTTTAACGAGATGCATTCTAGTAAAACAACTTTCCCGTCATCGGGTAGGATTTCTCAAGAACGTAATATATAGAACAGTTTTATTTGTTGAACACTTTCAGTTTTATAATACTCACGATGTGCCATTGGCTCTCCCATCTAAAGCGTGTGCTTTCTTACATGCTTCGTTTGGGCAGGGCGTACTAAAAAAATCTGAGCATCCCACTAACTTCCGGTCTCTTTACATTCCTACAACACGCATGGCGTGCAGTAGCATGCTCGTATATGAAGTGATTATAAACACTGCGGGGCAAGTACGACAAGAGCCTTTCGATCGTCACAGGGGTTCCCCTTCGCCAATATTTCGGTCCTTTACTTTGACACTCTGTGTGTGTGTGTGTGTGTGTGTGTGTGTGTGTGTGTGTGTGTGTGTGTGTGTGTGTGTGTGGGTGTGTGTGTTGGGGGGAATGTTGTTTCTCACCCAGATCTTGTCTCCTATGTCTTTCTCATGACGTGTGTTCCTACCCTATTGTGAGACGTTCGATTCGTTTGTCTACTTGTCTCACACATGCGCATTGTGTCTGCTCCCAAGCCACCCCTCCCTCGGAGAGAAGAACACCAAACACCTGGTGCATCGTGCCCTCACTCACGTTAGCACCTTCGACAGTGAGAAGTCAGCTTTTTCTCCGGCTTATGAATTATGTAATACTGAAAACCTAAGACGTTTCAGCTAAACCTAGTAGGACTGAAAGAATTATAGATATTACATTGGAGGAACCGAACTTAGAATATTCAGTTTAATGTTAATCCAGTATTACTCTAAATAGTAGTCACAAGACTACCAAGTAAATATGGTAATGTAATATATACGAATTCTGTTTTTTTTTTTTTTTTAAAGAACCGGGAGTTTGGCGGGAAAAATACATTTACTAACCTGAAAGTCTGTTGCCCTAATTCCCCTCAAGGTACAATCACTGGAACTGAACTCACTTCTCTAAGCAGTCCCGCCATTCCTAAAAGCATTTCAGTAAAGACACCTTGGGCGTGAAGTTGAGCGTGACCGTCATGTTCCGAATGAAGTCCTCTCGTGACTCTAATCGGGTCGCTATCAGCTGTAATTTCAGTTTGGGGAAGACCCCAAAATCTCTAGGAGCCATGATGGGTGAGTAGAGAGGCTGACGAATCAAGGGAATGTTGGGTTTGGCTATGAAAATTTGAATTACACGCGAACAATGGGCGGGTTCCCGTTACCCACGGATCTCTTCGATTGTGTCTGACAATATCACAATGTCGTCCATCCTTCGCACCTGATTCGAACGATTTTAGCTAAACTTAATATTCTTCTGATTCGCCAAACTACCTACTCTCAAGACATGGCTCCTTGCGATGTTTGGTAGTTTCCCACGTTGTAATTCACTGGAAATGTACCCCGTTAGAACCGCAAGAAATATTAATTGGAACACGGCGGGCGGCCACTTTGCACTTCATTCCCAATGGCGGTAATGGTGGCAACGCTGGTAGAAGCGGGGAAAGACCCATTGGTTGTACTTTGAATGGGATTAGAGTTTCAGACAAACAGATGAGTAGTTGTATGTTTCCAAGCCAAAGGCCGGATCCTTTTTTGAACAGACTTCGTGTGTGTGTGTGTGTATGTGTGTATGCATGCGTGTGTGAGTGTGTGTGTGAGTGTGTGTGTGTGTGTGTGAGTGTGTGTGTGTGTGCATGCGTGTGTGAGTGTGTTTGTTTGTATGTGCGTATGTGTAAATAGAGAGAGTGCGATAGAGAAAGACTAACAGAGAGAGAGAGTGAGTGAGATAGAGAGCCATAGAGAGAAAATGACATAGAGAGGGAGCGACAGAGAGAGAGAGAGAGAGAGAGAGAGAAAGAGAGAGAGAGAGAGAGAGCAACAAAGAGAAAAAGCAACAGAGAGAACGAGCAGCAGAGAGAGGGGGCGGGGGTAGCTTAACACATAGAGAGTGCGAGACAAAAAACGAGAGAGATGGAGAGTAACTGGGAAAGAGGAAGACACAGAGAATAACAGGGGAAGAGGACGAGAGAGAGAGAGAGAGAGAGAGAGAGAGAGAGAGAGAGAGAGAGAGAGAGAGAGAGAGAGTAATATAGAACGGTGACGACAGACGGAGAGTGAGAGAGAGAGAAAGAGAGAGAAGAGAGAGAGAGAGAGAGAGAGAGAGAGAGAGAGAGAGAGAGAGAGAGAGAGAGAGAGAGCAGATAGACTAACTCATTTCTACTTACCCTCATTGCTATAAATTTCTCAAACAGTACAATCCAAGACAACAAGTAAACGAAGCTGTGATTGGCTGCGAACAATGCAGTACAATCTGCGGCGCCAAGCCTTTGAAGTGCCCGGATGTAGGCATACATTGTGAGTGTAGACACGAAGAAAAATGCCGATGATTTCCACAAAAACTGCAGAGGACTAAATTCTTCATTCTCATAGTACAGCTGAAAACACTCTCTGTGGATGAATTATGGGAATTGTAAAATAACTGTAATATATTTTTTGCATATTATAAATATATCATTGCTAAAAACTGCGTACAATTGCCCTGTATTTTCAGCAGTAATACCCTATTCAACTCTTCAGGGTTATAACCGGATATATCATCATCAAGTGCTGTGCCAACTGGCGTAAGCGATCATGACTCTCCATAGATCTCTGTCTTTGGTTTTCTAGATCAACTTTGCCGTTGATATTCCTCCATGCCACCGTCGCAATCCACCCAGCATCGTTTCTCGTGGTCTGCCTCTGCCTCTCTTCCCCTCGATCTTTCCAGTTGTCACAATGTTCTCCAGGGCCTCTCATCTCATCACATGACCCCCCCCCCCCCAAAAAAAAAAAAATAAAATAAAAAAAGATGTTTGTCTCTTTCTTATTGTTGTATATAATGTTCTAGTTTCGATAGCCTCTTTAAGGCATTCGTTGTTAGTTACTTTGGCAGTCCAAGGAATTCGCAACATTCGTCTAAGGAACCACATCTCTGTTGCTTCCAATCTCTTCCTAATTTGTTCATTTATATTCCAAGATTCACAGCCATACGGCAAAACAGGTTCTTTATAGCCCTTCAGCACTCTCTTTCTTACATTCAATGATAGTGACTTATTGCATAAGATATTCTTCATTTTCTGAAATGCAGCCTTTGCTTGCCCTATTCTGCTTTTGATCTTTGTTGTGCATCTTCCATCTAATGCTATAAACGTCCCTAGATATTTAAAACTATCCACTTGGTGAAGAATTTTCCCTTCTATCTCTATTTAACATTTGGGATATATTTAGCGCATTGTTATTTCTGTATACTGAATACTGAGTGTAATCATAAATATGACTGGCCCGTTCCTTTCTTTCACAACCACTGTAATGTGTGTGTGTGTGTGTGTGTGTATGTGCGCGTGTGTGTCCCGCCCCTCTGTGTGTGTGTGTGTGTGTTTGTTTGTGTATGTATGTGTGTATTCTCTATTATTTTTTTATCCTGTCGATCCCTGACCCACCACAGCTACTTTAGCTCTCGTTTCGTATTTTTAAAACCCCTATCTCGTTCCGCCGTTCCATATTTTTATTTCCCAAACTTTATACTTTTCGATTATGTGGTTGTTTCGGGATTTGAAATTTAAATATTTAGCACAACCTACTACTGGCAACGCCGATCGCATTCTGGTATGAACCTAAGGTATGAACCTTTATACTTGTCCCCTGTTATTTGCGGAAACATGCGTATTACGTATTTATTATTGCAATCTTTGAGGTTTTTAGTTCAGTATTTTAGTGTTGGATTTCTTTTAAAAACATTGACAAAGAGTGTTGTGGGAACGTTCGTTGGTATCTGCATGTGTCTTTTCTTTCATCGAAAATGCCTGGTTTTATTTTGTGTTGATTCGTTTTGTCACTATCAGTTCGACAGAAGTCACCTTATTTTTCGATCATCATCATCATCATGTGTCATGCCGATAAGTGCGGGCGGTCATGTTTCGCCATCTCCCTCGATCACCAGAGTCGTTGATCAACTCAGTGTTCTTGTCTCGACCATGCCACGTTTACAAGCGATCCAGGTATTTACTTCTCTGCATTCCTCTTGTTTTCTTCCCCTCGATCTTGCCAGTTGCCCCAAACTTGTCCAATTTATTTTTTCTCATAACGTGACCAAAAATGTTGACTGTCTACGTCAAATTTCTCTAATCAGTTTACGATTTTCATTTGTTTCGTGTATGACTTGGTCATTGGTTTTTCTGTCTGTCCATGGTATTCTTTGCAGTTTCCTCAGAAACCACAATTCCACAACTATCAGACGTTATTCAACCTGTTTGCTCATTGTCCTCGCTTCTAATGCGTACAGAAGCACAGGTTCTATGTAGCACCTCAACACTCCTTTTCTTGTAACTCCTATTTTCGATACTATGTAAATTTAACATATGCTTCGTTCTCATTCGCGAATTTTGCTGACAAATGGACATTGAACATATGAATAATTGTATTCAGTTGGGCCTGTTAGTTCACATATGACTGGTCTATCCAGTTGGGCTTGCAGTTCATGTCAACAATCGTACTAAGTTAAATACGTAAGCAAGACGCTTACGTCATACTTCTTCTTCTTCTTCTTCTTCTTCTTCTTCTTCTTCTTCTTCTTCTTCTTCTCTTCTTCTCTTCTTCTTCTTCTCTTCTTCTTCTTCTTCTTCTTCTTCTCTCTTCTTCTTCTTCTTCTTCAGCATTTCGAACCATGAGGGTCTTTGCTGCAACATGGAATAATGTCACTGTCAGTTTCTGGGTGAATAAAGCATTTCTAGAGCAATAATGTTACTGTCAGTTTCTGGGTAAATAATAACATTCTAGAGCAATAATGTTACTGTCAGTTTCTGGGTAAATAATAACATTCTAGAGCAATAATGTTACTGTCAGTTTCTGGGTAAATAATAACATTCTAGAGGCAATAATGTTACTGTCAGTTTCTGGGTAAATAATAACACTCTAGAGCAATAATGTTACTGTCAGTTTCTGGGTAAATAATAACATTCTAGAGCAATAATGTTTTCCGGTAGGTTCTGGGTAAATAATAACATTCTAGAGCAATAATGTTACTGTCAGTTTCTGGGTAAATAATAACATTCTAGAGTAATAATGTTACTGTCAGTTTCTGGGTAAATAATAACATTCTAGAGCAATAATGTTACTGTCAGTTTCTGGGTAAATAATAACATTCTAGAGCAATAATGTTACTGTCAGTTTCTGGGTAAATAATAAACATTCTAGAGCAATAATGTTACTGTCAGTTTCTGGGTCAATCAATCATGTGCCATGCCGGAAAGCGTGGGCGGTCATGACTCGCCATTTCACTCGATCACCAGAGTCGTGGATCAGCTCAGTGTTCCTGTCTCGTCCATGCCATGTGGCCAAGTCATCCAGATATTTTACTTCTCGGTCTTCCCTTTGGTCTGTTCCCTTCGATCTTGCCAGTAGTCACCAAGTCCTCAAATTCATTTCTTCTCATAACATGTCCAAAATATTTTGACTGTCTGCGTCTAATTTATCTAAGTAATTTACGATTTTCATTTGTCTCCTGTAGTACATGGTCATTGGTTTTTCTGTCTCTCCATGGTATTCTTTTGCATTCTCCTCAGAAACCACATTTCTGCAGCCAACAGATGTTTTTCAGCTTGACTGCACATTGTCCAAGTTTAACATCCATACAAAGAACAGGCTCTATGTATCCCCTCAACACTCTTTTCTCGTTTATGTTGATATCTTTTTATTGGTCAGTATGTTTTTTCATCTTGCTAAAGGCTACTTTCGCATGGCGATTCTTGTTCTAATCTCTTCAAGGCATCTCCCTTCAGATGTTATGACTGTTCCGAGATAATTGTACCGATTCACTTGTTGAAGAGTATTCCCATTTAATTGTATATTACATTGTGGTATTTCGTTCTTTCTAGTACAACCATAAATTTGTGTCTTTTTACAATGTAATTCTAAAACCCCCCCCCCCCCTCCCCTCGTTGTTCACTGTATGCTGTTGCTGGGTAAATTATACAATTCTAGTATTTACTGTCAGTTGCAGTGAAAAATATTAAGTTCTAGAGCAGTGGTTCTCACCTTTTTTGGCCCATTCCCCCCTTCAGCCATATTTTCAGAACGCCATTCCCCCCCCCCCCCTCTTCCTATCAAAAATGTTGCCCGTTCCCCCCCTTCACCGTATTTTCAGAACGTCATTCCCCCTCCCCCCCCCTTTCATATTTCCTATCTAAAAATCCCCTCACCCCTACACAGTATACGTAAAAGTGGAAGGCAAAATGTAATAGCATATACTAAAACAAGTCTAGACAGCCACATAAACATGATTTGTGGGGGTCTGCTTACTTTATAAAATGAATTTTAGAAGGACGAGACATACATAACTGTAAAGTATGAAGGGAAAAACTATGTCAAGTAATCGGTTCTTGTATTAACACGATCTTGAAATGGTCTTCATTCCCCCCCCCCCCCCTGGAAACCCTGAAATTCCCCCCTGGGGGGGGGGGGGGGGAATTCCCCACCGGTTGAGAACCACTGTTCTAGAGCAATAATGCCGGCGTCTGAGGCGAAATGGTAGCGAACGAGATTCGCAATCCCCCGTACTACGTTCGAAATGAGGCTATTTAGAAGCAAACAGTCTTGTGTTGATTTGTAACAAGGATAGAAACATTGGTCGTTCGGACAGCATGGGTAAATTACTGAACGTAAACTTGCCTAGCAAATCACAGTCAAAAAATTTCGAGACTGGATGTGACGTCCTATGGATTTGCAACTGTCTTTCTTAGAATAATGTTACTGCCATTTGCTGGGAAACTCGTAAGTTCTAGGGGCATAATGTTATTGTCAGAGACTGGGGGAATATTACCTGTGGTCAGAGATTGTTTTGTGTGCGTTCGCTGGCTTTGGATTCAAGCGTAGACCTTACAGGTACAACTACTTAGTCCTTACACCTGCTACTACTTCTAGTGCGCTGGATGATTTGTGCGTGTGGATTAAGTTTCCCTATTACCAGTGTCCCTCGCATCCGGTGAATCCACTCCGACTTGCTGAGGTACTTGTTATTTACGTCCCCAAGTCAAGGACGAGAAGTCAACATTTTAGTTCAACTGACCGGTGTAGGGGTTGAACCCGCTACTTCATCATCAGCGCACTGGAAGTTAAAAAGCGAATGCTCTTATCTATTCGGCCATGCTGACCTCGGATTGAAAGATGTCATTGACGGACAACGGGGTGACCTGGCAGTTGTCTCATTAAGCAACTGTTGCACTGGCTAGACAGTTTTCGTCTAAAAGTAGTCATCATCGTCACCACCACCACCACCATCATCATCATCATCATCATCATCATCATCATCATCATCATCCTCCTCATCATCATCATCATCATCATCTCATCTCCTCCATCATCATCATCATCATCATCATCATCATCATCATCATCATCATCATCATCATCATCATCATCATCTTCACCATCATCATCATCATCATCATCATCATCATCATCATCATCATCGTCATCATCATCATCATCATCATCATCATCATCATCATCATCATCATCATCATCATCATCATCATCATCATCATTGTAATCTTCCACTTTTTTTCCGTCAAGCGTTGTGAGGAGTATGGAGTATAGAGTAAAGTAATACAATTAATTGGCCCTTTTGAATTGGGATTGTGGACTATGTGTGTTGAATCCAAAGTATACAATTGTCTGGGAAAAAGGAAAAGGTCGGTGATTGGGGGGGGGGGGTGGTGTTAAGGACGTGATGTGGTTATCTCACTGTATTATGTGGAGGCCTAAAACTTTACCCCGTGTTGTTCTTGTTCTTCTTTTTCGTCGTCTTCGCCACCTTCACCATCATCTACTTCTTCTTTTCGCCCACCTCCATCTCCTTCCTCCCTTCCCTCATTCTTCGCTCTCCTCCTTCATCTCCCTCTCCTCCTCTTCCTCTTCTTCTGTTGTAAAATGCATGTTCGTTGCATTGTGCCTGTGTGCAGCTAGATGCGATATTTCCTGTTTCCCACCGACACACAGGTCTAATGACGTCATGTGTTACAACTGGAATTGCCTACCACGTCACCACACACTATAAATATTATGTTGATGTTGGTTGTATAATTGTTAAATGTTGGCAAAACCTGCAAGGTCTATGATCTTTAATTCCCAGCATGTGATGGATGTTTAACCAGCGCAACGTTTACGGACGACCTCCAATTTATCGCCTTTTCAAGGCATCACGCCTTGAATTGTTGCCTCTTTTCAAACCACTGCGATTTTTAAGCGAATCAATATGTTTCAGTTAACGAGACTTAACACTGTTTATGTTTAAGAGAATCAATATGTTTCAGTTTACGAGACTTAACACTGTTTATAATTAAGGGAATCAATATGTTTCAGTTTACGAGGCATGAGACTCTTTATGAGCTAGTTGTCTTCGTTGCTCATGAACTTGTCTTCTTCATCATCATCGAGTGCCTTACCAGCTGGCGTAGGTGTTCATGTCTCTCCACAAATTGCTGTCTTTGTTGTTCTGGATGCACTCTGCTGATGATATTTCTCCATGCAGCTGTCTCAGCCCATCCAGCATCATTTCTCTTGGTCTGCCTCTGCCTCTCTTCCTCTTGATCTTTTTTGTTGTCGCAATGTTCTCCAATGCCTCGCGTTTTCATCACATAACCAAAGAAAGCCGTTTGTCTCTTTCTTATTGCTGGATATTATATTCTAGTTTCATTAGCCGCTTTCAGACAATCATTGTTAGTTACTCTGGCAGTCCTAGGATTTCTCAATATTCGTCGCAGGAGCCACATCTCCGTTGCTTTCAGTGCCTTTCTGATTTGTTCATTTACATTCCAAGAATCACTGCCATACAGCAAAATAAGCTTTTCACATAGTATTTCAGCATTCGCCTTCTTACATTCAATGATAGTGACTTATTGCATAAGATACTTTTCATTTTCTTAAATGCAAGCTTTTGCTTGCCTTATTCATGAACTTGTAGAGTATACAAATGTGTCTTCTGATCCAACACTTAACGGTTTGAATATCACAAGTGGAACAATAGCTTATCTCAGGATCATTGAATAATTTCGAAATAAAAAGTAAATAGACAATATAATAATGACAGTTCAAGCAATTACCCGATAATCTCTTTGATGGGACGCAACTTGGTTAAACGGGCTAAACAAAGAAATGCGGGAAACAATAAAATAAGAAACGCTGTGAAGATATATGTCAAGGTGAAGGGCGCATTGAAGTTCTCGGTGACTAAGGCATCTTGGATTAGTTCGCTGAATGACACCCAAGCCACAGCCGTTGCTAAGGAGATGAGAGAACCAATGAGAATTCTGCTGTGTCGACTCGACCAATCCCAGTGCTGCTTATTTTCAGGCGGGTCTTCATGGTTCATAGGGGCGTGGCCGTTGGAGGTTCCAGCTGGAATAGAAGAAATTACACGGTTGATTTGCCGCAGATTGGATAAATACAAAGTCACTAGAAGCAAGTTCTAAACTGGCTACAATTGAAAAGGGACGTGCTTAGCAAGCAAAACACTAGAAAAATAAAATATATTGGGCACATAAAAACATCGTCATCACACAAAGGAGTTTTTTTTTTTGCATATCCTTTTTACAGTTTACAGAACATCGCAGTCAACACCAGCAGATCTGCTGCTGTGATCTCTTGGCAAGTTTACGTTCAGTAGTCTGTCATTACTTTCTGAACGACCGGCACCGATATCAACGCAAAACCAACGCAACGCGGTCTGCTGTCAAATCTCGCGCAGCTGTGTTTCGAACGTGGTTATACGGGGTTACGAACTTCGTCCGTAAGCCGGTCGCCATGGAGCCCGGCATACAAAGGCTAGACACATAAAATATTCTGGTTATATAAAAAAAAAACACCGTCATCATAAAAAGGATTAGTTCGCTGAATGACACCCACAGAATGACACCCATTGAATGGCCCAAATAAAACATTGGGCACATACAAAACAATCAACATGTAGCAAGTGCTTTGCAGAAAGTACCCGTCATCAAAACACGTCGAAAAGATCTCGATCCATTGCCAGTTCTCCTACCTCATGTATCTTCACGCAGATACTGTCAGCAATGTCCTGTGTTCATCATCGTGTTGGTCCACCCCTGCTTCCTTTTCTGAAAACCACGCCTTTTATCACTGTTATTTCCAACCCACTATGATGTTTGACATGGACAAAGTTTTTCAGTTTTCCAACCCACTATGATGTTTGACATTGACAAAGTTTTTCAGTTGTCCAACCCACTATGACGTTTCAGATGGAGAAAGTATTTCAGTTTTTGAGACATGCTACTGTTTATGACTCAGTTTTCTTTGTTGTTTATGATCTTGTAGGATATAAATATTTTTCATCTTGCTTCACGATATTTTAAGAATTTTTCTGTAACATTTCAGTTTTAAACATTCCAATGTTTTTTTTTCCTTCAGTGATTGCGAAATGGATCTTCGATGCGCATCTGTTGTTTTGCTAAAGAAAAGATCCAGTTCTCAATATTTCCTTTGTGGCATACATTGTTAATACTGGTTACCAAAATCAATTCTATGTGTACTCTTCTTTCAAGTTCTTTTGAATAATCTCCATTGTCTAACCTCAGTATTCACAGTTTGTGACACTTTTAAGGTCTTCATCGTTGGTTGTTGTTTACGTAGTTTGTCTATGGACAACAGTTTTTTAAGGTCAGAACAGCATGTTGAACTTTATAGTGTCTCTTAATAGGCAGGATTAACTATTCTGATCTCGTTGTACTGTTTTCTAATCACTTTGCACTGTTTTCTAATCCCTATGCACTGTGTTATAACCCCCCTACATTATATTCTAACCTCTTTGCACCGTTTTATAACCCATTTGCACTGGATTCTAATCCCATGCACTGCATTCTAACCCCTTTGCGCTGTTTTCTAATCTATTTGGAATGTTTGATAGGAGGACCGTGTCATCTGCTTATCTGGGTTCTGTAATTGGATTGCCACCACTTTTGAATGGATGAAAACTGTCACTGGATTCTTCAGTTTGGCTATTTTCACCACACTTCCTACATACTAGGGGGCTTCAAATTTAAACCTTAAAAGTGTGACAGAAATTGCAATAGCCATGCCATTGTCTTGTAACCTGTCAATATTGTTGTTAAAAATTTCAAGTGTTTAGCATGTGACATCACGGTGCAGACGAACGCGGTAACATCATAAGAACAGTTTAAAGATGACCGCCCCACTTTTGACATGCACCAAAGAGGAGTAGCATTCTCTCATCCCGTATTTTGATCAGTGAAGGGGCGAAACCTATAGAAATTCATCAGCGAATGAAGGTCCAGTATTGTGACATATGCCTGTCAGTCCAGCAAGTGTATGAGTGGAGTAGGAAGTTTCAAAACAGCCTGGCAGCTGTGAAGAAGTATAGTGGTACATGAGTGATTACACACGCGACCAAGAGCATTGTTTTACTACAGGAACCCAAGTACTTTATCAGCGGCGCTGGAGGACTTGCATTGAACGCAGTGGTGACATCGAAAAAATGATACAGTTGTACTTTACTCTCTCACACACACACACACACACACACACACACACACACACACACACACACACACACCCACCCACCCACCCACCCACACACACACACACACACACACACACACAAACAAATAGTTTTTAATTTGAATCCACCTGGTAGATAATGAACATTTGCAAAGCCCAAAGGTAATCCTATCTAATAGCTCTTAGACCTCAAACCAGCTTGATGATGAAGGTGAGTCATGAACCGACATAACAGCATTCGAGACATACGTGCTCCTATCTCATCTGCAACATCCACTAGCTGTCTGATTATGTGTCCTTTTGACTTCTACTCGGAGTCCTGAGTGCCGGCCAGATCCTCTAGTCACTCCCTGCAGCACCATGCTCTCCAAGCCGTGATGATTTATCAGCTCTTCCGCACCATACACCCTATCCCGAGGGGCTCCGACCATGTTTATCTTACCATGCACCAATACCCCAACAAGCGGTGCCGTCCCAGCCAATCTGTCTGCCTGATCGTTTCCCACTACACCAGCATGTCCTGGGGGGTAGGGGGAATCCAACAGATGCTCTCCTCATTTTTTATTGTCGAACTAAAAAAAAAATGATGACTACCTCTTTCTGATGTTTGCGATAGGCTGTCTTTTCGACTTAACCTCCATCAAAATGTTCAAATTGCCCATTTTCGCTGTACAATGAATTTCAGCATTCTTTTATAAAACCAAATCTCCAACGCTTCTTGAGATGTTTTCTTTATGGAATATCTTACTGGAAAACACACACACACACACACACACACACACACACACACACACACACACACACACACACACACGCACGCACGCACGCACGCACGCACGCACACACACATCCTTAAAGGAAAGATGGATGTAAACGGAAAAATAACATTAAAATGAATCGCAAGGATGATGTTAGGCTGATCCTTCGAGACAAGCAGCTACAATCAGATCCTCGTCCGACCGGGCTCATGCCGTTGTCGGCGTAATGTCCTAACCACCACATCAACTTGCCTGGTAAATAGATATACATCTGTCTTTCAAGAATTGCAAACTGGACAAACTAATAACTTGAATGTTGATACTGCCTCATCTACTGGGTTGAGTTGAGTCAAGAACAAACATCACAGTACGCGGAACATTCCCGATGCTCCGTGCTTAATCTTCAACATCCAGCGAAGAGTTCCAACACTAATGGTGCCGATTGCAGTCTTATTGTATGCTTGTCTGGCTATTGCTCGGAGTATTGACTGTTGGACAGTGTCGTAGTAATCCTTTATTACTTTAGTGTCGTTCCTGGGGTGAAGGGAATCAACACCCACAATTTTATTAACCCAATATTATTATCCTAGAGAAACCACCAGAATCCGTCCACAAAACTCCTTCAGTCTGTAGACACCTCTTTCTTACTCTCACTCACCCCTGGATCATGCCCCCTCTCATTCTTCCCCAACACAACATACTCAACAACTCTAGCTTTAACAAATAAATACAACAAATAATTTATTAAAGCAATGAGTATGTGTGTGAGAAGTGTGTGTGTGTAATGTGTAGAATTTGTGTCGAATATGCTAATGTGTATGTAGAATCAGACCAGTGATCAGGAGCCAAGTCAGATCATCATCATAGCAAGGGTACGCCACAGAATGATAGCTTAGCACATGAAGACCTCACCCATTGATGCGTCTCTTCTTCCAGACGTTGACTTTCTCCGGTATCTACTGGGTCGACTAGATGCATGATCCTCCGAAAATAGTTTAACATTAATCATGGATCTGTCACTCACGGTAAAGACTAAGGTCCCTATGACTCAGATAAGTACGGATCTCTGTACCGTGTAAACTAGGTTTCAGTGTCACAGGTCTCACACTTGTTCTAATCCATTGTTCTAGATTGTCACACACAAAACGGTTCTAAAGTACTTCTTCACTGGACTAAATTATTCCACGAGAACGCCATGTTCCATGTTCTTTTCTACTCACTAGTGTTCAGTGGTATGTGGTGAAGAAATGAGTATCACCCAACCTGGGTGAATCCCTATTGCAAAAGAATCGTTTATAATGTTTTTCTCAACTGAGCCAGGTTCGTATGAACCCTCTGGATCCTAGGCCCAGCATAAACAGTGCTGACTACACTTTCCTCTGTGTATTTATTCATCTTATAAAATAAAGTGAATGTTCATTTGATGTTCTTCTTAATCAGAGCAGAACTCCATCAAACCCAGTGTAGACCTTCCTCGTAACTGTTGGGGAATCTGTTAGAGAAAGAGAAACACATCTGGTGAAGGCCGCCTGATACTGATCCCTACTAGCTGAGTGTAGGCCTACGGCCTCGCTCGGATATTTATCAGCAAACTAAACTCTGTCATGGATCAGAGTGGCTCATCACCTCAATCTGAATCAGGTTAAGACAAGGAAAGTCCAATAGACAGAGTGCAGAACCCCAGTAGACACCCCACCTACACTATTCTCACTAGCAGAGCTAATTATTACCCCACTACTCTATTCTCAACTAGCGGAGCTAATTATTTCCTCACCCTAGCTAGTTTTAACAAGGCTACTGCCTATATTAATTATGCCTAAATACACTATATGGAGTACCTTATGAAACACCGCATTACTCCTGGATGGCCTCTACAATTTACCATAAAGACACATGTTATTTAACGTTAAGTAAATCTAAACACGGTAGATGCTCTCCGAATTCATAACTGCGGTAACGAAACACGTCAACCCAAGTCAACTTTCTTGTCTACACTAACTGTAAACAAGTCATGTTTTTGTCAAACAGCCTTGGATTGTTTTTGGGATGTTCTTTGATGTCACCACGGGTGGTCCCCAAGGGCATACAATCGGCTTTTAAATTTCACCAGAATACTGATCTCCCCTTTTATTCAACTGACGCCAAAGTCTTCTCCCTTGGTCGTCAACACAGGTGTCTCCAAGGGTAGACAATCAGTCACCAATTTCACAAGAGTAGTTTTCCCTTTTTTCCCTCAACAACATCCCCCGTCTCTCTTTGATCCTGCTGGTCGGCAAAATAACCTCAACATATTTTTCCGTCTACCAGGGAATTCTCAAGGACGGCGGTGCCGTTTCATCTCCCTGCCACTCGTAGTAAACAACTGCAGCTGTTAATACAGCCTGTCGCTGTTATTTTTATCATCTTATCGCTAACGACAGTGCTTTTCGTGACAGACAGATAGTTTGATCATTCCCAACCACCCCATTCTCCTTATTCAAACATACACTATTCTTGAATGTAACACTGACCATATCAGTCCGCGAGTTCCGTTTCTTCGAGAATACGTAGCCCAAGCACGCATCGCTGACATGTTAAAGTAGTCCTTTACAATGTTATTGCAGGCTCATGAACAATAGAATTAAAGAATGTATTTTGGTAAAAGCGTATGACGAAAGAAGGATTGGGTGTTTCAGGATAGGAACAAACTAACTGAGGGGAAGATTCAACTAAGCATGCAAATTGTGCAGTTTCAAACACAGACAGATCAAGATATATTGTTCAGTGGTTGTGTGTAAAAATATGGTAATACGCTGAGTGACTTCGACACAACGCTAAAAAAGTGCGCCTAACATTGAGATTGACAAACGGGCCGACAGATCGATCTATAGACAGATAGACGCGTAGGTAGGTAGGTAGGCAAACTTGTGGGCCAGGCACGCAGGCAAACTTGCAGGCAAGCAGGCAGACAGACATGCAGGCATGCTGACAGATAGATAGCTATAAAGACAGACAGACGTACAGACGGACGGACGGGCAGACAGGCAGGCGGAAAGGGAAGCAGGCACACAGACAGACAGACAGACAGACAGACAGGCTGAAAAGGAAGCAGGCATACAGACAGACAGACAGACAGATAGACAGACAGACGGACGGACGGACGGACGGACGGGCAGGCAGGCGGAAAGGGAAGCAGGCATATAGACAGACAGACAGACAGAAATACATAGATAGTTAGACAGACAAACATACAGAA
This sequence comes from Cepaea hortensis, assembly GCA_963921405.1. Taxonomy (NCBI): domain Eukaryota; kingdom Metazoa; phylum Mollusca; class Gastropoda; order Stylommatophora; family Helicidae; genus Cepaea; species Cepaea hortensis. The sequence goes on along the minus strand of OY992887.1, from coordinate 23,888,457 downwards.
AGCTAGGGTTATTCACTGAAAACAAGAAACAAAAGTCAGCTTGACTACGCTACTCTAATGTGTCAGAAGGAGAACTCGTCATCGATCCACACATTTAGTTACTTCGCAAAACAACGAGGAACAGCCAAGCCATTAAAAATGCATAGATATAGGCGAGCTCAAAAGTACAACACAACGTCTTAATAAAATACTTAAAGGGTACTTTAACAAATAAATGGGGTAGTAGGGGGTGGTGTAGAGGGTGGGAGTTTGTTGTTGACTGTTGCCTGGCTGATACTACAGACTGGCACACTGCCGTCTTGTCCGATGATAGTTTGTAAAATGGAGTTATAACTCTCCATAACACAAAGCCTGGGCTGAATTTAAAGACAATGTGTTGCCCATGTAACATGATCCCTCTCTCGGCCTGCCTAGTTTACTCCATTGGAAAGGTAACACCAATAAATCTGGAACAAGACCATCTGCTGAAGCTGCCGGATAATAAAAGCAATGCCCTATCTTTCCGCCTGCCGAAACTTCCTTCCTAGATCAGTTGCTGAACCCATCCCGACCTCCAAGCTACTTGTAATTGACGTCCCCAAGTGTGATATATTTTCGCAAGCCGACAACTTCGCTGAGAATATTCCCCGTAAAACAATTCAAGAGTGACACCGCAACAGTGATGGTTTGTTCCCCGCTTCTAAAATCCTAATTTTACACTGCAAACTCATTTTACGACAATACGAAGCAACAGCGACATTGAGCCAAAAACATGGACCGGAAAAGCTGGCTTAAAAGACACGAACGACCGATACACGATCTCATTGTGTGTACCATAAACACGTCTCACTAACAAGAAAAAAGCCGACTGTGAATGCAGGTATTGGTGGCCTCAAATCTCAACGAACGCCAGTACGACAATAAAGTCTGAGAGAAAAAGACTAACCAACCAGCAGCCAGTGTATTTTGGAAATCCAACCAAATCTCGGACCTGACATCTGGTTGTTGACATGTGGTGATTGGAGCCATTCGAAAAGAATAAGGTAAAAACAATAATGTTTAAATTAGTTTAGTCTGTGAGCCTGCTTCCCGAGAAGAGTTGGTAAGTCAATGTGTTGTAAACCACGTGATTAGTCCTTAAGAAATTAAATTAGGAGAAACTAAATATTATATTCAGTTATCATAGTCATGAATAAACTGTACATTAAGACAAACCACAGTGAGTTTCCGTTTCTCCCAGTCAAAAAACTTATTTAGTGTGTAAGCATTAGACCTAAGTTGTACATTTTATTTCTTAAGTAGTTAAACTCAATCAGCAGTGAATTAGAAGTTGGTGAGTAACTTAAGATTTAGGAAGCTAAGAATACTTAGTTCACTAAGAAGAAACTATTTTACATGTGCCAACACTAGTAAGAGAAATTAGTGTAATGTGTAACAGAAAGGTACATGAGCATATGAGAGATAAATAGATTTCTATATGTATCATAATTTTGTGTTGTGAGTGAAAGCACCCATGTGGTGAGCCACAAGTATTTTCATTATTGTTAAATATGAGGAATCATCATTCGTGAATCTCATAAGTATGCCTAATAATTACATAAGACTATGTCATTGAAAAGACCATGTCTGTGGTGAGTCATGTGTGATTTCATTATTGATTAAACAGATGAGAATGTATCATGTGTAAAGCACACACATATGCTTAATTGTCATCCATACAAATATGATTTTGTATGATGAATGGTTTATGGAATGATGAGATTTCATTGTGATGTCAATGGTGTTAAACATTTAAAAGTTATCATTGGTAAATCACATAAGTCTAATTACTTATCTTACATTCAAGTATGATAATTATTTCTGATGAATGAGTGTGAATGAGTGAATATAAGTGACATGCTAAGAAGGAGTATAAGCTAGCAATCAATCGCATGATAGAAGGCAACTTTGATGTGTAATGTCCTGTCTATCACAAGAGAACATGTTCGACATAACCAATACACTAAGTATTGATTTTGTGCACTCTGAAGCATGACACCACTTTGTATTAAATATCACCCAGATTACCATCATCTGGTTTTGTGCCCTAAGCACGACACAACCCATATTATATATCACGCATACTACAAGCATCTGGTTTTGTGTCTTAAGCAAGACCCCACTTTGTATTTCATGTCACTCTTGTTACAACATATGGTATAGTGTCCTGATGATTATAATGATAATGAGGATGATGAATGTAATAACAATGATGAATATGATGATAGTGATTGTAATGAATATGATGATTGTAATGATAATGATGATGATGATGATGATAATGATATAATGATAATGATGAGAATGATGATGAGGATTGTAATAACAATGATGATGATGATGATGATAAATGAGGTAAAAGCATATCACATCTATGAGAAGAGAAGAGAAGATAACTTCTCACTTGAAGCATTTAATAAAGAAGAATGCACCTGAATACTATACAAGAATTGATACCATGATGTACTTATATTGTTTATAAGCAACTACTCATTGCAATGAGAAATGATTTTTAAAACCCCTTAATGTATGAGACCTTTTTCCTTTAATGGAAGATGTAGAGAAAATAACCAGGTAAAGAGGATGGTGGACCTAATTGTCAAATTCCAAATCAATCAAGGTATTAGTCAATCTGGAGATCATGAGGACAGGCATAGGTGAAGATGAAACTGCACATCTGCTAGTCTAAACCTTGAACACCTTATAATGGAAGATTGGAGGGAGAGCAACCAATTATATTGGTGATAACTAATTGAGACCACAAAGACCACCTGTCTCATGTTTATTTTTCTCTAGGAACAAGATTCCTTTTATTGATTTCACTTGTTGTGTTCTCAGGAGTTTACAGCATTGCATTTCTAATGTCATATTGAGGGTGTGACTAGTTGTATGTTGATTGCTGAAATTTCAGGGAAAGGCCTGATCCAATTAGATCCAGACCTGACTTTAGTGAATGAAGCAGCTTGACTGAGTGAGGCTGCTGATATAGTGAGGCCAAATACTAGTCACAAGCAACTTCCTGCAGATTTCTTCTACACCACCCCCCCCCCCCCAAAAAAAAGGACAGGTATCCGTGAGAATTTAGTCTATGTACAGAGGGAGAAAAATCAGTGAGCCACTAACCCGTATCCTGAAAAGAAAAGAAAAAAAGAACTCTATGGAAACTATCATTTATATTGCCGCCGAGGTCCAAGAACTTGAAGGGTGACAAATCCGAATGGATACAGTTTTTTTCTCCTCAGAGTATACATAGGCCTCAACAAGAGGTACAATAACTCTTTTGGAAGACTGGTTCAATACGGATGGCGATAGATCTTATAGTGGGCACACCAAAGAAACATTTATGTAAGTATAGATGAAAATATATATAATCTTGTTTTGTTAATGCACTGATTATGTATGTTTATGAAATCATTGTTCAATAACACTAGTTAAGTGTAATAAATTTGAAAATAAGGGTCATTGTATCTTTTGAGAGTTTTCTTGTCGTAGCAAAATTGTTTTAATTAAAAACCCTAGATTAATAATTATTTAGTTGGTAGAGGAGAGGCAAGGAATCACCAAAATGATCTTTTGGATACTCAGTAAAAACTTCATTGTTTTCCTGGAGATATTCCTTAGTTCTCCGAAACTCTATTTAATGGTCTCAAACCACTGAGCCAGTAACAGCTAAATTAATTATAACAGGCATGATCACATTGAGAAAGAGGAACTTAGTATCCTTGATCTCTTTGGGGTTGTCCAAACAACTACCATACATCCGACACCAAATCAAAGACGAGAAGTCAACAGTTTAGTCCAGGTGATCGGTGTAGCGGTTAAATCCTCTACCTCAACATCAGCACACCGGATGTTTAAGAAGCAACGCTCTTATACATTCAGTCAGGTTGACATCCCCAGTGCTACGTATATTATAAAGTGTAATTTCCCCGAGAGAATTAATAATTTAAACAGGGAACTAAGTTCTTGGGGACTTTGTTAAGTTTCCTAACATCAGGAATGTACGACTGTGTGAGACGGACACTTAAAAGAACGACGGGGAAAGCTATCACATTATTCGAAATGAAATACTGCAGACGGATTACATGAGCGAACCAAAGAATACGAGAAGTATAGTTGGTAAGCTTTACTAGAACACAATCACAAGTGACACAGCTGACGTTGTGGATAAAGCGTTCGTTAGCATACAAACAATAAACATACACTACATGAAAATATATACTACATGAAAATATATACTGTAGCTGAGGTCAGTGTGTGAGGTTAAGTCAATGGGTGAGGTTAAGTCAGTGTGTGAGGTTAAGTCAGTGTGTAAGGTTAAGTCAGTGTGTGAGGTTAAGTCAGTGTGTGAGGTTAAGTCAGTGTGTGAGGTTAAGTCAGTGTGTGAGGTTAAGTCAGTGTGTGAGGTTAAGTCAGTGTGTGAGGTTAAGTCAGTGTGTGAGGTTAAGTCAGTTATTGAGGTTAAGTCAGTGTGTGAGGTTAGGTCAGTGTGTGAGGTTAAGTCAGTGTGTGAGGTTAAGTCAGTGTGTGAGGTTAAGTCAGTGTGTGAGGTTAAGTCAGTGTGTGAGGTTAAGTCAGTGTGTGAGGTTAAGTCAGTGTGTGAAGTTAAGTCAGTTATTGAGGATAAGTCAGTGTGTGAGGTTAAGTCAGTGTGTGAGGTTAAGTCAGTGAGTGAGGTTAAGTCAGTGTGTGAGGTTAAGTCAGTGTGTGAGGTTAAGTCAGTGTGTGAGGTTAAGTCAGTGTGTGAGGTTAAGCCAGTGTGTGAGGTTAAGTCTATGTGTGAGGTTAAGCCAGTGTGTGAGGTTAAGTCAGTGTGTGAGGTTAAGTCAGTGTGTGAGGTTAAGTCAGTGTGTGAGGTTAAGTCAATGGGTGAGATTAAGTCACTGTGTGAGGTTAAGTCACTATAACAAAGTCCGAATAGAAAGGATTAACTGACTCAGTTGGTTCTTTATAAATGGCGTTTTATTGCATTTTGATGACCACTACAAGATTCTTGTTACAATTCCAAAATCAGGGACTTCTTTCTCTGGCCGTAGATGTTTACTGACTGCCCTAACAACAAACTACGTCACGACTTGAGCATCTCTCTCCTCATCCCATCCTGATGCTCAAGCGTGCTGTAGCTTTGCACACCTACATTCTGCTACACCTTCCTATGTTTTTGAAAGACTTTTTCCCTTCAAAAAGTCTTTACCCCTAATCCCTCTATTCTATACCCTCTCTTTCCTTTCACAACCCCTCTAATCTTCCCCTCAACCAACAATCTATTCGTACTCTTTTCTCTGCAATATAGTAAACCACTATACATTTCTTGTTCGTTCTTGGTTCCTTTACAAAATATATACATCATAAGAACAGCTCGTATAAACCATTATCGTACATTTGACATTCTGAAATTCACTCTTTCACAACACAGGATAGACAGAAAACAATGTAGTTAGAAACAGTAAAGAAGGGGTGCGCACCCAGTTTGTGAGAAGTACTAGAAGTATAATGAATGAATAGTCAACACAATCCCATTTACCTCTCTTTCCCACGAAAAAACTTTTGTAGCAAGTTTTTTCTAAAATACATATGAAATACATATCCGTTTACTATAAATTAAGTTGCTCTAAGTTTTCTCAACATATATATATATTCAACATTTATATTGCCATCCACAACCTTGTCTATATTTCTGATATCTCATCTCCAACCACGAACCAATGTTCATATTCCATGAACATTTTAAATTAATTAACGCTGATTTTTCACAGCTCCTATATCTTTCCCCCCTCACATCCCATGATATGCTTCCTTGTCTACCCATATATATATACCTCAGTTTATATGCTGCCATTCACAGTCTTCCCCCCTTTCTTCTTTTTTTTTCTTTCTATATACCCAACCTTATATCGTCATATAATGCTGACTTTAATGCAGCCCCTACTTTACTTTCTTCATGCCATCCCCGACCTATGTTTCCAATACTTCATATCCATAAGAACCTCTTCATGCCGATTATCACAACTTAATATTCACAAAGAGATTGTGTCTCTCTATTAGCCCTCAGTAGTTGTATTAACTCTTTTCTGAACGAAGGGTCTTAAATAAAGCCCCATGTATTTTCTTTATTCTAGCCAACACCATAATTATTTAAAAATTAAACTTACTTAACTAAATTTGTAACATATTTACTAACAAGGTAACTTAACACACAAAACAACTTAGCGAAATAAAATCAAAACAGGACATCATACCCCCCAAATAGTTTTTTTTAAATACATATTTATGTTTCCCCTCATTTTAACTAAAGATGTCAACTCATTCAAAGAAAAACACATTTTAAAATAATATAACATGCATCCTAATCTATTGTTAGTTAATACTACTGGTCTCTTTTACGGACCAATAGTTTGTACGTAAAAGTCTAAGAACACAATAACCCTATTCTAAAATCAAATAATAACAATCATTTTACAGGACCAAATCAAGCAAAAAAAAAAACATATTACATATATGAGGCATTAAAAACTCAAATTCAATAAAAACAACTGTCTTCTCGCTAAAGAGAAGGTTTTCAAAAAAAATATAATTCACTTATAATTAACTACGTAAAGTGACCCAGCAACCTTGGCCTCCTATACGAACCAATGTAACACATATCTGTTTACACAAGTCATTCCATTATTTTTATAAGCGAGAAAACACCACAACTCACTGCTAAGTATCTATATATCTGTTACCTACAGACCAATTCCTAACTTAAAACAATATCTGTTCTCTCAATAAAAGTCATTAACCAACAATGACCGTACTATCTACCAATAAAACTTGTAGTTCGGCACACCAATTGTTTCTCCTTCATTTGTAGCAACTTCTTAATCATTACCATTAATCACTGTATTTCTAGCACCAAAAAAAACTTGTCTATTTACTTCACTCGAATTTACATCTATATTAGTTATCTTAATACCTAACTACTCCTCAAAACCATTTATGAAAAGTATCAATAGAAGCCTTTTTTTCCCTTTCTACTGTCTCATATACTTCATCAAGTATCTCTTTCCTTTTTAAATCATGAAACTTATTTCTTGCTATCTGCAGTATTTTCTATCCATTTACTTCCTACGTTTCCACTTCTTCAATAACTCCAAGTTTCTTTGAATAAGTGCTATCTCTACATCAATATCTTCTTCTTCGTATAACTTATTAGTTTCTTCCATACTACTATTTGATTCTGACTTTTCATCCATTTCTTCTTCTTCATCTGTATGTCTCTCGCTAGCAGCCGCTAATTTCTTCCGTTCAATATCCCATCTAATTTCTCTATCATTCTTTCTTAAGGACCTTTCTAGTAGAGGCATATCTTCACCGCTTGTTGAATAATCTCTGATTCTTCTCTGTCTTTTTACTTCTTTTTCTCTTTGTTTATCCATTCTTCTTTTCGTTGCTTGTCTAGTATTCTTAAATGGAGCACATATTTCCTCTTCCATAGACTCTATACTATCATTACGATCCTCATTTACATTTTCTTCTTCGATCGTTTTCGGCATTGTCTGTTCTTGAGTATCATCGCACACTGGAGTTGTTATTAACTGATTTTGTACTGGATCTTTTCTAAAAGCTGGGGTTATTGTAGCTCCTCTGACGACTTGTTCATCTAAGTATCCGGTGTCTGAATAATAATAATTATTATAATTATTATTTCCCTTCTCATCCTCATCTCTTCTTAAGTGTTCCACGTGTGCCCTTGCTACATGTCCTGTGATCTGATTCTTGATACTATACGATACATTTCCTAGCTTTTCCAAAACGTAATAACCTGGGACCCAACGTGCATCAAACTTAGAGTTCCTTCTATGCTTCTTGTAATAAACTCTATCACCCACTTTAAACTCCTGTAATTTTGTATTCACGTTTTTGTACTTTTTCTGTCTTTCTCTCGCTTTAATTATATTATTCTTTAATCTTACGTGTGCTCTATGCATTTCTTGTATGATGAACTCTTGAAAGTCTTCCCCCATATATTTCCGTCTTGGTTTTAACAGATTATCTATAGGTAGTATTGGTTCTCTCCCGTGTATTAAATAGAATGGTGAAACCCCCGTGCTCTCATTTTGATTTGTGCGTATAGCGCTAAGCGCAGGTCCTAGGAATAAATCCCAATCTTTTTCATGTTCATCAACGATCTTTGCCAGAATATCGTATAATGTTCTATGTTGTCGTTCGTTCTTAGCATTTGAAGAAGGTCTGTAGTATGAGGTCTTTATATGTTTTATATTCAAATCTTTTAATAACTTTTCGAATTTCTTATTCACAAATTCTTTACCATTATCCGTGAGTATAATCTGTGGACAACTAAATCTAGGTACTAACTCCTGTAAAAAAATATTAATGACAGTATCTGCGCTCTTATCTGGGATTGCATAAACTTCCGGCCAAAGACTATAAACGTCTACTATATGAATTAAATACACGTTCCCTGATAATGTTCTAGGGTGAGGACCCGATATATCTAAACTAATTTTTTGCATAGGAAACTGAGGAATATCTGTATCTTGTAAGGGACACTTAATTATTTTCATATTCCTTAATCTGCTTCTTTCACACGTATCTACATATTTACAAGCAGATTTAAACAAGTTCGGCCAATAATATTTACTCGTAAGTGCTTTCACTAATTTATCACGACCGAGATGCCCATTCTCATCATGATATGCTTTTAAAACTTCGTCTTCCAAATGTTTTGGAATATATTTTCTTAGCTGTTCGTTCCTTTCACTCATATAATGTAACTGTTCATCCTCTTTGCAAAACTAAATAATTCTTCTTATATTTATTCTCTTCCGTTTCTTTTAATTTCTGTTTTATTTGTAAGACTTTTGGATCTAATTCTTGTTCTTCTTTCATATTAAATTGTGCTAAATGTGGGTCTTCTGTTCTAGGTTCAGACTCTTGATCGGATGGTAAACTCTCAAAATCTTCTTTGTTTATTATGGCAGAATCTAATATATTAACTTGCCAGTTTCGGTCGTCTATCTCCGGTTCACCTTCATCTTCTGTGTCTCCTGATGACTGTGGATACGGGATCCTAGACAATAAATCAGCACATGTATTAATCCTACCTGGTATGTATTCAATTCTTGTATTGTATCCCTGTAGATTCAATGCCCACGTCTGTATTTTCCTGTTCTGCACTGGAGCTTCTAACAAAGATTTTAAAGGCACGTGGTCAGTTCTAATAACAAAATTTGCGTTATGTAAGTAGTAATTTAGTTTTTGGAGAGCATAGTGTATAGCATAAGCCTCCTTCTCAATAGTAGACCATTTCCGTTGAGATCTGCTAAGTTTATGAGACAAGAAATAAATTGGCCTTTCATTTTTAACCCCTGGTATTCCAGATTCTTTTCCTTCATATGGTTGAACCAAACAGGCTCCTATAGCATTATCGGAAGCATCTGTATATAGTACTAGCTGTTTATTCAAATCTGGATGCGTCAATAGTGGTACCACTGTTAAGCTGTTTTTTAAAAACTCGAACGCTTTTTGACACTCATCATCCCACTTAAATCTAGCGTATTTTCCAGTTAAATTAGTAATAGGTTCTGCTATCTTTGAGAACTCTGGAATGAACCGCCTATAATACCCACAGGTTCCAATAAACGCACGCACCTCTTTTACGTTAGTTGGAGGAGGTAACTCTTTAATAACTTTTATCTTGTCTTGGTCTGGTTTAATTCCGTCTCTATTAATAATATACCCCAAATATTTTGTTTCTGTTTTTAAAAACTCGCATTTACTAAGCTTCAATTTAACATCATGTACTCTTAATCTGTCGAATACTAATCTTACATGTTTTAAGTGATCATCCACATCCCCTGCTGTATAGATTAGAATATCGTCTATGTATGCCAAATCAAACTTTTGCATACCCTCTAATACTTCATTTATTAACAGCATGTAGTGAGAAGGAGCCGTTCGAACCCCGAATGGCATTCGTAAAAATTCGTAAGAACCCATATGAGTACAGAAAGCACTTTTCCTTTGAGCATCTTCCGACATCGGTATACACCAGAATCCTGATCTTGCGTCTAGTGTTGTGAAAAATGTAGAGCCATTAAGCAACCCCAGAATATCATCAATCACTGGCAATGGGTACGCTACATTCTTAGTGATTTTGTTTAACGCCCGATAGTCACAACAGAATCGATGTGAACCGTCAGGTTTGGTCACAATTACTATCGGAGATGACCATTCTGACTTCGATCTTGTTATTATCCCTGCTTTCAACATATCTTCTATTGCCTTTTCAACAATTTCTCTATTCCTTAAGGGAGTTCTATACGGTTTTAAACTAATTGGTGGATGATTTCCCGTATCTATTTCCATTGTAACTGTTTTTGTCCTTCCCAATTCTAAATCATTAATTGCAAATATATCCTGATTTTCCTTTATAAGTTGTTCTAATACTTCCTTATTTTCTGGTGGAGCTTTTAACTGTGCCAACAATTCTTGTTCTCTTGTCATTTTGTCTAGTGAATGTATTTGGGCTGTATTTCTTCTGAAGTATGTGAATAATTTGTTCCCGGCATTTCCACTCTATCCGTTGCCAATATGTCACTAATGTTATGTTCTAGTTTGGCTATTACACATCCTCTGTATAGTCTAATTTCTCTACCTGTGTTGTTAATGATCATTACTGGAAAGGTTAAGTGTTTATCTAATGATGTTATTCCATCCGGGACTTCTAGACCAGGCTCATCAATTACTTCTTTTTGCAATTCAGTGATTCTAACTGTATGTCCTGCCACATAGTATGGGTTTCTCTTTACCTTTGCTTGTATCAAATTAACCGACTGTGGTTTTAACGTCGTAGACATTTTAACTCTAACTAGTGCTGATATATGCATGTCTTCTTCCATATCTACATATACGTCCTTTAATTTTAATTTATGTAAATCAAAGAAAAGTCTTACTCCATTTTTTATTAAAACATCTCTTCCTAAAAGCATATTTCTATTTAAATCTTTCACTACATGAAAAAGATGTCTTACGTTGATCCCTCCTAATTTAAAATTGATCATTGTTTGTCCAATTGCTTGTAAATTCTGTCCTGTAACAGAGTGAAGATTATTATGACTCTTAAATATTCTACAATTTCTCATTATTTTATATAAAAAACTTTCTTTAATTACACTAACCTGAGCTCCTGAATCAATTAATGTACGAACTCTATATTTTCCTATTTCTATTATACATGAGCTAGGATCTGTTTTATTTTCCGTAAACTGTTTGATTTCCTCTAGTTGATAGTATTCTCTACTCGTCCTACTATACCTGTTATTAACATATTCTTTAAATCTTGGGACCTTGTTATTTTCCCTCCTACTACAGGTCCTATTTAATAGGTAGGGCGCCGGTTTTCCTGCGTTCTTGTACCTGTAAAATGTCTGTGTCTATCTTCAACATTCCTATTCAACCTGCTATTGCCATTTCTACTTTGTGTATTCGACTGGACACGCCTGTTACCACAAAAGCGAAACCCGTGTCCCCGCTGACCACAAAACCAACAGACTATATTTGTGTTATTTGTATTTCCTACTGTCTCACTTGTAGGATATCTCCTTTGTCTACTTCCATCATAAGCATTTCTATTACTACCTTGTAACGTCTGTATACTTCCTCTCCTATTCCATCCGAACCTTGTTTGTCCTATCTCCATAGGCTCTTCAATTCTGTCTTCTCGACTAGTTCCTATTTCTCGTCCTGTTCTCAATCTAAATCTACGTCTCAAATTTTCTTCTTGTACCGCAATATCTACATCTTGTGACAACCTCTCGGGGTTTTCTCTCATCAGCTTAAACTTCAGTCCATCGGATTTTATGCCATCTACAAAAATCCCGACTAACATCCTCTCCACCTCTTCTCCTCGTACATTCTGTCCCAAGAATGCCTCTTCAGCCAAGTTAATCAACCTATCGCTGAACAATTGTACCGTCTCTCCAGTGTTTTGTTTAGACTGTCTTAACACGGAAAATGCATGTTGTGGGTCCGTTATTTCCGCATACTTATGGGCCAGGTCGTCTTTGAACTGTTCCCATGTCTCATCTACTCTAGCCTCTAATTTTCTTCTGATATGATGTGAAACCGGTTCTGTTGCTGCTTGATAGGCAAGTTTCATTTTCTCTTCATCTGATGCTGACACCAAATATGCATATTTCTCTATGGAATTTACCCACTTCTTAAAGTCTCTCGCTTGTCCGCTAAACTTAACAATTTCAGTTGCCATTCCTTGTTGTTTCATGACTGTATTAAGTCTATCTATCACCGTTCCTACCCCCGTCAAAACTTGTGCCAATGAATCTTGTTCCGTCATGCTGAAATATTTCTGTATATACCAATGAAATCAAATTCACAATTATAACTATCTAATTTAAAGACATGACCGTTGTTACTTTATACACTAAAAATTGTTCAACCAGTCAATAGTACCTAAAATGATATTTAAGGTTTACAAATTACCCTAATCTCTGCTCCCGATCCAAGAAAGACGGATTCCTCTATGTTCGCTGAAAGTTTTCTGGTCAGGTAGAACTCAAACGATAGGAGTCTCTATTAGTTGAAAGGCTCTTCCAACCGATCACGCAGTTCAGGGAGTTTCTTCTTCGGACGCCTCAGTAACTTCAGCCCTTGGTTGAGCCCCTACCAGACTTCTGGCTTCTTTTCACCCCGGATAGGGCACATCAAATCGACGTCTTGAGAACTCACTAAAGCGATAATTTGGGTCCCCTCTTCAGTAGGTCGGCAGCCCAATCTGCCCCTCCCACTTCCGAGAGTTCCCTAACGATATCGCCTCTGTTGATGACCTTCTCATTCCTTCTTATCCTTCAAATGAGCGATTAACTTGTTTCCTCAGACTTTCAAGGTCACGACTCAACGGCTTTCAGTTTGCTCCAGGCAATCTTGATGCAGAGTAGATGTGTATAACGTCTCTACTGGACTATATTTGCCTTCAAGTTTCTTGAGCCTCTTGTTTCGCAGGAGCCCGAGAAAACGTGCTGGTTGTTCCTATTCTTTCGCTCAGCAGGATGGTGACACGCACTGCAACCCGTTATGGCAAGCCGGTTTTCATACCTCTCCTGACAACAACCGCCTGTACAGCTAGGATTCTTGATAGCAGGTCCGTACAGCGAGATTCACTGAAGAATACTTACAGACAACCACCCCTAGCCGGGCTTTTGGCTGCTGTAACTCTCATAGACGACGTAGTGGCCATTTATTAAACTCGTTTTACGTTCAATATGAGTGTAGAACTGTGCCGTAATCCTGTCTCCGGGCAATTGATATGAGCAGAACAAAGATCTTTAACATTTTGAAGCTGCGTCGACGTGTTTCTTCGATGTGTCAATGTAGGCAGTGTTCTGAAATTTCGCGACAACCCAACTAAGTATCCTGGTTCCTGGGCACCATTTCGACTGTATAACAAAGTCCGAATAGAAAGGATTAACTGACTCAGTTGGTTCTTTATAAATGGCGTTTTATTGCATTTTGATGACCACTACAAGATTCTTGTTACAATTCCAAAATCAGGGACTTCTTTCTCTGGCCGTAGATGTTTACTGACTGCCCTAACAACAAACCACGTCACGACTTGAGCATCTCTCTCCTCATCCCATCCTGATGCTCAAGCGTGCTGTAGCTTTGCACACCTACATTCTGCTACATCACTGTGTGAGGTTAAGTCAGTGTGTGAGGTTAAGTCAGTGTATGAGGTTAAGTCAGTGTGTGAGGTTAAGTCAGAGTGTGAGGTTAAGTCAGAGTGTTAGGTTAAGTCAGTGTGTGAGGTTAAGCCAGTGTGTGAGGTTAAGTCTGTGTGTGAGGTTAAGCCAGTGTGTGAGGTTAAGTCAGTGTGTGAGGTTAAGCCAGTGTGTGAGGTTAAGTCAGTGTGTGAGGTTAAGTCAGTGTGTGAGGTTAAGCCAGTGTGTGAGGTTAAGTCAGTGTGTGAGGTTAAGTCAGAGTGTTAGGTTAAGTCAGAGTGTTAGGTTAAGTCAATGGGTGAGGTTAAGTCAGTGTGTGAGATTAAGTCACTGTGTAAGGTTAAGTCAGTGTGTGAGGTTAAGTCAGAGTGTGAGGTTAAGTCAGAGAGTGAGTTTAAGTCAGTGTGTAAGGTTAAGTCATTGTGTGAGGTTAAGGTCAGGTGTAAGAGACTACAGCAGAAGATAACGTGTGATCAGTTGTTGACGTAATTGAGGCGAGAGAGTGGGAGACATGACAGTTTGAGATGTGGAATAAGCGACAGTGAGCAAGATTTTCCTGCTTATAGAAAGGTCCTTAGAGAAATAAGATTACACTGGAGGTACTCAGAATGATCATCATCACCTTCCACATTTGCCATCTAGCGTTGTGGGGTGGAATAGCTGACGTTCCAGCGCCCGATGGCTGGCACTGGATAGTGTCATTCATTGTGACTGTAAAATGTCTTCAATGTCGTCAATCCATTTTCATCTCGGGCGTCCTCTTGCTCTTGTAACATATCTTCTTTGATGTAGCGCCAGTGTTGGTAGTTGATGATGTTGCATTCTAGCGAGATGGCCGAGCCATTTGATCTTCTGTCGATCAATACTGAAGGTACTGAACACACTAATCTTGCATTATGCACAGTGAAATGCTTTTATATCTGTCCGTGGTTGTTTGTAGCAAGAACTGCATGTTCGGAATAATGGCGGCCTGATTGTCGCAGAACTAACTGGTTTTACCTGATGCAGTAATGTGTGGCTGCTGATTTTCTAGTGACTGCCGCTTCCATCGACGATGAACTGTATTTTTCGTGGATGACTTTTGTGTTGGCATTCTGGCGGTGGCATTATGCACACTGTACCTGTCCGGGCTGTTGGTTTGTCGAGACTCCTGGTTGTTCCACTTTTCACATGGGGAAGTGAGAAGCATTTTGTGTGAAATTCACTGTCACAGGAACGGAGCATAATGGGGACGACCCGTTGCTGTGAAGTTGGAACCGTGAGTAATGATCAATTATTAATGCGTTAAGACCACGTTTCCATGCTATCACCGTGTGTTGGGAATATGGTAGTCAAGTCAAGAGCCCCTTCCACACACCATTAGGTTATCATGTATATAGTGCTTGCCCTATAGTTTTAGACTGATCAGCGATACATGAACAGAATGGTCAGTTATCGATTGCATGAGACTCGGTGGACCTTACATGTGCATATCATTATCATCATGTCCCATGCCGGTAAGCGAGGATGGTCATGTTTTGCCATCTCACTCGATCACTAGAGTCGTGGATCAGCTCAGTGTTCTTGTCTCAGCCATATAACGTGGTCAAGCCATCCAGGTATTTACTTCTCTGACCTCTCCTTGTTCTCTTCCCCTCGATCTTGCCAGTTGTCACCAAGTTCTCCAGTTTATTTCTTCTCATAACGTGACTAAACAATTGTGACTGTCTACGTCTAATTTCTCTAATCAGTTTACGGTTTTCATTTGTTTCTTGTTGGACTTGGTGATGTGGATATCAGGGAACTAAAAAATCCACCGGAGACTTTACGTTCGGTCCTGGGGAGGAGGGAAGGGAGCTTTGAATTTTAAAAAAGAAAAAACTTTACCTGGGCTTTCAGGTCGACACAAACTAAAATGGGTACCGGGAAATGACATGGAAAGTAAAGAAGATCAGCGTGGTACCGACCACATCAGCCACTGAGTGCAGTTTGGTCTACATACAGACGGGTCTGGCACCATATGTCGAATGAGCCCCAGGCATTTTAAAGGGACGTTTACTGACAGAATCAAGCCAACGAGGACTAGCACATTCTTGACCGGCTGGGACAGCTCAACATGTTTGGTCTCTGGGCGACGGGTAAAAACCAGACAGTGTAAACACATGCACGGCCTCGGGTTATGTGCTTCATTGCCGTGTGCGTGTGGGTTATATACAAACGCTGCTGAATGTGGTTTGCTGTTGCATGTACAGCCAGTTTAGAAAGGCTGTCCCATTGTGGTAAAGGATGTGTAGGAGAAGGAAGGAGGAGAAGAGAAGTAGGGAGAAGAAAAGGGGGCGGGGGAGGGGGGGGGGCTGAGTGGTCTCGAGGTATGGTGTCCGCCTCGAGTGCTGGAGGTCCCGGGTTCAAGCCCCGGTGAGGGCCGGGATTTTATCACTTGGACTTCTAGTAACAAAATTTCCAAGATCTCTGGATAGTGAGATCGGACGCCCGTGTGTATTGTTGCTCACGTAAAAATCCCTTGGCAGTTGGAAATCGAAAAAGAGTAGCCTAATGGCGTTGCCCTGGCAAAATTTCGAGTTAAAAGTCTACCCAAAATATTTCACGAACCTCGCCGGTGCTACTAAGTTCGTACACTGAGCTGAGATGCTATGCACTCAGGCTTGAGTTAGGAATAGAACGGAGCACTTATGGATTACACTCGTGTGCCGTGATGTTTATACGTCGACTAAACTAAACTAAACAGAGAAGAAAAGTAGCTTCGGGAGGAAGAGGAAAAGGGTGCTGAGGAACAGCAGGAGAAAGACAAGGAGTACACGGAGAAAGAAGTAGAAACAAAAGAAGATGGAGGAGGAGGAAGAAAAGGAAGAGGAAGAGGAGGGTGAGAAGGACAAGAAGAAGATGGTGAATAAGAAGAGAAGAAAGAGAAGAAGAAGAAGCTGAAGAAGGAGGAGGAGGAAGAAGAGGAGAGAGGAAGAAGAAGAAGAAGAAGAAGAAGAAGAAGAAGAAGAAGAAGAAGAAGAAGAAGAAGAAGAAGAAGAAGAAGAAGAAGAAGAAGAAACTCTAACAACACCAACATACCCCTTTTACCATCACAATAACTCTAACGACTTCACTCTACCCGTGTAACCGCCCAAACCAAGGCTATCAGCAACTACAGAATGTCGGTAAACACCATTAACCCGCCATTTTCCCGAGCTGCTAGGCGGCCCCGCGTCCCCGACCTTGGCATTGATCAACGTCAAAAACGCCCTCTGGATTGCTGCTTCAGACTCGAAGAAGAAGAGAATAAATGGCAACCTGGTGCCTCGCTTTATAATTAACTTTTATTTTTGGAAGCCCAGTCAGGGAACACCGCCAATCGATCTCCAAGGCTGGGAAAGTCCAAGGAACAGTGACAGAGTAATAAGAACGTGAGGAACCACCGAACGGAGTAATTCAATTTGCCACACAAGCTTGAGGACGTTTGGCCGTTGCTTGTGAGTGTTCCCATGTTTAGTTAAAACAACGGTTTGTATAGTATTCCAGTTGTTTGTGTCCGAGACAGTACAGGGAAATGAGTAGACAAGGTGAAAAATTTCTAATGGCAGTGGAAATGTGGTTTCTGAGGAAAAAGCAAAGAACAGCATGGACAGACAGACAAATCAAAATCGGCAAGTCCTACACGAAGCAAATGAAAACCGTAAACTGATTAGAGAAATTAGACACAGATTATCAAGGAATTTTTGGACACATTATAAGAATTCATAAACTAGAGAACTTGGTGACAACTGGCAACATTGAGGGAAAAAGATCAAGAGTAAGGCAGCGCAGTAAATATCTGGATGGTTTGACCACATGCCATGGCCGAGACAAGAACAAAGAGCTTATACACGACTCTCTCTGGTGATCGTATAAGATGGCGAAACATGACCGCCCACGCTTATCGGCATGACACATGATGATGATGACAGTGCAGGGGAAGTGATAGATACAGTGGTTGTAGAAAATGAACAAATTGGCCTTAGTTTAAATAATAGAAAGACAGAAATCATTGGAAGTAGTCTCTGGAGCTACGGAGTTCGTGCTCTGTGCGACGCTTCCTACAGGCGGTTAGCAGCTCTGACGAGAGAGACTGAGGTATATGGGATAAATCCCGATGCAATGAAGTCGATCGTCTTGCCTAGTTTACTTTTTCTTTTACAGCGCCTACTTGTAACTAAATGTAGAATTAAAGTAACTGGGGTAAATTTGGGGCAAGTGCAGAAATTCAGATATCTAGACACATGGATAGCAGTGTTGCCATTTTGACGCTTCTCGCACCAAATTTAGTGCTTTTTCAAGTATTTAGTGCCAAAATATTGCATTTAGCGCGGCCGCGCGAATTTGGTGCTTCACAATTTTATGGGTGCTTTTCGGTGCTTTTTTTAGGTGGGTAAAAATTACTTAAAAAATCATTTTGGGAACACTAAAAAGCCGAATTTGAACTGAAGCGAGGGAGTAAAACAGTCTTAGTACATTACCGCGCAATATTCACGTAATTTAACTCCCTTTAATACGATTTAGTTGAAGTGAGTGACTGCAACGCGCAGGCAATATGCAATGCGTTAAAAGATTTTTTTAACAACAATGGACTTGAGTTGCAAAGACTAGTTGCACTCGGCACTGACAATGCATCTGTCATGACAGGTGTAAACAATGGAGTATATACAAAATTAAAATCCGAAGTTCCTCATCTAGTACTAGTTAGGTGTGTTAAGTTCCTCATCCGGTACTAGTTAGGTGTGTATGTCATTCCCTTCAGCTGGCAGTGTCACAGGCTGCAGCTGCTTGTCTGCCCATGAACATATAGTTCATGATTAGAGAAACATATAACTGGTTTTCTCAGTCAAGTCTTCGTCAAGCAATGTACAGGGAGCTTTGTGCTTCAATAAATGATGGACAACATCCGCTGAAGGTTGTTCAATTAAGCCAGACACGATAGATGTGCATTCAATCTGCCATTGTCAGAATATTGCAGCAGTGGGTCGAGCTCAGAACTCATTTTGATATAGCAAGACTCAACGAGCTCTGTTATACAGCAAAACTTTTACATTCTATGCTTAGCGACATGAAAAACTGTGTTTCTCATATTTCTCAAGCATATTCTCGGAGAAGTTCAAAGTGTGAATAAGAAATTCGAAGCAGATATACAGGATCCAACAAAACTACTCAGCTATCTTGTCCAGCTCACTGATTCTGTCAGTTCAAAGATTGCTATTCCTGGGAAAAAATAACAGAAGTGATGCTATTCAAGATTATTTAGATCCTAATCCCAATCTAGGTTATGAAGTTGAGAAAGAAATAGCAGACTATCAGTTTCCTCATGAGAAAGAAATTTGTGGAAGGTGCATCCAGTTTTCAATAGAGCTGCTGACACAGCTGCGTTTACGTACACCCCATAACGTTCGAGTGTTGCAGTCCATGTCATGTCTTAGTGGAAGTGAATGTCTACAGCCAATGAAGCCCTGTATATTGGATCTTGCTAACATGTTTGTAGAAGATGCAGCTACTCTCACCCGCATCGATTTCCAGTGGAGAAAACTTCATCATATGCAGTGGACACAGACCTCTGACATACTTGGACTGTGGGCAGAAATAGCCTCATACAGGGATGCCACCGGTGAAAATCCTTTCCAAGATCTTACAGATTTAACTTTAACTGTGCTCATTTTACCTCATTCTAATGCGGACGTGGGGCATATTTTCAGTCAGATGGGAGTTATGAAATCAAAATTGCGGAACAGACTGAGCATCAAGAGCTTGACAGCTGTTTTGACTATTAGATATGGAATGAGAAGATATGGCAAATGCTGTCATGATTATAAATTACCTAAGGATATTCTACAAAAAATTGGATCACAGGAGGCATATACACGTTTCTTTCAATCATCATCATCATCATCATCATCATCATCATCATCATCATCATCATCATCATCATCATCATCATCATCATCATCATCATCATCATCATCATCATCATCATCATCATCATCATCATCATCATCATCATCATCATCATCATCATCATCATCGCAGGAGCAAACACAGCAGGAAATAACTACAGAAACTGAAGAGGAGTTGTCTGACTGGAATTTGGCAGATCTGGAATAAACTTCATTCTAATATTCAGTGATAATAATAAATTATAATGTGCTACTGTATAACATTTTGAATGAATACGGCCAGTGCTTGTTTTAGTGCTTTCCCAAAAAATATTGCAATTCAGTGCTTTTTTTTTTTGCCTCGAGAGAAGTTCTGATTGGGATTTGGCGGATCTGGAATAAACTTCATTGTAATATGAAGTAATACTAATAAATTATAATGTGCTACCTTGTTACATTTGTAATAAAAACAGTTGGTGCTTTGTTTTTCGGTGCTTTCCAAAAAATTTTGGTGCTTTTTGATGCTTTTTTGGGTCGATTTCGGTGCTTTTTCATCAAAGGGAGATGGCAACACTGATGGATAGCATGAGATAGAAGATGCATCACAAAGATAAAGAACAGACTAGGACAAGCACACTTTTCACTCTAATAAATTCACAAGTATCTTTGGTCACAAGAGTCTTCGCCCACCAGAGTCTTCGATCACCAGAGTCTTCGATCACCAGTATCTTTGATCACCAGAGTCTTCGATCACCAAATTTTCACTCTAATTGTATACAATGCGTCCTTGTTATTGGAAGGCAGAAAAACAATTCTTGCATGATACATAGAACAAGTTTTAATATACGACAGTGAATCCTGGTGTAACTATCTCGGAACATGCATAATAACTGATGGAAAAGACCTTGTAGAGATTAGAACAAGAATCGCCATGGAAAAAATAGCCTTCTGCGAGAAGGGAAACATACCAATGAAAAGCTGCAAATGGCATTTAGAAAAAGAGCGCTGAAGTGCTGCTACGAGTATATACAATCTATATTCTTATATGGATGTGAAACAGGGACAATAAGCAGACGAGCCAGGAAACATCTAATGGCAAAATTGCAAAGAATACCTTGTACTGAATGAAAAACGAATGGAAAAGTCCTCTAAGAAACAAATGAGAACCGTAAATTGATTAGAAAAATTAAACGTAGACAGCTACGAGTCTTTAGGCACGTTAGAGGAGAAATAAGCTAGACAACTTAGTGACAACTGGCAAGGGTGATGGAAAAGGACAATGGGAAGGCAAACAGATAAATACCTTGATGGTCTGGCCACATAACCCAATCCGGAGAAGATCAGAAAGCTGATCGAAGACTGGTGATCGAAGACTTTGGTTATTGAAGACTGGTGATCGACGACTCTGGTGATACAAGACTCTGGTTATCGAAGACTCTTGTGATCAAAGATACTGGTGATCGAAGACTCTTGTGATCAAAGATACTGGTGATCGAAGACTCTGGTGATCGAAGACTCTTGTGATCAAAGATACTGGTGATCGAAGACTCTTGTGATCAAAGATACTGGTAATCGAAGCCTCTGGTGATCGACGACTCTGGTGATACAAGACTATGGTTATCGAAGACTCTTGTGATCAAAGATACTGGTGATCGAAGACTCTTGTGATCAAAGATACTGGTGATCGAAGACTCTGGTGATCGAAGACTCTGGTGATCCAAGATACTTGTGATCGAAGACTCTGGTGGGCGAAGACTCTTGTGATCAAAGATACTGGTGATCGAAGACTCTTGTGATCAAAGATACTGGTGATCGAAGACTCTGGTGATCGAAGACTCTGGTGATCGAAGACTCTTGTGATCGAAGACTCTGGTGATCCAAGACTCTGGTGATCGAAGACTCTGGTGATCGAAGACTCTTGTGATCAAAGACTCTTGTGATCAAAGATACTTGTGATCGAAGACTCTGGTGTTCGAAGACTCTGGTGATCAAAGATACTGGTGATCCAAGACTCTGGTGATCGAAGACTCTGGTGGGCGAAGACTCTTGTGATCAAAGATACTTGTGATCGAAGACTCTGGTGGGCGAAGACTCTTGTGATCCAAGATACTTGTGATCGAAGACTCTGGTGGGCGAAGACTCTTGTGATCAAAGATACTGGTGATCGAAGACTCTTGTGATCAAAGATACTGGTGATCGAAGACTCTGGTGATCGAAGACTCTGGTGATCGAAGACTCTTGTGATCGAAGACTCTGGTGATCCAAGACTCTGGTGATCGAAGACTCTGGTGATCGAAGACTCTGGTGATCGAAGACTCTTGTGATCAAAGACTCTTGTGATCAAAGATATTGGTGATCGAAGACTCTGGTGGGCGAAGACTCTTGTGATCAAAGATACTGGTGATTGAAGACTCTGGTGGGCGAAGACTCTGGTGATCCAAGATACTTGTGATCGAAGACTCTGGTGATTGAAGACTCTGCTGATCAAAGATACTGGTGATCCAAGACTCTGGTGATCGAAGACTCTGGTGGGCGAAGACTCTTGTGATCAAAGATACTTGTGATCGAAGACTCTGGTGATCGAAGACTCTGGTGATCAAAGATACTGGTGATCCAAGACTCTGGTGATCGAAGACTCTGGTGGGCGAAGACTCTTGTGATCAAAGATACTTGTGATCGAAGACTCTGGTGGGCGAAGACTCTTGTGATCAAAGATACTTGTGATCGAAGACTCTGGTGATCCAAGACTCTGGTGATCGAAGACTCTGGTGATTGAAGACTCTGGTGATCCAAGACTCTGGTGATCGAAGACTCTGGTGGGCGAAGACTCTGGAGATCAAAGATACTTGTGACCGAAGACTCTGGTGGGCGAAGACTCTTGTGATCAAAGATACTGGTGATCCAAGACTCTGGTGATCGAAGACTCTGGTGGGCGAAGACTCTTGTGATCAAAGATACTTGTGATCGAAGACTCTGGTGGGCGAAGACTCTTGTGATCAAAGATACTTGTGATCGAAGACTCTGGTGATCCAAGACTCTGGTGATCGAAGACTCTATTGATCGAAGACTCTGGTGATCCAAGACTCTGGTGATCGAAGACTCTGGTGGGCGAAGACTCTGGTGATCAAAGATACTTGTGATCGAAGACTCTGGTGGGCGAAGACTCTTGTGATCAAAGATACTTGTGATCGAAGACTCTGGTGGGCGAAGACTCTTGTGATCAAAGATACTTGTGATCGAAGACTCTGGCGATCGAAGACTCTGGTGATCGAAGACTCTGGTGATCGAAGACTCTGGTGATCGAAGACTCTGGTGATCAAAGATACTGGTGATCGAAGACTCTTGTGATCAAAGATACTGGTAATCGAAGACTCTGGTGATCGACGACTCTGGTGATACAAGACTCTGGTGATCGAAGACTCTGGTGGGCGAAGACTCTTGTGATCCAAGATACTTGTGATCGAAGACTCTGGTGGGCGAAGACTCTTGTGATCAAAGATACTGGTGATCGAAGACTCTTGTGATCAAAGATACTGGTGATCGAAGACTCTGGTGATCGAAGACTCTGGTGATCGAAGACTCTTGTGATCGAAGACTCTGGTGATCCAAGACTCTGGTGATCGAAGACTCTGGTGATCGAAGACTCTGGTGATCGAAGACTCTTGTGATCAAAGACTCTTGTGATCAAAGATATTGGTGATCGAAGACTCTGGTGGGCGAAGACTCTTGTGATCAAAGATACTGGTGATTGAAGACTCTGGTGGGCGAAGACTCTGGTGATCCAAGATACTTGTGATCGAAGACTCTGGTGATTGAAGACTCTGGTGATCAAAGATACTGGTGATCCAAGACTCTGGTGATCGAAGACTCTGGTGGGCGAAGACTCTTGTGATCAAAGATACTTGTGATCGAAGACTCTGGTGATCGAAGACTCTGGTGATCAAAGATACTGGTGATCCAAGACTCTGGTGATCGAAGACTCTGGTGGGCGAAGACTCTTGTGATCAAAGATACTTGTGATCGAAGACTCTCGTGGGCGGAGACTCTTGTGATCAAAGATACTTGTGATCGAAGACTCTGGTGATCCAAGACTCTGGTGATCGAAGACTCTGGTGATCGAAGACTCTGGTGATCGAAGACTCTGGTGATCCAAGACTCTGGTGATCGAAGACTCTGGTGGGCGAAGACTCTGGTGATCAAAGATACTTGTGATCGAAGACTCTGGTGGGCGAAGACTCTTGTGATCAAAGATACTTGTGATCGAAGACTCTGGCGATCGAAGACTCTGGTGATCGAAGACTCTGGTGATCGAAGACTCTGGTGATCGAAGACGCTGGTGATCAAAGATACTGGTGATCGAAGACTCTTGTGATCAAAGATACTGGTAATCGAAGACACTGGTGATCGACGACTCTGGTGATACAAGACTCTGGTTATCGAAGACTCTTGTGATCAAAGATACTGGTGATCGAAGACTCTTGTGATCAAAGATACTGGTGATCGAAGACTCTGGTGATCGAAGACTCTTGTGATCAAAGATACTTGTGATCGAAGACTCTTGTGATCAAAGATACTGGTAATCGAAGACTCTGGTGATCGACGGCTCTGGTGATACAAGACTCTGGTTATCGAAGACTCTTGTGATCAAAGATACTGGTGAGCGAAGACTCTTGTGATCAAAGATACTGGTGATCGAAGACTCTGGTGATCCAAGATACTTGTGATCGAAGACTCTGGTGGGCGAAGACTCTTGTGATCAAAGATACTGGTGATCGAAGACTCTTGCGATCAAAGATACTGGTGATCGAAGACTCTGGTGATCGAAGACTCTGGTGATCGAAGACTCTTGTGATCGAAGACTCTGGTGATCCAAGACTCTGGTGATCGAAGACTCTGGTGATCGAAGACTCTGGTGATCGAAGACTCTTGTGATCAATGACTCTTGTGATCAAAGATATTGATGATCGAAGACTCTGGTGGGCGAAGACTCTTGTGATCAAAGATACTGGTGATCGAAGACTCTGGTGGGCGAAGACTCTGGTGATCCAAGATACTTGTGATCGAAGACTCTGGTGATTGAAGACTCTGGTGATCAAAGATACTGGTGATCCAAGACTCTGGTGATCGAAGACTCTGGTGGGCGAAGACTCTGGTGATCAAAGATACTTGTGATCGAAGACTCTGGTGGGCGAAGACTCTTGTGATCAAAGATACTTGTGATCGAAGACTCTGGTGGGCGAAGACTCTTGTGATCAAAGATACTTGTGATCGAAGACTCTGGCGATCGAAGACTCTGGTGATCGAAGACTCTGGTGATCGAAGACTCTGGTGATCGAAGACTCTGGTGATCAAAGATACTGGTGATCGAAGACTCTTGTGATCAAAGATACTGGTAATCGAAGACTCTGGTGATCGACGACTCTGGTGATACAAGACTCTGGTGATCGAAGACTCTGGTGGGCGAAGACTCTTGTGATCCAAGATACTTGTGATCGAAGACTGGTGGGCGAAGACTCTTGTGATCAAAGATACTGGTGATCGAAGACTCTTGTGATCAAAGATACTGGTGATCGAAGACTCTGGTGATCGAAGACTCTGGTGATCGAAGACTCTTGTGATCGAAGACTCTGGTGATCGAAGACTCTTGTGATCAAAGACTCTTGTGATCAAAGATATTGGTGATCGAAGACTCTGGTGGGCGAAGACTCTTGTGATCAAAGATACTGGTGATCGAAGACTCTGGTGGGCGAAGACTCTGGTGATCCAAGATACTTGTGATCGAAGACTCTGGTGATTGAAGACTCTGGTGATCGAAGACTCTTGTGATCAAAGACTCTTGTGATCAAAGATATTGGTGATCGAAGACTCTGGTGGGCGAAGACTCTTGTGATCAAAGATACTGGTGATCGAAGACTCTGGTGGGCGAAGACTCTGGTGATCCAAGATACTTGTGATCGAAGACTCTGGTGATTGAAGACTCTGGTGATCAAAGATACTGGTGATCCAAGACTCTGGTGATCGAAGACTCTGGTGGGCGAAGACTCTGGTGATCAAAGATACTTGTGATCGAAGACTCTGGTGGGCGAAGACTCTTGTGATCAAAGATACTTGTGATCGAAGACTCTGGTGGGCGAAGACTCTTGTGATCAAAGATACTTGTGATCGAAGACTCTGGCGATCGAAGACTCTGGTGATCGAAGACTCTGGTGATCGAAGACTCTGGTGATCGAAGACTCTGGTGATCAAAGATACTGGTGATCGAAGACTCTTGTGATCAAAGATACTGGTAATCGAAGACTCTGGTGATCGACGACTCTGGTGATACAAGACTCTGGTGATCGAAGACTCTGGTGGGCGAAGACTCTTGTGATCCAAGATACTTGTGATCGAAGACTGGTGGGCGAAGACTCTTGTAATCAAAGATACTGGTGATCGAAGACTCTTGTGATCAAAGATACTGGTGATCGAAGACTCTGGTGATCGAAGACTCTGGTGATCGAAGACTCTTGTGATCGAAGACTCTGGTGATCGAAGACTCTTGTGATCAAAGACTCTTGTGATCAAAGATATTGGTGATCGAAGACTCTGGTGGGCGAAGACTCTTGTGATCAAAGATACTGGTGATCGAAGACTCTGGTGGGCGAAGACTCTGTTGATCCAAGATACTTGTGATCGAAGACTCTGGTGATTGAAGACTCTGGTGATCGAAGACTCTTGTGATCAAAGACTCTTGTGATCAAAGATATTGGTGATCGAAGACTCTGGTGGGCGAAGACTCTTGTGATCAAAGATACTGGTGATCGAAGACTCTGGTGGGCGAAGACTCTGGTGATCCAAGATACTTGTGATCGAAGACTCTGGTGATTGAAGACTCTGGTGATCAAAGATACTGGTGATCCAAGACTCTGGTGATCGAAGACTCTGGTGGGTGAAGACTCTTGTGATCAAAGATACTTGTGATCGAAGACTCTGGTGATCGAAGACTCTGGTGATCAAAGATACTGGTGATCCAAGACTCTGGTGATCGAAGACTCTGGTGGGCGAAGACTCTTGTGATCAAAGATACTTGTGATCGAAGACTCTGGTGGGCGAAGACTCTTGTGATCAAAGATACTTGTGATCGAAGACTCTGGTGATCCAAGACTCTGGTGATCGAAGACTCTGGTGATCCAAGACTCTGGTGATCGAAGACTCTGGTGGGCGAAGGCTCTGGTGATCAAAGATACTTGTGATCGAAGACTCTGGTGGGCGAAGACTCTTGTGATCAAAGATACTTGTGATCGAAGACTCTGGTGGGCGAAGACTCTTGTGATCAAAGATACTTGTGATCGAAGACTCTGGCGATCGAAGACTCTGGTGATCGAAGACTCTGGTGATCGAAGACTCTGGTGATCGAAGACTCTGGTGATCAAAGATACTGGTAATCGAAGACTCTTGTGATCAAAGATACTGGTAATCGAAGACTCTGGTGATCGACGACTCTGGTGATACAAGACTCTGGTTATCGAAGACTCTTGTGATCAAAGATACTGGTGATCGAAGACTCTTGTGATCAAAGATACTGGTGATCGAAGACTCTGGTGATCGAAGACTCTTGTGATCAAAGATACTTGTGATCGAAGACTCTTGTGATCAAAGATACTGGTAATCGAAGACTCTGGTGATCGACGGCTCTGGTGATACAAGACTCTGGTTATCGAAGACTCTTGTGATCAAAGATACTGGTGATCGAAGACTCTTGTGATCAAAGATACTGGTGATCGAAGACTCTGGTGATCCAAGATACTTGTGATCGAAGACTCTGGTGGGCGAAGACTCTTGTGATCAAAGATACTGGTGATCGAAGACTCTTGTGATCAAAGATACTGGTGATCGAAGACTCTGGTGATCGAAGACTCTGGTGATCGAAGACTCTTGTGATCGAAGACTCTGGTGATCCAAGACTCTGGTGATCGAAGACTCTGGTGATCGAAGACTCTGGTGATCGAAGACTCCTGTGATCAATGACTCTTGTGATCAAAGATATTGATGATCGAAGACTCTGGTGGGCGAAGACTTTTCTGATCAAAGATACTGGTGATCGAAGACTCTGGTGGGCGAAGACTCTGGTGATCCAAGATACTTGTGATCGAAGACTCTGGTGATTGAAGACTCTGGTGATCAAAGATACTGGTGATCCAAGACTCTGGTGATCGAAGACTCTGGTGGGCGAAGACTCTTGTGATCAAAGATAC
The DNA here is from genome assembly GCA_963921405.1 of Cepaea hortensis. NCBI lineage: Eukaryota > Metazoa > Mollusca > Gastropoda > Stylommatophora > Helicidae > Cepaea > Cepaea hortensis. The sequence goes on along the minus strand of OY992887.1, from coordinate 23,860,581 downwards.
TTGTGATCGAAGACTCTGGTGATCGAAGGCTCTGGTGATCAAAGATACTGGTGATCCAAGACTCTGGTGATCGAAGACTCTGGTGGGCGAAGACTCTTGTGATCAAAGATACTTGTGATCGAAGACTCTGGTGGGCGAAGACTCTTGTGACCAAAGATACTTGTGATCGAAGACTCTGGTGATCCAAGACTCTGGTGATCGAAGACTCTGGTGATCGAAGACTCTGACGATCCAAGACTCTGGTGATCGAAGACTCTGGTGAACGAAGACTCTGGTGGGCGAAGACTCTGGTGATCAAAGATACTTGTGATCGAAGACTCTGGTGTGCGAAGACTCTTGTGATCAAAGATACTTGTGATCGAAGAGTCTGGTGGGCGAAGACTCTTGTGATCAAAGATACTTGTGATCGAAGACTCTGGTGATCGAAGACTCTGGTGATCCAAGATACTTGTGATCGAAGACTCTGGTGGGCGAAGACTCTTGTGATCAAAGATACTGGTGATCGAAGACTCTTGTGATCAAAGATACTGGTGATCGAAGACTCTGGTGATCGAAGACTCTGGTGATCGAAGACTCTTGTGATCGAAGACTCTGGTGATCCAAGACTCTGGTGATCGAAGACTCTGGTGATCGAAGACTCTGGTGATCGAAGACTCTTGTGATCAAAGACTCTTGTGATCAAAGATATTGGTGATCGAAGACTCTGGTGGGCGAAGACTCTTGTGATCAAAGATACTGGTGATCGAAGACTCTGGTGGGCGAAGACTCTGGTGATCCAAGATACTTGTGATCGAAGACTCTGGTGATTGAAGACTCTGGTGATCAAAGATACTGGTGATCCAAGACTCTGGTGATCGAAGACTCTGGTGGGTGAAGACTCTTGTGATCAAAGATACTTGTGATCGAAGACTCTGGTGATCGAAGACTCTGGTGATCAAAGATACTGGTGATCCAAGACTCTGGTGATCGAAGACTCTGGTGGGCGAAGACTCTTGTGATCAAAGATACTTGTGATCGAAGACTCTGGTGGGCGAAGACTCTTGTGATCAAAGATACTTGTGATCGAAGACTCTGGTGATCCAAGACTCTGGTGATCGAAGACTCTGGTGATCCAAGACTCTGGTGATCGAAGACTCTGGTGGGCGAAGACTCTGGTGATCAAAGATACTTGTGATCGAAGACTCTGGTGGGCGAAGACTCTTGTGATCAAAGATACTTGTGATCGAAGACTCTGGTGGGCGAAGACTCTTGTGATCAAAGATACTTGTGATCGAAGACTCTGGCGATCGAAGACTCTGGTGATCGAAGACTCTGGTGATCGAAGACTCTGGTGATCGAAGACTCTGGTGATCAAAGATACTGGTGATCGAAGACTCTTGTGATCAAAGATACTGGTAATCGAAGACTCTGGTGATCGACGTCTCTGGTGATACAAGACTCTGGTTATCGAAGACTCTTGTGATCAAAGATACTGGTGATCGAAGACTCTTGTGATCAAAGATACTGGTGATCGAAGACTCTGGTGATCGAAGACTCTTGTGATCAAAGATACTTGTGATCGAAGACTCTTGTGATCAAAGATACTGGTAATCGAAGACTCTGGTGATCGACGGCTCTGGTGATACAAGACTCTGGTTATCGAAGACTCTTGTGATCAAAGATACTGGTGATCGAAGACTCTTGTGATCAAAGATACTGGTGATCGAAGACTCTGGTGATCCAAGATACTTGTGATCGAAGACTCTGGTGGGCGAAGACTCTTGTGATCAAAGATACTGGTGATCGAAGACTCTTGTGATCAAAGATACTGGTGATCGAAGACTCTGGTGATCGAAGACTCTGGTGATCGAAGACTCTTGTGATCGAAGACTCTGGTGATCCAAGACTCTGGTGATCGAAGACTCTGGTGATCGAAGACTCTGGTGATCGAAGACTCCTGTGATCAATGACTCTTGTGATCAAAGATATTGATGATCGAAGACTCTGGTGGGCGAAGACTTTTGTGATCAAAGATACTGGTGATCGAAGACTCTGGTGGGCGAAGACTCTGGTGATCCAAGATACTTGTGATCGAAGACTCTGGTGATTGAAGACTCTGGTGATCAAAGATACTGGTGATCCAAGACTCTGGTGATCGAAGACTCTGGTGGGCGAAGACTCTTGTGATCAAAGATACTTGTGATCGAAGACTCTGGTGATTGAAGACTCTGGTGATCAAAGATACTGGTGATCCAAGACTCTGGTGATCGAAGACTCTGGTGGGCGAAGACTCTTGTGATCAAAGATACTTGTGATCGAAGACTCTGGTGATCGAAGACTCTGGTGATCAAAGATACTGGTGATCCAAGACTCTGGTGATCGAAGACTCTGGTGGGCGAAGACTCTTGTGATCAAAGATACTTGTGATCGAAGACTCTGGTGGGCGAAGACTCTTGTGACCAAAGATACTTGTGATCGAAGACTCTGGTGATCCAAGACTCTGGTGATCGAAGACTCTGGTGATCGAAGACTCTGACGATCCAAGACTCTGGTGATCGAAGACTCTGGTGAACGAAGACTCTGGTGGGCGAAGACTCTGGTGATCAAAGATACTTGTGATCGAAGACTCTGGTGTGCGAAGACTCTTGTGATCAAAGATACTTGTGATCGAAGACTCTGGTGGGCGAAGACTCTTGTGATCAAAGATACTTGTGATCGAAGACTCTGGTGATCGAAGACTCTGGTGATCCAAGATACTTGTGATCGAAGACTCTGGTGGGTGAAGACTCTTGTGATCAAAGATACTTGTGATCGAAGACTCTGGTGGGCGAAGACTCTTGTGATCAAAGATACTTGTGATCGAAGACTCTGGTGATCGAAGACTCTGGTGATCGAAGACTCTGGTGATCGAAGACTCTGGTGATCGAAGACTCTGGTGATCAAAGATACTGGTGATCCAAGACTCTGGTGATCGAAGACTCTGGTGGGCGAAGACTCTTGTGATCAAAGATACTTGTGATCGAAGACTCTGGTGATCCAAGACTCTGGTGATCGAAGACTCTGGTGATCGAAGACTCTGGTGATCCAAGACTCTGGTGATCGAAGACTCTGGTGATCGAAGACTCTGGTGATCCAAGACTCTGGTGATCGAAGACTCTGGTGATCCAAGATACTTGTGATCGAAGACTCTGGTGGGGGAAGACTCTTGTGATCAAAGATACTTGTGATCGAAGACTCTGGTGGGCGAAGACTCTTGTGATCAAAGATACTTGTGATCGAAGACTCTGGTGTGCGAAGACTCTTGTGATCAAAGATACTTGTGATCGAAGACTCTGGTGGGCGAAGACTCTTGTGATCAAAGATACTTGTGATCGAAGACTCTGGTGATCGAAGACTCTGGTGATCCAAGATACTTGTGATCGAAGACTCTGGTGGGTGAAGACTCTTGTGATCAAAGATACTTGTGATCGAAGACTCTGGTGGGCGAAGACTCTTGTGATCAAAGATACTTGTGATCGAAGACTCTGGTGATCGAAGACTCTGGTGATCGAAGACTCTGGTGATCGAAGACTCTGGTGATCGAAGACTCTGGTGATCAAAGATACTGGTGATCCAAGACTCTGGTGATCGAAGACTCTGGTGGGCGAAGACTCTTGTGATCAAAGATACTTGTGATCGAAGACTCTGGTGATCCAAGACTCTGGTGATCGAAGACTCTGGTGATCGAAGACTCTGGTGATCCAAGACTCTGGTGATCGAAGACTCTGGTGATCGAAGACTCTGGTGATCCAAGACTCTGGTGATCGAAGACTCTGGTGATCCAAGACTCTGGTGATCAAAGATACTGGTGATCAAAGATACTTGTGATCGAAGACTCTGGTGGGCGAAGACTCTTGTGATCAAAGATACTTGTGATCGAAGACTCTGGTGGGCGAAGACTCTTGTGATCAAAGATACTTGTGATCGAAGACTCTGGTGATCGAAGACTCTGGTGATCGAAGACTCTGGTGATCGAAGACTCTGGTGATCCAAGACTCTGGTGATCGAAGACTCTGGTGATCCAAGACTCTGGTGATCAAAGACTCTGGTGGGCGAAGACTCTGGTGATCAAAGATACTTGTGATCGAAGATTCTGGTGATCCAAGACTCTGGTGATCCAAGATACTTGTGATCGAAGACTCTGGTGATCGAAGACTCTTGTGATCGAAGACTCTGGTGATCAAAGATACTGGTGATCGAAGACTCTTGTGATCAAAGATACTGGTGATCGAAGACTCTTGTGATCGAAGACTCTGGTGATTGAAGACTCTGGTGATCAAAGATACTGGTGATCGAAGACTCTGGTGATCGAAGACTCTGGTGATCCAAGATACTTGTGATCGAAGACTCTTGTGATCAAAGACTCTTGTGATTAAAGACTCTTGTGATCGAAGACTCTGGTGATTGAAGACTCTTGTGATCGAAGACTATGGTGAACGGATGACTTAAACGGGACACACCGTGGCTGAGTTGATAGCTGTCCTTCTCAGGGTCAGAAGGTACCAAGTTCGATGCCTGCACAAGGCTGAGAATTTGTTCAGAAAGCAATGGCAAACTACTGAACGTAAAACTTGACAAGAAACCACAAACAGCCAACATGCTGGGATTGACTGCGACGTCCTGTAAAGGATATGGAAGTAACTTATTGAAAATGTATACGTAAACAGAAAAGTATTGGCATCAAACTTTGCTAGACCATTGCGCATGCTCAGTCTGTTTCTAGGAAGGCGGAGGAGAAGTTCAGTTGTCAAAAATGCCAAAATAAGACAATGTGAATCCGAAGGTGTGCAAACAGTTATTAGGGGCTTTCATTTGAAACGTGGTTGAATTAAACAAAGCGTTCAATTTGAATGCATTATGCACCATGGGTTGGTCAGAAGAAGTCGCCGTAGGCATTCAGGCAAGCACCCCATTGCTCAGGTAGGCGGCGAATGCCGTCAGCAAAAATGGATTGTGGTTGTTCATTGAACCAAGTGTTTACCGCGTTCATTACGTCTGCATCTGTGTGAAATCGTTGCCCCTTGAGAGCTTTTTTTTTAAAGAGGTCCGAACAAATGAAAATCACATAGTGACAAATCAGGACTATAGGCTGGATGTTGCAGAATTTCCCTCTTCTTCCTTGCTAATGCTTCCTGCACAATCTTTGCGACATGCGGACGAGCATTATCGCGCAACAAAATCACACCGCGAGAAAGCATACCGGGTCGTTTATTCTTGATGGCTTTTTGCAGCTTGTCTAGTGTTTGCAAGTAGTGGGTAGAGTTGATGATTACACCAGGTTCTTTAAAGTCGGCCAACAATAGCACTTCATGATAAAATATTCGCTCAGCATAACCTTACCAGCGGAAACCTGTAACTTGAATTTTTTGGCTTTTGGTGATCCAGCTTGCTTCCATTGCACGCTCTCTCTTTTGCTGCTCGGCTCAAAGTGGTGACACCATGATTCATCGCCATTACCTCCCACGGACATTACCTCCCACGGACATTACCTCCTATGGACATTACCTCTTATGGACATTAGCAAGGGCTAATGGGTGGTCAGTCTTTGCCTCACTTTGGCAAGCGACGAACTCGGGCGTTGAACCCGCGTGCAATCATGACATGACCAGTGCAGCTCGCCATCAACTTCGCTAGCCGGCCGGCCATGAGAAATACTTGACTTCGCCCATATCTTTCTAAAGAACGCACAACACCTCAACTGGGCCTGAGGTTTTTGCCATATCGATCTGGCAAAAACTGAACCAAATATTGGTTTCGCAGACTAAAAGGGAGGTACTACCCCACAGAAACACGGGAAGCAGTAATTGTATGGGCAGACGCACGCATTGCTCAAGTCGATACTGCCCTAATGATTTCAGTTGAAGACATGAGGGAACTGACGATTATGATGCTTTTTTGCGCTCACTCGCTTTGAACTCAAGCGTAGTCCTGTCACAGATTGATGATAGTTTAGTGATTCCCAGATAAAATTAAATGTAACATTAATGGGAATATAGGAGGAGGGTTAACAATCGAGTCGTTCAATCTGAGAGAAGGATAAATGGAAGGTGAGTGACCGAATATAAAAATAGGATACCGTGTAAGGAGTCATTGACCAGCTCTGTCAACGGGAAAACGAACGGACAGAACGCCGGGGGAAACTTCGACACCGGACAAACACCGGGAGACGGTGATCAAAGAATAGATCTCTTTGAAGTGCGACGAGCGATGAACGAGGGAACTCAGGGAAACAGCGTAATAACGGATGAAACGAGCAAATAGTCACTACGTGATTTTAACGCCTTTTGATGGGCACGATACGTCAAGAGACGAGTGTTGAGGTATGAACATCGCACACTAACGGAGGATGGGCCATTCGTTATAAATAGTAGAAAGGGGGTTTCTTGATTAGTGTGTGTTCCAAACTGGACAGAGATATATATTACTCCCATGTGTGGAAAAGAAATTATAGTCCCGTATGGGTTCAAGCAATGGGATATTAGTGCCGATGTGCTTAATTATTAATTTCGATTCCGGGAGGATAAGTGAATATATAAGGTACTATAACCTTAGAGTAATAGTTTTTGCATAGGAAAATAGATGTGTGTGCATAGCGTTTACCATTGCTTTCTATTAGTGTATAGTTTAGACTTTGGTGAATTCATATGTCTTATGTTGGTGTTTACTTCGGAAGCCTTGTTATTACGGCTGGAGAAGGACACTTGCATAAGTAGTATTAAGTGGCAGACGCCTATCACTTGATATGTTATACTTCTCACAGGTTCCAACTCCCATCCGGATATATCAGAGAAGATAGACACATACTTCTTGTGTACAGGAAAAGCTTTGTTGATAAACTCAAGGCATTTCATTTGTGAGGAGAGCAAATACCTCATAAACCAAAGTAATAATGGAGAAAGAAAGATAAGTTTGCAGAAAGCAAAGCAAAATAAAACTACATACGTCTTGTACGCATAGTTAAGAAACAATAGACAAGTCAAAACATTGCTACTCATTAGAGACAATATGCAGAACTGTGGTGATGTAGTTTTTTCGGTATGGATAATTAATTTCATGAAAACAACTCGGGCGAAGTCATAGACTTACTGGAATATTATTACGTTACGGTGATCCAGTGGTGAACAGTTTTGTTTCGTTCAATAACGGATTTACCACCAGACTCAAGCATACGGAACATCCAGGGTGAGAGCTGTCCTGTTTTATGTGATGTCCGGTGGTTTGGCAGAATGATTGGGCGAGATGTGATACCGCTGCTAGACATTACGAGTTCATTCTTGCACCAACAATAGAATACACTATCAACTACGCTTACACAGCCCATGCATACACCAGACATAGTTTTTATTAATAAATATTTTATTAATCGTTGAAAGGAACTGTTGTCGGAGTATGTGTTGAGGGAATAATAGAGAGAGAGAGAAAGGAATAGATATATGGAAGGGAAGACAGAAGGGAGGAGTGTAGACAGAAGTCAGTCAATAATTCCAAAAGATAATAAGCTTGAAGATGTGCTTGTTGATTCCACTTTCCTCCCGGGAAAATAAGCGACATAATTGGTGGAGCAGCGAGGTAGTACATAATACCCACATGAACTGGAGGCATAACAGGGCGTATGCATAGAGGGGTACCTGCATATTGGCACAGGCATAGCGGAGTACCTGCATGTTGGGACATACTGATTGGAATAAATATAAGTATACATTGGTGACTTTTAATGGAAGGACGTCCATTGGATATATGGTGCCATTACATTTATGGTAGAAACCTTTCATTAATGCTGGTGACTTTACAGTGAGAAAGTTCCAGACAGGGTGAATGTGGATAGGTGGTAAGACACATTACATAACTAGTCACACGGTCACACGTCTACATAAGTCTTTATTCTTCTTCTTCTTCGTTCATCCGGAGTTTTTTTTCGGATGTGAATGCGTTGTGCCTGTTTACAGCAGAGCTGCGTTCTTGCGCCTTTAGGCCGACACATCCGACTTCTGTGGGCATTTGTTGACCGGGTTAACCTTCCCGGGGGTTTCTTAGGACGTTTGACTCTCACTGTTGTGGTGTTATCCCCCATCCCAGCTGGTCCATACAGAACAGCCAATGATCCTGGTCAGCCCTCAAGGGAAGGCAGGGGCAGACCATGGGCATTCCCCGCCATCCAAGGAGGCTTCCATACTTGCAGAGCCGATACATAGCGCTCTGGTACTGGGCTCACCCAAGGAATCGTCACGTCCTGCACATGGCTGCTTAGCCTCACTTCCGTATATTGGGCCTTCCGTTCACCATAGGCTGTTCTTCCGGAAACCAGAAGTATGCAGTCTGCAGATGACATCCACACAGTGAGCTTTCGATTCGGACTTTCCATGTAATGGATTTGCTATCCAAGCAATATTCCATTTCGTGCCACTATGACACTTTTCCACCTTTTATGAAGCCCACACAATGGGCTTTTGATTCGGACTTTCCACGTAATGGATTTGCTATTTAAGCAATATTCCATTTCGTGCCACTAGGACACTTTTCCACCTTTTATGAAGCCCACACAGCGAGCTTTTGATTTGGACTTTCCACATAATGGATTTGCTATCCAAGCAATATTCCATTTCATGCCTCTGGGTCTTCATGCACCTTTAAATGTCAACCTGTATGTAGTTAAAGTAAGCTGCGGTCAACTTTAGCTTGTTGATATCTCCATAGAGCTTGTCCTCAAATGAAGCAGGTGTGGGCCAACATATCTTTCTCTGTTCTGCATACGTTGGGCAATCCTGCAGCAAATGTTTTGCTGTCGTTTTTCCAGTTCTACAATTACATTCATCGGTATCTCCTATCTTTAGTTTATTGAACAAGTGTTATTTCAGCCTATTATGTCCTGTGCGGAGTCTGAAGATTGCTACTTGTTCTCTTCGGTCGAGTTTGTAATATGCATCATCCTTCTGATGGCCTGGATGCTCTGATTCCCATTTGGTTCTATAAGTGCTTTTTATAAACCTCTGTGCCTCATTATAGGTTATGTCTATGTCAGGCTGTGGTAGTCGTCCGCCCTCTTTTGCCAGTCTGTCAGCCTCTTCGTTTCCAGGTATACTGCAATGTGATGGGATCCACTGTATTACAACTTTTTTGGATTTATGGCATAGACCATGGAGTGCTGCTCTTAGGTCAGTTAGTTCTGTGCTGTTATTGCTCTTCAGTATTGAGACAGCTGACTTTGCATCTGTGAAGATAGCTATTTGCTTCTCTTTATTTTCCTCCACCAGGAGCATTTCTGCTGCAGTTTTCAGAGCCTCTACCTCCGTTTTGATGTTACTTGAAAATTTTCCAGTTGCCATTGAATGTGTTTTATTCGCTCCATTTTGTAAATTTAGGAGAATTCCTCCTCCTCCATTCTCTACTGAATTTTTGGCTGATCCATCTGTATATGCATGGGTCCAATTCCTGCTTGGGTAATGTTCTTTTATGTAGTTTAGGGTTATTTCTCTTCTTTCCGTTTCATGCTGAGTGTTCTTTTTCTCAATACCAGGAATGTTTTCTATCATCTCAGGCAGTTGCTGCTGTCTCCAAGCTGGGAACTTGTGTGCATTGCATATGGGCTTGACTGTTGATATGTTAAGTATAGGATCTGCCCTAATCCTTCGTTTTGCAGTTTCTACAAAGTTGCTACGCTTCAGTCTTCCCTTTCCAAAACCATTACATCTGTTGTACATAGGGTGGTCTGTCAATCTTCTAAATTTTTCTGCTTGTTGCTGGGCTCTGCTATCTCTTCTATCCTGCATTGGTTGTAAACAAGTGATCTTTTCTAATTCATTAATAGGCGTTGTCTTCAGGCTTCCAGTTATGATTCGCATTCCTTGGTTTTGGACTCTACTTATTTTGTTAAAGTTTGACTTAGCTGCTGTTGCCCAAGCTGCAATGCCATATTCAAGTATTGGCCTCACCCGTCCAGTATATAACTTCTTGAGAACTTTCTCACCTGCTCCCCACGTTGTACCAGCAAGCTTTTTCATGATTGCCATTCTCTGCCTTGCTCTTGTTCGATTTTTCTCAACCTGTGTCTTCCATGTCAGGCAACGATCAAAGGTGACTCCTAGATAGTTTGGATTTTCTTCATGCCGCAATATTTTTCCATTCAATACCAGCTTAGATTGCTGAGTTTTATTTGAGAGGGAGAACACTGTGCATGTTGTTTTCTCACTTATCTTCACTAGCCATGATTTTGACCAGTCCTCTAGCGCTAATAAGGCTTGCTGTATTCTGCTGTTAGCTGTACTAATATATTCTTCAGATGTCCATATGGCTAGGTCATCTGCAAAGGAGGATGTGTGTACTCTGGCTGGAAAATTTTCTGTGATGTCATTTATATATGCTAGGAATAATGTTGGTGAAAGAACTCCTCCTTGGGGGACACCTTGCTCCAGCAGCATCATTTTGCTTATTTGTCCTTGTACTTTTGTCCTGGCAGTTCTGTTCTCAAGGTAGTGGCTGATCCATTTATACATTTTTCCACAAACATGCATGTTTTGCAGTTTTACTTTCAGTCCTTCCTTACATACTTTATCAAATGCTTTTTCTAAATCTATCCAGACTGCTAGTGTTTGCTTTTTCTCTTGGAAGGCACCCTCTATTTCCTGAGCTATATAGGTTATTTGATCTTCAGTGGATCTGTACTCTCTTAATCCTGCTTGGTGTGGTGTTAAGAGTTGGTTTTCTTCCAGATGCCATGTTAGCCTGCCATTGATAATGCGTTCCATTAATTTTCCTACACAGCTAAGTAGACTGATAGGTCGATAGCCATTTGGTTCTTCCAGGTCTTTTCCTTTCTTTGGGACTGGTATTAGTATAGCTTCCTTCCATGCCTGTGGGACTATTCCTCTCTTCCAGCTGTTATTTAGGACTGCTAGTAGTTTCTTCTTTGCCTTGGTGCCTAGTCCTATTAGCATTTCATCTGTGATTCCATCCTTTCCTGGTGATTTCTTCTTTTTTAGGGTATTCATTGCCTGTTCCATTTCTTCCATTGTTAGATTTGCCATCATATATTCTGCTGCTGTCTCTGTATTTCTATGATGTATCTGTTTGTCTTTGATTGCTTTCTTCTGTTCGGTTGTAATATCAATGTGGTTTGCATTTGCATAGTGTTCCATTAGTGCATTTGCAGCCTTTTTTCCTGTAAGCAAGGCATTTCCTTGTTTAATTGTTATTTGCTTGTTTCTAGGTCCTTCATTGTTCATGGCTTTCACTAGTTTCCATAGTTTGTTTCCATCCCTGTCAAAATTCAGGTTTTCTGTTTTTTTCCCTCCAACAATCTCTTGTTGTTTGATTTACTGTTCTTTTATATTTTGCTGAGATGGCTTTGAGAGAGATATTCGCTTCAATTGTTTGTTCTCTCTCTACTGTCTTCCTGGCATCTTCAACTTTGTCCTCCAAACTTTGTAGTTCTTCAGTCCAGTATGGTTTGTAATGTTTCCTCGCTCCTCTAGGAATGGACTCAGTGGCTGCCTGTATTAGCGCTCTGTTTAGACTTTCCACCATTTGCTTTATGTTGCCATATCGTGTATTTATATTTTCACAATATTTGTCTGTTAGTATGGCAAATCTGTCCCAATCTGCTCGTTTGTAATTCCAGCGGGGCAAGGGCTTTTGCTCCTGTGGAACATACTCCATATTCATTACAAGCTTGATTGGTCTGTGGTCACGACCTGCTAATTGGTCCAGCACATTGCGATCGATTTTGTGGAGGATATCTCCTGAGCAGAAAGCTAAGTCTGGAGTAGAAGTGGTAAGCCATCTTCTGGAGTAGAAGCTCGGTGTGTCATCCGCTTTGTTGAGTAGATGGAGATTTGAGTCTATTTTCCAGTCCTCCAATTCATCTCCTCTTTTGTCAGTATCTGGGTATCCCCATCTTTCTGAACGGCTATTAATGTCTCCGACAATAATGCAGTTTGTGTCAGTTATTTTCATGTTTGAGAGTGTAAGGTCCTTATCTGCTGGGCTATACAGATTGTAGATTCTTATTTTCACGTCCTTTATTATTATATCAACACCTATAATTTCCGTTTGGTTGTCAGAGATCACAGATACTTCGCTGCAAGGTATTGTATTTCGTGTAAGTATTAGAAGTCCTCCTTTGTGTCCTTCGCGGTCGAAACGTGTTGCCTGATATCCTCTGACTGAGAATTTGTGATTGGCGTTGAGGTGTGTCTCTTGAATGCATGCCACATCTATTTTATCTTTATGAAGACGCTGTGTTAGGGAGTCTTTCTTCTTGTAAACTCCTTCGGCATTCCACTGTAGTATGTTGAGTGTCCGGGGTATTTGATCAATAGCTCTTAACCTACTCCTCTGTGCCTTGACTCCACAGCGCAGGGGAAGGTGACCACCAGTATTCATGGGTGGACCCCCTCGAGGCAGGGGGCCCGGCACTATCGCCGCCTGATGGGACTTCACGGGATTAGCACCATAACGATTAATTTTGATTTGTGACATCATGAATTAAGTTACGTTGCACTGCTTTGTCAAGCCTGTGGCTCAGTACATCCGATTTCGACAAGCATTTATTCGGGATGCTTTCCCTAGCCTTTGACTGTCCCCAGTCTACCTACAAGGCAGCAGGTTTTACGTTGCACTGCTTTGTCAAGCCTGTGGCTCAGTACATCCGATTTCGACAAGCGTGTATTCGGGGTGCTTTCCCTAGCCTTTGACTGTCCCCAGTCTACCTACAAGGCAGCAGGTTTGTGTGTCTCTTCGTCTGGTCCCTCTCCCTTGACCTGCCCGACATGGGTGGCCCTACCAGTAGCTGTGCTACCGTCGGCATAGCTCTTGGGGTCATTGGGACGCACAAGCCCCTCTACCTCGTCACGGTGGACACACAGCAGAGGGGAGTCTTTATTCTATATCTCCTCTTGTGGATGAGAGAGTGGTTGTGAGGTACTGTGTGATGTTGTAGATTTATAATATTAGATATACATAGGGGAAATTGATATAGGTTATAATAGATTATCTGGCTATAGTGAGTACTTCTTTACTGCCTTGAGGTGTCTTTACTCAACTTGCTGACTGACCTTCTTTAAATATGACCACTCCCAAAATAACTACCGCCGAACTGAGGGCCAAACGGAGAGGAAATTGGGTTATCTGGTTCGGAACTAACTGATTACATACAGGAAAGAGAGCGAGAAATTCGACAAGAAGAACGAGAAGATCGAAACGCCGAGTTGGAATTGAGAAGAATAGAGGTGGAGACCAAACGAATGGAAATGGAACAGGAGGCCAAGCGACGGGAAATGGAACAGGAGGCCAAGCGACTGGAAATGGAACAGGAGGCCAAGCGACTGGAAATGGAACAGAGGGCCAAGCGAATGGAAAGGGACCAGGAGACCAAGAAACTGGAAATGGTACAGACTGCCAGGAGACAAGAAATGGAACATGAATACCGCATGAAAGAGTTAGAACTCAAGACACAAACTAAGGGTGAAATAGATGCAGCAGAAGGAAGTTCATCTTCACCTGGGGCAACCCACATGATTGGACATGGTTACCATGCCATGAAGTTTCCCTTGGCGGTCTTTGATGAAAGTAAAGAGAAGATATACCAGTTTTTGGATCGGTTCGAGGCCATGGCAGTCGCTATGGGATTGGATAGAAGCCGATGGGCTCTTAAATTATCCCAGGCATTACCTGGTTCGGGCTACGAGGTCTACACACGCCTACCACCAGGACAGGAAAATCAGTATCAGGAATTAAAAGCCGCTTTGGTGAAGCATTATGAAGTCACAGCACAAACGTATCGGAAGAAGTTTAGATCGTCTAGACGAGAGCCGGGAGAGCTATTCGCCGCCTACAGTCTGAGGCTGAAATCCTATCTCCAGAAATGGATGGACTTGGCAGAATTCAAGAGGGATTATGAGAGTCTCGAAGAGATGATGGTGGTCGACCAGATGCGAAAGCAAATGTCGAAACCTCTCAGAACCTTCTTGGGAGAACAAGGGGCGGAACGGATTGATGTTGTGAATAAGCTGGCGGAACGATTCGTAGAGGTACATGGGGAGACTGAGGAACTAAGTACACAAACAAAAGGTCGGGAGAAACAAGAGAAAAAGAAACCTAAAAACTGGGAAGGAGAAAAAGTGGAACCTTATATAAAGGCGTCAATGGAGAGTTCAGAGAAGGTGAAGGAAGGAAACCAGAGCACCTCGAATTCTTCAGCGAAACGACCGTGGTCCGAGAAGTGGTGTTCAATCTGCAAGGTGCCCTCTCATAACACGAAGGACTGCAGATCGAAACCTAAAAGTTCTTACTTCGCAGCATGCAAAGTGATTCCTACGACGGTGATCACAGACAAGGCTGAGGTCGGCGAAGGAGCTAGGAACAAAAAGAACACACGGAAACCTAGGAAGGGAACATGGTGCACACACTGCCGGTCGAAAACACATAATACTATGGACTGCAGATGCAAGGCAGAAGACGCCAATTGCATAACCAACCTCGAGGAATCAAAAGAGGAACGCAAGGAAACAAGGAGATGGAAGACACTCCGGACCAGGAGAGGCCACCTGTGGTCGAACTGATTGAAGTCAATGGCCAGCAGGTTGTTTGTCTCTACGATACCGGTTTGGATGGGGAAGCTGTGATAGACGCCAGCCTGGTAAGCCCAGACCAACTTACAGGGGAGACCATAGAAATACAGCCGGCAATGAGGAGTGCTGTTACCATGACGCTGCCAATCGCCAAGGTGGAGATTAAATCCAGGTACGTCACGGGCATTATTCCAGCGGCTGTATTATCTGACTCCTTATTTCCCAGGATCATTGGCACGAAATATGTCTTTTTTGGGGATGCCCAAACAGCCAGCCCACAGGGCAGCAGTTGCCAGTGGATCTCAAGGGAAGGAAAAAAAGGCAGAGACACTATGCGACAACTCAGTGATAGGAGAATTGCATACTGCCCAGAGGAAGGACACTACGTTGCGTCCCTGCTACAGGAAGCTGCAAAGAAATGCTGAGCCACCAGAACGGGGACAGTACTTTCTGAAGAATCGACTACTCTATCGGAGAGCTGGGAGAGGAGACAACCTGCACGAGCAGTGGGTGGTTCCAGAGACCCACCGTCCTCACATTCTTCAGAGTGGACACACCATAGCCGAGAATCGACATATGGGCGTCAGAGAGACATTGCAGAAAATTTCCGGCCATTATTGCTGGCCAGGAATGACCGGAGATGTACGCCGGTGGGTGCAGTCTTGTTCGGAGTGCCAGAACGCACCACCCAACAAGCAGACTAAGAGTAAAATAACTCTTAAGGTGGAAGACAAAGTGGAAGTATGGGGTCCAGAAGAGACTAATATAATACAAGTAGGATAGAAAGGACCTTATCCTGTGGAAAAGGTTGTGTCCAAGAACATCTACAAAATCCAGATCGGGGAAGAGCAGAAAAATCTCCCTAGACATCTCATTAGGAAATATGAGGAGAGATCCGGGAGCAAAGCTTCGCACTGTATGGTGATGGCAGCCATTGGGACAAAGGTTACCAGTCCAGACGAAGACCAGAGATCGCCAGTACAACATAGGAGGGCCTATGGGACAGTACGTGATAGGTCAGATTTACCCAACGAAAGGAGGAGGGAAATCACACGTCAGGGAAAGGACAAGAGTGACACCTTCAATAGTAACAAAGTTCAGAAGGGGTGGGTAAGGTCGGGAAAGGCGAGAAATACCCAGGACTCCAACCGAAGATGGGCTGACCAGATACAATATTGCCCAAGATGGTCCTGGAAGCAAAAGTCCAGGAGGTTTGGGAAAGACGACTCGGTCCAACGTGGACGAGGTGGAACAACCCCAGAGGCAAAGCCGGGGGAAACCAAGAGGACATGGAGGCAGTGTTACAATCAGGATGGGACAATCCGTCTGTATTGTGAGCCGTCGCTGACGCAAGTCGAGAGAAGGTCGACCGGACGTATAGGAGCGAGGAGCCAACACTAGTTTCAGTTGTGAGTAGTATAGTAGGGTGTCAATTAGAGAGCCTACTGGATAATGAGGTGAGTCATGTGAGGATCCAATCATATCATCAACACGTGATGGTCGTTGTTGATGCAACAGGGCAACTTCACAGTGGAAGATACCTGGTAAGGAGAATGTAGGAGCGGATTTCTTATCTAGACATCCAACTCCAGAGGAAGAGAAATAAGTTGGAGGATCATAGGAATCAAAACTACATTGAAGAAGAGTCGACGCGGTCAACTCTCTTAAGAGGGGGCCTATGTCACAGAATGATGATAGTTTAGTGATACCCAGATAAAATTAAATGTAACATTAATGGGAATATAGGAGGAGGGTTAACAATCGAGTCGTTCAATCTGAGAGAAGGAAAAATGGAAGGTGAGTGACCGAATATAAAAATAGGATACCGTGTAAGGAGTCATTGACCAGCTCTGTCAACGGGAAAACGAACGGACAGAACGCCGGGGGAAACTTCGACACCGGACAAACACCGGGAGACGGTGATCAAAGAATAGATCTCTTTGAAGTGCGACGAGCGATGAACGAGGGAACTCAGGGAAACAGCGTAATAACGGATGAAACGAGCAAATAGTCACTACGTGATTTTAACGCCTTTTGATGGGCACGATACGTCAAGAGACGAGTGTTGAGGTATGAACATCACACACTAACGGAGGATGGGCCATTCGTTATAAATAGTAGAAAGGGGGGTTTCTTGATTAGTGTGTGTTCCAAACTGGACAGAGATATATATTACTCCCATGTGTGGAAAAGAAATTATAGTCCCGTATGGTTTCAAGCAATGGGATATTAGTGCCGATGTGCTTAATTATTAATTTCGATTCCGGGAGGATAAGTGAATATATAAGGTATTATAACCTTAGAGTAATAGTTTTAGCATAGGAAAATAGATGTGTGTGCATAGCGTTTACCATTGCTTTCTATTAGTGTATAGTTTAGACTTTGGTGAATTCATATGTCTTATGTTGGTGTTTACTTCGGAAGCCTTGTCATTACGGCTGGAGAAGGACACTTTCATAAGTAGTATTAAGTGGCAGACGCCTATCACTTGATATGTTATACTTCTCACAGGTTCCAACTCCCATCCGGAGATATCAGAGAAGATAGACACATACTTCTTGTGTACAGGAAAAGCTTTATTGATAAACTCAAGGCATTTCATTTGTGAGGACAGAAAATACCTCAATAAACCAAAGTAATAAAGGAGAAAGAAAGATAAGTTTGCAGAAAGCAAAGCAAAATAAAACTACATACGTCTTGTACGCATAGTTAAGAAACAATAGACAAGTCAAAACATTGCTACTCATTAGAGACAATATGCAGAATTGTGGTGATGTAGTTTTTTCAGCATGGATAATTAATTTCATGAAAACAACTCGGGCGAAGTCATAGACTTACTGGAATATTATTACGTTACGGTGATCCAGTGGTGAACAGTTTTGTTTCGTTCAATAACGGATTTACCACCAGACTCAAGCATACGGAACATCCAGGGTGAGAGCTGTCCTGTTTTATATGATGTCCGGTGGTTTGGCAGAATGATTGGGCGAGATGTGATACCGCTGCTAGACATTACGAGTTCATTCTTGCACCAACAATAGAATACACTATCAACTACGCTTACACAGCCCATGCATACACCAGACATAGTTTTTATTAATAAATATTTTATTAATCGTTGAAAGGAACTGTTGTCGGAGTATGTGTTGTGGGAATAATAGAGAGAGAGAGAGAAAGGAATAGATATATGGAAGGGAAGACAGAAGGGAGGAGTGTAGACAGAAGTCAGTCAATAATTCCAAAAGATAATAAGCTTGAAGATGTGCTTGTTGATTCCACTTTCCTCCCGGGAAAATAAGCGACACGTCCATACACATTAC
Organism: Cepaea hortensis; assembly: GCA_963921405.1. Taxonomy (NCBI): domain Eukaryota; kingdom Metazoa; phylum Mollusca; class Gastropoda; order Stylommatophora; family Helicidae; genus Cepaea; species Cepaea hortensis. The sequence goes on along the minus strand of OY992887.1, from coordinate 23,842,679 downwards.
TGCTAGTAGTGGTAGACTGAATGTTGCGTGTGGATTAGCTTTCCCTATTAACAGTGTCCCTCGTCTTCAAGCGAACCCAATCAGATTTCAGAGGTACTTGTAATTTACTTCCCCAAGTCAAGGACGACAGGTCAACATTTTAGTCCAGCTGTCCGGTGTAGGAATTGAAACCCCTTACCTCGTATCAGCACACCGTATATTTATGATGCTTTCATTGGTTTAACAATAATGGTCTTTCTCTTTCACACATGCATGTTTTCTCTCTAGCAGGCATTCTCTGTATCCATGTCACAAAGAGACATCTATTCACACACACACACACACACACACACACACACATACACACACACACACACACACACACTTCCTCTCTGCACCTCTCTCACACAGGCTTGTAATTTTCTCTCTCACAGGCATATTTTTAGTACCTCTCTATTGTGAGTGTGTATGTGTGAGTGTGTGTGTATGTGTGTGTGTATGTGTCTGTGCGCGCGCGTGTGTGTGTGTGTGTGTGTGTGTGAATACGTGTGGTTTAAGTTAGTTACATTACTTTAAGGACGTGGCAGTCAACCCCAGCATATTTTGTTTGTTTGTGATTTCTGGGCAAGTTTACGTTTAGTAGTTTTCCGTTGCTATCTGAACGACCGGCACTCATACCGTTTTATAAAAATCAACGCAAAGCAGCGAAATCGCCGGCAGCTGTATTTCGAACGCAGTATGCGGGATTACGAACAGCGTCCGTAACCCCTTCGCCACAGATCCGGCTTGGTGAAGAAAATATAAATGCATCAGTGGTTTCCCCTGGTCTTCCGCTGTCTTATGTATGGTTTCACTGCAACGGTCTTTGTCCATGAAGACACACGCTGGAAGGCAACAGGACAGAGGTCGTGGAGAGCGTCCCTGACTCACCGGTGGCCATGGCACAGTTTCCATATATTTTATATAGCATCTAGGCAGAAGTTGACGTGGCTGAAAAGATAAGAGAGCTCGCTCTTAGTCTTCCGCTGCGCTAATGCAGAGATAGGGGTTAAATCCGTACACCGGTATTAAATTGGACTTAAACGTTGACTTCTTGCTCAGAAAGCAATGGCAAGCTACAGAAAGAAAACTTGTCCAGAAAATCAATTTGGTGTGGATCGCAACGTATTACAAAGGACATTTCACATGTGAGCACCTGGGCATAAGGATAGTGTCAGACAGAAGATTTATCACATAAATTAAGATTTATCACATAAATTAAGATTTATCACATAAATTAAGATCAGAACAGGCGTACACACACCGCTGAACACTTACCTAATTGGATTTGTAAGATACTACACACATTCGATGGGAGCCAAGCAAGGCCGACACACCACAAACTTCCTGCGTCGTCGATTGCACGGCACGTTTTGGAAAACGGTCATGTGATTGACAGAGACAGTACGTTTCGCGTGTTGTTTAATACACAAAATAGTCGCTTGTTAAAGTTCGCAGAAACCATAATGATTAATCTACATAAACCAGTTTTGTGCAAACAGAAAGACATGATAGTCAGTTTAAAAATACCGTGGTACAGAATTGACATTACTGTGTGAACATGCGTATCTTTCAACTTGAAGGATTTATCTAGTTATTTTACTTTGTGTTGTGTGAATTCTGCAGTATGTACCTGACAAGATGCAGCGAAATATACCAGGCAAGAAATCGTGCGATCTATTCTTTGTGTCTTCGTTATTAAAATTCACCTCGGGAAAACATTGTGTTGATATTGTGTTGATATCCATTGATACATTCAGGCGGAGACTGCAAACTGATTAGAAACATGCTCGCCCAGGGCCGCCAGCATGAGGGCCTGAATATGTATATATGCTACTGCTGATCACGTGACATGGCGAAACATAACCGCCCACACTTATCGTGATAGCACATTATATATATATATATATATATATATATATATATATATATATATATATATATATATATATATATATATATATATATATGCCGGCTTCGTGGCTTAGAGGTTATGACTTTTCTCCGTAATCTCGTATACTCTCGTCAGGTAACGTGATGATGGTTCAAATCAGCAGTGGTTCGAATCGCATCGGTACCTTACGGGGTATGTGAGCCGGCCGCTCAGAAAGCAATGGCAAACTACTGAGCGTAATCTTGCCAAGAGATCAACATACAGCTGAAAGATGCTGGTGTTGACAGCTAAGTCCTGTAAAAAGGATATGCTAAAAAAAAAAAAAAAAAAAAAAAAATATATATATATATATATATATATATATATACACACACATATATATAATTTGGAATATCTTGGGTCATTGATTACCAACAACGGTGACACAGTGAAAGAAATTAAACGACGACTATCAATTGCTCTTCAAAGACTACAACAACTGAATAAATTATGGAATGGGACAGACAGAACTACAAAAATTTGATTTTTAAGAGCATGCATCTTTTCCATTGCAACATACGCCTGTGAGACCTGGACACTTACTAAACAAGCTGAACAGCGCATAAATGCCGTTTAATATAAATGTTATAGACGAGTTCTAATATCTTGGATAAAGAAAAGAACAAATGCATCCATACTTCAACAGCTGAATATTGAAGAAGTTTCGCTATTAAAGACGACAAAACAAAGAAAATTGAAATATTTTAGTCACTTGAAACGTCATGACAGTTTGGAGAGAACAATAATGAAGGGGTATATGCCTGGGAAAAGAGGAAGAGGAAGGCCAAAGAGAAGATGGGTGCAGGATGTGGCGAATGATCTCCAGATGGGTGTATCGGACGCGGGACATCTTGCTTATGATCGAGAGGTTTTCCGAAAGGTTGTTATGGGAGCGAGGTTAGGCAAAGGACATGCTACTGAATGAATGAATTAATGAATTATCGGCATGCTAGAAGAATTCCCGTGCACAGCACAATGACGAGGACAGAAAGGGAGCTGTGACATGAATCAGAAGACGTGAAGACTTGTTTCAGACTTGGCTAAAGTACCGGAGTCAAAGTTAGCTGCCTGCAATTTTAGAGCAGATCACTTTGCGTTGATTTTCACAATGGTGTGAGCCGTTCAGAATGCAATGACCAACTGCAGAGAATAACATTGCTTAGAAAACCACAAACAGGCAATAAGTTTAGGGGTTGATTGCGATGTCCTGTAAATGAAATGTAACTATTAACTTCTCACATGTTGACAGTGAATTGATATGGTTTTGTTATTGTACTAAGAGTTAGTGAATCGTCAAAATACATACTCCCAAAATTGAACCAAGAATCAGTATTAGGGAGTACATCAGAAGATACAGAAACTTGTATCCAGACAATGCTATGGAAATAGGAAGCGTCGATACACTCCGTCATCTGCTGGGAGAGAATGAACATTCACGGGTTTACCCGGAGTGCATTAATGTTTTTACCGTGCACCATGAACCGGAAGAACCATCCGGCATTGACTGTCATAATTCCGTGTTGAAATGGAACGAACACTTCCGTGTTCTCAAGGGAGACAGTTGTGAGCGGAAGTGCACGTGACAGGTGAAGCTTGAGAATGCACGTGGAAAATGCCCGGAAAATCACGAGAAACACACGATCAACTAGAAACTGAAAAGAACAACTCAGGAGTCATAAACTAAGAAGTTCTCATATTTGTTCAATATGAAGCAATCACGTGACGTTGATCATTCCAAGGTTGAAAGGGGGTTTTAAAGCCAGAGAATTGACGTCGAGCTGCTTAGACATAATCAAAACTCCTTCGACATAATCAAAGCTCCTTCGACATAATCAAAGCTCCTTTGACATAATCAAAGCTCCTTCGACATAATCAAAACTCCCTCAACATAGTCAAAACACCTTCGACATAACGAAAACTCCTTCGACATAGTCAAAGCTCCTTCGACATAATCGAAATTCCTTTGACATAATCAAAACTCCTTCGACATAATCAAAACGCCTTCGACATAATCAGTACTCCTTTGGCATAATCAAAACTCCTTCAACATAATCAAAATTCCTTCGACATAATCAAAACGCCTTCGACATAATCAGTACTGCTTTGATATAATCAAAACTCCTTCGACATAATGAAAACTCCTTCCACATAATCAAATCTCCTTCCACATAATCAACATGTCTGTGACATAATCAAAACGCCTTCGACATAATCAAAACTCCTTCCACATAATCAAAATTCATTTGACATAATCAAACCTCCTTCGACATAATTAAAACTCCCTCGACATAATCAAAACTCTTTGACATAATCACATCTCATTAGATACAATCAATTTAAACCCTAAAATAGACTCCCTCTTTAACCGCGATTGCCACGTAAACAACCGGCAACCCACAAAGTGTCGTCAACATGAGAAAACAACCAACCAAACACCAACTAATGCGTCAAACAAGCAATCAACCAGTTAAATCATTCCGCTGTAAACGCCGATACAACTTGACGCCATTATTACCACAAACAAGTTTTACCCGAGAAAGAACTCAACACTTCTCGTCAATGGACAGAACCACCACGACGTATGTTCAATTGACATCAACTTGCCAGGTTTTCCCGCTGCCGACTTTTACGCGCCATAAAGCTGTCATCCATCTTGCAAGCAAGTCACAAATGTCTGCTTGTTTAAAGCTTCTTACAATATCGACCGGATGTTTTAAAGACATCTCACATATATGTGGTAGACTGGCTTTCAGACGGAATTTTAAAAACAGACAAGACAATTTTGTTTAAGCACATATATTATCTTGTTCGCCATTATTTGTATCAAGTTTTTGTTGTTGACATTTATGCACTTTTCCGGTATTGAGACTAATATATTGTTTAATTTATTGCCTCTTTTTATAAGGCAGATGTGGTGAAGGCCTTCTGAAAGCACGTGCATAATGCTAAAGAACACATAAACTATATCATGGTCTAGAGCAGTGGTTCTCAACCGGTGGGGAATTCCCCCCCCCCCCAGTGGGGAATTTTGGGGTTTCCGGGGGGGGGGAGTAAAGATTATTTCAAGATCGCATTAATACAAGAGCCGATTACTTGATATTGTTTTTCCCTTCATACTTTACGGTTCTGTACGTATCACCCTTCTGAAATTCATTTTATAACGTAAGTAGATCCGCAACTCACGTTTTATGTGGATGTCTAGACTTGTTTTAGTATGTGCTATTACATTTAGCTTCAATTATTACGTATACTGTGTAGGGACAGGGGGGAATTTCTAGGGAGGAAATACGAAGGGGGGGGGGGAATGACGTTCTAAAAATATGGTGAGGGGGGGGAGGAATGACGTCCTAAAAATATGGTGAAGGGGGCGCGGGCCAAAAAAGGTTGAGAACCACTGGTCTAGAGAGAATGCGACAGCAACAAGGGGTTTTCAGAGGATCTGGTCGACAGTCGTCACTCAGAAGTAAAGCAAGTCGGACATATAATCAGATTGCAACGGGCACCATTAGTATTGGAACTCTCCGCTGGCTATTAAAGATGAGGACTAAGCGCATATGAGAATACCCCGAGTGCAATGATGTCGGTTCTTAACTCAACTCAACTCAACACTTCTCCGGTATTGAGACTAATATATTGCTTCGTTCCTTTCCTGCAGCGTGGCAGAAAGGTTCAGAACGATGACTCCTAAAACTTCCTGCGAGCTGAGACATTGATAATTGGGTTCAATTCCTGCACTGGTCAGTTGGACTTAAACAATGGCTACATATTGAAAGTACAACTGTCCAGAAAATTACACGCAATTGAAATGCTGAGGGTATTGGAGATGTTTTTTTCCTGATTGCGATGTCCTGAAAATTACACCCCCCCCCCTCCCCCCACACACCAAAAAAAAAATCCGACTGCATTTGGAGATCGCACAGTGCAGGCCGTAACATCTATGCCCTGGCAAATCTTTAAAAAGTAAAAATACCCACGGGTAGATAGAGCTCGTTATTTTGGATGGGATTTGTTTAGAAGAAGTAAACCTGACACGAATGCATGCCGAAGTCAGGCACACTGACCTCTGATGTAAATAACTCGGTGTGACGCACACCACTCGAAAGAAAAACGAAGAAATAATTTCGAACAGATTATTTTCTAAACAACGTTTTCCTTTAGTGAATTTGTAAACGAACACACAAACAATAGATATCACGATTTACTGCCTGGCATATTCGCTGCATCTCGTCAGTTACATACTGCAGAAATGACACAATATAACCTAAAACAATAAGATAAAGCATTCAAGCTGACATATACAACACACATATTCAAACCGTAATTTCAATTGTCTATGACGATAACTTTTAATTGACTATGATTTCTTTTTGTTTTCATAAATTTGGCTTTTGTAAATAAATAGCAATTGCCTCTGCCAGCTTTAACATGTGATGGCTTTGTGTGTTACACAATACATGAAAGGCATTGTCCCTATCAACCACGTGACCGGTTTCCAAAATGTGCCGCCCAGTCGATGACGTTGGAGATTTGCGGTGTGTAGGTTCTGCAAGGTTACCGGAGTCTGTGCTTATTATTGTGTCGATCCAGTTGGGTATGTGTTCTCCCAAACTGTTATTCAGCTGCCTCTCTGTTCAGCATATGTAGGTAGACTGGAACCGGCATGTAAATTGATAAATGCAATTGGATTTGGCGTACAGAGAGACAGGTTCTTTTCACGCTGAAGTAAGATTATTTTCTCTCAGAAGCTAAAGTGTTTATCTCCCCATTATTTACCTGGTGACTTCCTTTCGTTAATTCAGCAGATGAACTACACATTGATTCCTGTTATGCTTCACCCATGTCATTTGATTAGTTTAAATTGCTCTTTGAAGTAACTAAATAAGTTATATAAAGTCTTATGGGATAGAGCAAGGGAGGAGAACGTCAGGCCCGGATGGCGTATACGGCCATCGAAACCATTTGGTCTAGTCCTGCCAAAGCAACCGCAGGGGAGGGAGGTAGGAGAAGGACAGTTGCCAGTCAACAGAAGAGCAGGCGGCAGAAGTTTATCATAGAAGTGAGAGCGCAGAAGAACGGTGCGCTGAGAGCTTCAAGACAGCCAATGCAAGTAAGAAAAAGGGCCTGTGCGATGTGTGGCAGCACCTCAAAACATACATAATGCTCCGTGGCGAAGGTGTTACGGACGCAGTTCGTAATCCCCGCATACCGCGTTCGAAACACAGCTGCGGGTGATATGTCAGCAGATCGCTTTGCATTGGTTTTTATAAAATGGTATGAGTTTCGATCGTTCAGTAAGCAATGACAAACTACTGAACGTAAACTTGCCAAAAATCACAAACAGCCAAAAAGGCTGGTGTTGACTGCGACGTCCTGTAAAGGATATGCAAACATTTATTTATTACCCTGTTATGACATTTAATCTTTAGGCTGCATTTCCTCGCACCAAGATAAGGCATTTACTCTCCCAATTGCGCTTCTCAACGACACGATTTTTATTTTTCACATCCAAATATTATTATCTCATTTTATCAGCTCTCGATTGCCATGAAATCAAACAAAGACATAAAACATATCAATAGACTCGCAGAAAAATAAAACAGTGGGGTAAAACAAAATGAAAATTGACAGCCTAAAGCAGTGATCAATAAAGCATTAACACGTGTCTATGGATGGATGTTCTCTATCTGCTAGAATATAGTGCCCAGAAACACATGTATTTGGCTGCCAGTTGGGCCTGTATGAAATCAACTGCCAGCCAAAAACTAACATTAGCTCCGGCCAAGGAGACAACTGTAATACATTTTGTATTGGATGTCGCCCGTGGATGTTGCTAAGGATAGGAACACCTTTATATGGTACTACTCTACTCGGTTGAGTCCGAATTTGTGATTGTAAATAATATACGTGTTTACGGTAATATTGCCCTAGAAAGTATGGCTAGTGAATGTACGTGTGTGCGTGTGCGTGCGTGCGTGAGTGTGTGCGCGCGCGTGTATTTGCTTATTTGTTTATTTTGAAGGCGGTGAAAGGGATTAGGTAAGGTGTGTATGTTTGGAGTTTCTTTTATTTGCATGTAATGTGTGGAAGGGTAACGCAGCGCGCGAGAATTGGTAGCGGTTTTCCCCGCATTGGTGACATGCGGGATAAGTGAGCCGGCCGCCCAGAAAGCAATGGCAAACTACTGAGCGTAATCTTGCCAAGAAATCAACAATCAGCTGAAAGATGCTAATGTTGGCAGTGATGTCCTGTAAAGGATATGCGAATACCAAAAAAAAAAAAACATGTGTGGAAGGGAGTGTGTGTATGTGTGTGTGTGTGTGTGTATGTGTGTGTGTGTGTGTGTGTGTGTGTGTGTGTTTGGAGGTCTTTATTTGTGATTGTTAATGAGTTAAAGGGTTTTATGGTTTAGTGTGTGTGTGTGTGTGTGTGTGTGTGTGTGTGTGTGTGTGCATATATATGTGTATGTGTGTGTAGTTAAAGGGGGAAAGGTGGGGGGAGGCGGTAGTAGTTATATATGATGCCTACACCCCCCCGAAATTGTGGTGCCGCACCTCTTTTACTAAGAATAAAGAAGGAGGTGCCGGTAGGTGCTGTCGTTTTTAGTAAGCGCAAAGAAGGAGGTGCGGGACATAACTCAGGAGTAAATAATCGTCTGTTTTTGTGATATTACCACCCCTTTTTTGAGACTTTTATTTTTTTTAAGAATTAAAATTTAATTATTCCTGTTATCGTAGGTTGTAGTGGGCGGGGCTTCGTGTTATTTGTTGTTAAGGTGTAGTTGAGTGGCCGAGTAGTTAAATATCTGTATCGAAACACTATCATCATATCATTTTAGAGCTTCAAATGAAATCCTTACAAAGGTCAAGATGGCCAGTAGTATTGATTTTAATGGGTATGGCTTAGCGAAAGTCGGTGTTAATGAGTGGGTAGCGGTTACTAGTGAGCCGTAGAGGGTCGTAGTGGTTTAAACAATATCATCATACAGATTAAAAATGAAAACCTTAAAAAAGTAAAGATGACCGGTATTATTGCATTTAGTGGGTATGACTTTGTGATATTCGTTGTTAAGGGGTGGGGTGAGTGGATGTGTAACTAGATAAACGCTTCCGAACACTATCATCGGGTTCGAACCCCAGTGGGGAGGTCTAGTGGTAGAAGAAATATTTATGTTTTTGTTACTTAGTTGTGATGGAGAGCTCTGGTGTTATTAACCCGGCTATGTTTAAGGGTACCCAAGACACTGTGGAAGTGACAGGTTCGAATCTCTGTATCTTTGTCGTTGGTAAAATTGCCAGTCATCAACATGTGGGTGTCTAGTTGATTATAGGGGTTAGTGCCGCTTTGTCCGGTCGTGTCGCCGCAGTCACAAGTCCCACCGCTGATGAAAAACACAGGCATCAAATTTCACCCTTGTACCTATGCGTCACAAAATATAACATAACTATCAGAATATGATATAATCTTAACCTCAACAGGTGTTGCCAAAAATCAATACTCATTTTCATAACGGCTAATCCAGGGGCTTATCGTCGTCGTAATGACAAAGATGGGGTATTTATATTACTAATATCTTCATGGCTGCAAATAGTTCGCGATATTAATAAAGGTTCATATAAAGGTTGGAAGGGGATTAAAGGATTAACATCTATTGTCGGAATATCCACAGAAATCAAAAGCACTACTCAATCGATTTTTCTCATGTGTGGCGGTTGGGGATTATGGGTTAGGTGTATGTGTCCTTATTCAGTTAAAACAGGTGGTATGAGTAGGAAATAGCACAAACAATATCAGCATATACAACTCTGATCTTAAATATCAGTAGTTCGGTATTCTTGTGACATTGAAAACGATTATGGTTTGAAAAAGGATGGTGTACTATGTGATACATGTCACCCCTGTCAGCAAATCGTAGCTGTGATGTGTGTTGTCGCCTATTACATCCGGGTGTGAAAATAATCAAACATATTTCATATCAGATCAATAGGCATGCCTCTATATAGCTGCAATGCGAACTTGGCTAGAGTCTACTTTAGGAAAGTATGTATGTTTGTGTATGCGCATTTACTACGGTTTATAAATGTGTGTAGTATTATTGGAGAGCGGCCGTTATGTATACATTATCAGAGTATGTTGCCTTACAGAGCTGGTATAGTATCTATGTGTCTGTTATGCAGTATGTTTTGTTCTGTTGCCTTGTATTATTTGGAGGGAGTTTCATGTGGTTGTCTAGTTCATTTTTTCCCAATCAGAATCCACACCCCAGTGTCATTAGATGGTTTTTAAATTGTCTGCCCATTGTCCTCGCTTCACATTCATACAATAGTATAGGTTCTGTGTAGTGATTAAACACTCTTTTTCTCCTTGTAATTGACATCTTTATATTAGTCATTATGTTTTCCACCTTACCAAAGACTATCTTCAACATATCTAAGCTTGGTCTATCCTCTTAAAGACAACTTCTTGTAGTCTCTTGGCTACATTTTTCACGTGTCAAGCTTCATGTCTCTGCTCGTCTGTATTAGTGTGTTAGAAGTAAACCAACATCACATAAGACAGCCATATATTACCACAATGTATACAAAATGAAGCAATACACATTATCCCAGTATATAAATATAGTACTAAATAGGAAGTAGTTGAAAGAATTCAAGTATATTATTACAAGGTAAATTAAATACAGTGATATGTATAAAATATCAAACACCCGTGTTACATTAGCAAATAAGTACAAAGCACAAGGGTACGAATACGTTGGTGTATTAGTTACATACAAATGGACCATACAACATACCGCCAAGTCCGCTACGGGACCTAACTCGTGTGAAGTTATGTCTGTAACCAACAGAAATGTGTGTGTGTGGTAATAACTACGATGTCTGTCTTTCACCATGTATCTGACCTGTTTGCATACCATTACATTCCTTCGTTCACTTGTTGTATACAACCAATCAGGGTAATTGTCTTAGAATTGACCCTATGTTAGACAAGCATTGATTGGCTGTTCACTTGTGGTATACAACCAATCAGGTTAATTGTCTTAGAATTTACCCACATTTTATGTTAGACAAGCATTGATTGGCTGTCAACTATGCGGTGGGCGGGGCTTACTGTGTGTAATATATATCCAACTCACTACCTCTCACTCACTTTGTGATGTACACAAGAACGACGAAAGATTGGATCTTCAGTTTTGTGATTATTCAATGACTATTTGCCTTCAAGGTTAGAAAGTTTGCCATTTACCGTTTTGTCTCAGTATCCACGGACTATCAGCCATATACGGACCTACAGCTTTTGCGGCTCTTTCTTCTAATTTTTGGACATTCACAACTGCCTTGTAAGAATTATCAGCCAGATTCTTACCCAGACGCTTCCGAAGTGTAAGCAACCTCGTTATTCTGCCATAGTTTACAACGTCATCTGCAAAGAAGTCATCGGCGTTTGAAACAAAGACGAGGAAAAAAGTGTTCTGGATTGAAATAGTTTACTAGACTAGTGAATAATACATCTTGTTGTTTGAGTATTTGACTTACCTGTCTAGCCAACATCGTGTTATCGACCTTTGGTGAAAGATAGAAACTAAATATATTCAACGCTATATTCATCGGCTCGCTGTGAACGTGTGTCAAGTCGACAGTTGCTTGTCTCAGTATCAAGTCGCTAGTGAACATGCCTAAAAATACAAAGATGTCAACTAGGCAATCATCTGAGAATCACTTATGTGCAACTTGTGGGAAAGGTTTCACTGAAAGGCGCAGTCTGCTTCGCCATACTCGGACCAGTCACAGTACCAAGGAGCAAGTGTATTCGTGTCACACTTGTGGTCATAACTTTAACAGAAAAGACAATCTACAACGTCACATTACAAAGGAACACACTACACCAGAAGTATCACCCAGTGTAATACCAACAGACGCTTCAACACCCGCTTCAGCAACACTACGTAAGAGACATGTGGCTACTAATAGTGATGTGGCAGTCAGCGAGAAGAAGACTAAACAAAGCGAAAACTCTCAGCCAGTCAGTGACACACAACCCAAGGATGAAGCGGCTTCTTTACACACTCTTCCAGATGATATTAGACAAGTATACACCGACAACTGGAGTAGTATCAAAACACATCACAAGATAAACAAATATATGTCTGTCTATACATTTTATATTAGCCCACACACAATCCACCCTAAAGACTGGGCATCTACCTTGAACAAGATCTTTACCATTCAAAAGAGCATATTCAAAATCAACTTTAGTTATCATATAGTCCTTAGGCACAGCGAAACAGACGCTCTTCGATTGTATCACGCATCTTCAAATAATGCTTCTGTCTTAGAAATTCCACAACTAATCAAAAATAGACAAGACTTTGACGATTTTATCAAAATAGTACACGAACATGACGTTCTTACCTACGCTATGCAACAACGTCCAAATACCAAATACACTACAGAGACGATTCCAGCTATATGTTTTTATGTCTATCATATCCCAGAATTCCGGCTTGTTTAATAAATAACGCCCCTTTTATGACCCACGATAGGCACCACTGTGCATGATCATACTAGATATAACATTCCATATTTAACCATCCGTTTTGTATACTGGTATTACGCTTGTTCCTTTTTGTGTGTGTAAACTTTGCTGGAAATACTGTAAAATAAACAGTTTTATGTATTATAAGTGCGTTCACTTGTTGGTTTTTAGTGTTGACGGTACATATGAGTGTCATGTGGTGAGCGGGTGTTACATGTTGATGGCCAAGTCAAGAAATATCTCAGCCATTCTTATAAAAATTAGGAAAATATGTTAAACTAATGAGAAAAATATTGCCCAAGTAAAGAAAAAATTTACACAAAACTTATAAAACTTAGGAAAATGTGTTAACCTAATGAGAAAAATATCGCCCAATTGAAGAAAAAAGTTACACAAAACTTATAAAACTTAGGACAATGTGTTAACCTAATGAGAAAAATATCGCCCAATTGAAGAAAAAAGTTACACAAAACTTATAAAACTTAGGGAAATGTGTTAACCTAATGAGAAAAACATTGACCAAGTAAAGAAAAACATACACCAAACTTCTGAAAAGTAAGAAAATTTGTTAACCAAATGGGAAAAATATTGGCCAAGTGGAGAAATATCTCAACCATACTTATGAAAAGGAGGAAAAGGTGTTAACCTAATGAGAAAAATATCGCCCAATTGAAGAAAAAAGTTACACAAAACTTATAAAACTTAGGAAAATGTGTTAACCTAATGAGAAAAATATTGACCAAGTAAAGAAAAACGTACACCAAACTTCTGAAAAGTAAGAAAATTTATTAACCAAAAGGGAAAAATATATGGGCTAAACTATGAAATATGTTGACCGAACTAAGAAAGTGTGTTAACCAAAGGGGGAAAATGGTGGTCAAAACATGAAACATCTCGACCAAGCTTATAAATAGCTCGTGTAAACTTATTTTTAAAAAAAAAAGTAGGAACAAATATTGCTTCTGTAGTTATGTCAAACGTGTCTTGAACTTTTATCTGAACAGACATTTGACAAGACATAATCATCAACGTCAACACTTTCCCTCTTTTACATTACCGAAAGTTTCAACTTATCAGTCCAGAGTATCCACTAAAGAAGCACTTATGCATAATAATCACCCAGCTCTTCACACTCTTGGTTTTTTTTTTTTTTTTTTTTCCTTTTCTAACGCAAAGTGTCTCTGTCTTTCATAGATAGCTTCACAACTTTTCTATGTAGCACCACTAACAACGCCAAACCTTCGTTTCACATGAGCTCTAATGAAACAGCCATAACAACATTTAGGGCAATCTGTGGCTCCACCTGGGATAGTTTCAATATCATCTGAGTATTCGTCAGCAAAGATCCACTTCCCATGGCTGATATCTTCAACTTTCTATACCACAATGTCTGCTACACTAACCTTCCATTGGTCCATCTTTCAACAATACAAAGAGTGTTCTCGAAGTCTAGCTAACATAACATTGCTTACTTTGTCCACCTCTATCACACTTTGTCATTTCACAACTGCAATAGCAGCAAGTCTGCAACCAACCAACAGTGTCTGTTATGAAGTCGACCTTTCTTAAAGCCACGTCTGCCTTACTGAACCCTTGAATACCCTCTACCACATCGTCTAACCGACTTTCAACATTTCATACCAAATAACATTAACATTCTCTTTGATTACAGAACAACTGATTTTCTGCTGACAAGGCAGATTTTCCAACCTCGTGGAGATAAATCATATGCCCCCTAACCTACTAGGCGCTATTCTAGACAACGAATATGATCATCGACCAGCACCCCTAGGCAGAACTTGGAAAAAACAACAGAGCTTGGGTTATTGAGACGAATGAGTTGCATTCCTTGGACTACCAGAGTGACATCAAACACAACAAACACTTTCTTACTAACCCTAACCCTAACTATACATCAACTAACCCTAACCCTAACCCTAACTATACAACAAACTCTTTCTTAAGAGACATAGATACAAACCAGTTTTAGAAATGAAAAAGTTAAATTTATGTGATTAAATTTTAATTAAAATTTAAAACTAATAAATCGCACTTTTATTGCGCGCTTCACTTAATATATAGATATAGGGTAAGTATAGGTATAGGTTAGGTATAGGACATATATCAAGCTTACATCTTGCGCAATAAAAGTGCGATTTATTAGTTTTAAATTTTAATTAAAATTTAATCACATAAATTTAACTTTTTCATTTCTAAAACTGGTTTGTATCTATGTCTCTTAAGAAAGAGTTTGTTGTATAGTTAGGGTTAGGGTTAGGGTTAGTTGATGTATAGTTAGGGTTAGGGTTAGTAAGAAAGTGTTTGTTGTGTTTGATGTCACTCTGGTAGTCCAAGGAATGCAACTCATTCGTCTCAATAACCCAAGCTCTGTTGTTTTTTCCAAGTTCTGCCTAGGGGTGCTGGTCGATGATCATATTCGTTGTCTAGAATAGCGCCTAGTAGGTTAGGGGGCATATGATTTATCTCCACGAGGTTGGAAAATCTGCCTAGTCAGCAGAAAATCAGTTGTTCTGTAATCAAAGAGAATGTTAATGTTATTTGGTATGAAATGTTGAAAGTCGGTTAGACGATGTGGTAGAGGGTATTCAAGGGTTCAGTAAGGCAGACGTGGCTTTAAGAAAGGTCGACTTCATAACAGACACTGTTGGTTGGTTGCAGACTTGCTGCTATTGCAGTTGTGAAATGACAAAGTGTGATAGAGGTGGACAAAGTAAGCAATGTTATGTTAGCTAGACTTCGAGAACACTCTTTGTATTGTTGAAAGATGGACCAATGGAAGGTTAGTGTAGCAGACATTGTGGTATAGAAAGTTGAAGATATCAGCCATGGGAAGTGGATCTTTGCTGACGAATACTCAGATGATATTGAAACTATCCCAGGTGGAGCCACAGATTGCCCTAAATGTTGTTATGGCTGTTTCATTAGAGCTCATGTGAAACGAAGGTTTGGCGTTGTTAGTGGTGCTACATAGAAAAGTTGTGAAGCTATCTATGAAAGACAGAGACACTTTGCGTTAGAAAAGGAAAAAAAAAAAAAAACCAAGAGTGTGAAGAGCTGGGTGATTATTATGCATAAGTGCTTCTTTAGTGGATACTCTGGACTGATAAGTTGAAACTTTCGGTAATGTAAAAGAGGGAAAGTGTTGACGTTGATGATTATGTCTTGTCAAATGTCTGTTCAGATAAAAGTTCAAGACACGTTTGACATAACTACAGAAGCAATATTTGTTCCTACTTTTTTTTTTAAAAATAAGTTTACACGAGCTATTTATAAGCTTGGTCGAGATGTTTCATGTTTTGACCACCATTTTTCCCCCTTTGGTTAACACACTTTCTTAGTTCGGTCAACATATTTCATAGTTTAGCCCATATATTTTTCCCTTTTGGTTAATAAATTTTCTTACTTTTCAGAAGTTTGGTGTACGTTTTTCTTTACTTGGTCAATATTTTTCTCATTAGGTTAACACATTTTCCTAAGTTTTATAAGTTTTGTGTAACTTTTTTCTTCAATTGGGCGATATTTTTCTCATTAGGTTAACACCTTTTCCTCCTTTTCATAAGTATGGTTGAGATATTTCTCCACTTGGCCAATATTTTTCCCATTTGGTTAACAAATTTTCTTACTTTTCAGAAGTTTGGTGTATGTTTTTCTTTACTTGGTCAATGTTTTTCTCATTAGGTTAACACATTTCCCTAAGTTTTATAAGTTTTGTGTAACTTTTTTCTTCAATTGGGCGATATTTTTCTCATTAGGTTAACACATTGTCCTAAGTTTTATAAGTTTTGTGTAACTTTTTTCTTCAATTGGGCGATATTTTTCTCATTAGGTTAACACATTTTCCTAAGTTTTATAAGTTTTGTGTAAATTTTTTCTTTACTTGGGCAATATTTTTCTCATTAGTTTAACATATTTTCCTAATTTTTATAAGAATGGCTGAGATATTTCTTGACTTGGCCATCAACATGTAACACCCGCTCACCACATGACACTCATATGTACCGTCAACACTAAAAACCAACAAGTGAACGCACTTATAATACATAAAACTGTTTATTTTACAGTATTTCCAGCAAAGTTTACACACACAAAAAGGAACAAGCGTAATACCAGTATACAAAACGGATGGTTAAATATGGAATGTTATATCTAGTATGATCATGCACAGTGGTGCCTATCGTGGGTCATAAAAGGGGCGTTATTTATTAAACAAGCCGGAATTCTGGGATATGATAGACATAAAAACATATAGCTGGAATCGTCTCTGTAGTGTATTTGGTATTTGGACGTTGTTGCATAGCGTAGGTAAGAACGTCATGTTCGTGTACTATTTTGATAAAATCGTCAAAGTCTTGTCTATTTTTGATTAGTTGTGGAATTTCTAAGACAGAAGCATTATTTGAAGATGCGTGATACAATCGAAGAGCGTCTGTTTCGCTGTGCCTAAGGACTATATGATAACTAAAGTTGATTTTGAATATGCTCTTTTGAATGGTAAAGATCTTGTTCAAGGTAGATGCCCAGTCTTTAGGGTGGATTGTGTGTGGGCTAATATAAAATGTATAGACAGACATATATTTGTTTATCTTGTGATGTGTTTTGATACTACTCCAGTTGTCGGTGTATACTTGTCTAATATCATCTGGAAGAGTGTGTAAAGAAGCCGCTTCATCCTTGGGTTGTGTGTCACTGACTGGCTGAGAGTTTTCGCTTTGTTTAGTCTTCTTCTCGCTGACTGCCACATCACTATTAGTAGCCACATGTCTCTTACGTAGTGTTGCTGAAGCGGGTGTTGAAGCGTCTGTTGGTATTACACTGGGTGATACTTCTGGTGTAGTGTGTTCCTTTGTAATGTGACGTTGTAGATTGTCTTTTCTGTTAAAGTTATGACCACAAGTGTGACACGAATACACTTGCTCCTTGGTACTGTGACTGGTCCGAGTATGGCGAAGCAGACTGCGCCTTTCAGTGAAACCTTTCCCACAAGTTGCACATAAGTGATTCTCAGATGATTGCCTAGTTGACATCTTTGTATTTTTAGGCATGTTCACTAGCGACTTGATACTGAGACAAGCAACTGTCGACTTGACACACGTTCACAGCGAGCCGATGAATATAGCGTTGAATATATTTAGTTTCTATCTTTC
Organism: Cepaea hortensis; assembly: GCA_963921405.1. Classification (NCBI taxonomy): domain Eukaryota; kingdom Metazoa; phylum Mollusca; class Gastropoda; order Stylommatophora; family Helicidae; genus Cepaea; species Cepaea hortensis. Next base: position 23,825,030 of record OY992887.1, on the reverse strand, counting down.
ACCAAAGGTCGATAACACGATGTTGGCTAGACAGGTAAGTCAAATACTCAAACAACAAGATGTATTATTCACTAGTCTAGTAAACTATTTCAATCCAGAACACTTTTTTCCTCGTCTTTGTTTCAAACGCCGATGACTTCTTTGCAGATGACGTTGTAAACTATGGCAGAATAACGAGGTTGCTTACACTTCGGAAGCGTCTGGGTAAGAATCTGGCTGATAATTCTTACAAGGCAGTTGTGAATGTCCAAAAATTAGAAGAAAGAGCCGCAAAAGCTGTAGGTCCGTATATGGCTGATAGTCCGTGGATACTGAGACAAAACGGTAAATGGCAAACTTTCTAACCTTGAAGGCAAATAGTCATTGAATAATCACAAAACTGAAGATCCAATCTTTCGTCGTTCTTGTGTACATCACAAAGTGAGTGAGAGGTAGTGAGTTGGATATATATTACACACAGTAAGCCCCGCCCACCGCATAGTTGACAGCCAATCAATGCTTGTCTAACATAAAATGTGGGTAAATTCTAAGACAATTAACCTGATTGGTTGTATACCACAAGTGAACAGCCAATCAATGCTTGTCTAACATAGGGTCAATTCTAAGACAATTACCCTGATTGGTTGTATACAACAAGTGAACGAAGGAATGTAATGGTATGCAAACAGGTCAGATACATGGTGAAAGACAGACATCGTAGTTATTACCACACACACACATTTCTGTTGGTTACAGACATAACTTCACACGAGTTAGGTCCCGTAGCGGACTTGGCGGTATGTTGTATGGTCCATTTGTATGTAACTAATACACCAACGTATTCGTACCCTTGTGCTTTGTACTTATTTGCTAATGTAACACGGGTGTTTGATATTTTATACATATCACTGTTTTTAATTTACCTTGTAATAATATACTTGAATTCTTTCAACTACTTCCTATTTAGTACTATATTTATATACTGGGATAATGTGTATTGCTTCATTTTGTATACATTGTGGTAATATATGGCTGTCTTATGTGATGTTGGTTTACTTCTAACACACTAATACAGACGAGCAGAGACATGAAGCTTGACACGTGAAAAATGTAGCCAAGAGACTACAAGAAGTTGTCTTTAAGAGGATAGACCAAGCTTAGATATGTTGAAGATAGTCTTTGGTAAGGTGGAAAACATAATGACTAATATAAAGATGTCAATTACAAGGAGAAAAAGAGTGTTTAATCACTACACAGAACCTATACTATTGTATGAATGTGAAGCGAGGACAATGGGCAGACAATTTAAAAACCATCTAATGACACTGGGGTGTGGATTCTGATTGGGAAAAAATGAACTAGACAACCACATGAAACTCCCTCCAAATAATACAAGGCAACAGAACAAAACATACTGCATAACAGACACATAGATACTATACCAGCTCTGTAAGGCAACATACTCTGATAATGTATACATAACGGCCGCTCTCCAATAATACTACACACATTTATAAACCGTAGTAAATGCGCATACACAAACATACATACTTTCCTAAAGTAGACTCTAGCCAAGTTCGCATTGCAGCTATATAGAGGCATGCCTATAGATCTGATATGAAATATGTTTGATTATTTTCACACCCGGATGTAATAGGCGACAACACACATCACAGCTACGATTTGCTGACAGGGGTGACATGTATCACATAGTACACCATCCTTTTTCAAACCATAATCGTTTTCAATGTCACAAGAATACCGAACTACTGATATTTAAGATCAGAGTTGTATATGCTGATATTGTTTGTGCTATTTCCTACTCATACCACCTGTTTTAACTGAATAAGGACACATACACCTAACCCATAATCCCCAACCGCCACACATGAGAAAAATCGATTGAGTAGTGCTTTTGATTTCTGTGGATATTCCGACAATAGATGTTAATCCTTTAATCCCCTTCCAACCTTTATATGAACCTTTATTAATATCGCGAACTATTTGCAGCCATGAAGATATTAGTAATATAAATACCCCATCTTTGTCATTACGACGACGATAAGCCCCTGGATTAGCCGTTATGAAAATGAGTATTGATTTTTGGCAACACCTGTTGAGGTTAAGATTATATCATATTCTGATAGTTATGTTATATTTTGTGACGCATAGGTACAAGGGTGAAATTTGATGCCTGTGTTTTTCATCAGCGGTGGGACTTGTGACTGCGGCGACACGACCGGACAAAGCGGCACTAACCCCTATAATCAACTAGACACCCACATGTTGATGACTGGCAATTTTACCAACGACAAAGATACAGAGATTCGAACCTGTCACTTCCACAGTGTCTTGGGTACCCTTAAACATAGCCGGGTTAATAACACCAGAGCTCTCCATCACAACTAAGTAACAAAAACATAAATATTTCTTCTACCACTAGACCTCCCCACTGGGGTTCGAACCCGATGATAGTGTTCGGAAGCGTTTATCTAGTTACACATCCACTCACCCCACCCCTTAACAACGAATATCACAAAGTCATACCCACTAAATGCAATAATACCGGTCATCTTTACTTTTTTAAGGTTTTCATTTTTAATCTGTATGATGATATTGTTTAAACCACTACGACCCTCTACGGCTCACTAGTAACCGCTACCCACTCATTAACACCGACTTTCGCTAAGCCATACCCATTAAAATCAATACTACTGGCCATCTTGACCTTTGTAAGGATTTCATTTGAAGCTCTAAAATGATATGATGATAGTGTTTCGATACAGATATTTAACTACTCGGCCACTCAACTACACCTTAACAACAAATAACACGAAGCCCCGCCCACTACAACCTACGATAACAGGAATAATTAAATTTTAATTCTTAAAAAAAATAAAAGTCTCAAAAAAGGGGTGGTAATATCACAAAAACAGACGATTATTTACTCCTGAGTTATGTCCCGCACCTCCTTCTTTGCGCTTACTAAAAACGACAGCACCTACCGGCACCTCCTTCTTTATTCTTAGTAAAAGAGGTGCGGCACCACAATTTCGGGGGGGGTGTAGGCATCATATATAACTACTGGCGGTGTTAGATAAGATGTGTAGGTTTGGAGGTGTTGGATGTGTGTGTGTGATAATGTGTGGAAGGGTGTGTGTGTGTGGGGGGGGGGGGAGGGGTATATTTAGGGGTTTTGATATGTGATTGTTAATGTGTGGAAGGTATTGCGCTACCCACTTGCCAAAATTAAAAATTGCAGTGATTAAGACACAAAGAAGATATTCTATACTTGTCATCTACGAACACAGATTGACTACTGCTCTAAAATCTGGGACGGTTGTTCCAATTCAATCACCAAGCGACTTTACTCACTCCAGTTTAATTTATAGTAAACATGTCAGTGATAATCCTAGCCTACATACACGCCTTAAGTTACTACGACTCCGCAAACTCTTACTTTTCTATAACGCCAAATTAACTAACAAAATCCTACATTGAAATGGCCCAAATTACCTTTGGGCATTGCTGATATAATATAATGCTAGGCACAACAAACGACTAAATATATTGCATACCCCGAAGCGTAGAATATACTTATACAAAACGATTTTAGCGTACTCCGCATAGCTCAGCTGTGGAACAATCTTCCACATGAAATAAAAGACACCACCAATCCCTATACATATAATAGCAAATTATTCCAACACTATCTCAGTACGAATTACCCCCCCCCCCCTCCCCTTTTAATAATAATAATAATAATAATAATAATAATAATAATAATAATAATAATAATAAAAACCTAGTATAACACCTAGTCGGTCCCCTGTTGGCAGAACAGTATGTTCCCCGTAGCTAATAACAATTGCCACAACAATAATTATTAGTATATTTATGATCTGTTTAAGTCCCCGCTAATCACTGGTATCATGAAGGCTAATAGACTACAATGGCTGGGGCATATAGAAAGAATGGAAGATAATAGGGAAACAAAACTCGCTTATACTCAGGAAATAAATGACCGTAGACCCCGAGGTAGACCAAGAAGGCGGTGGAGAGATAATACATGTACAGACCTACAAGCACTTGGAATCAACGACTGGCAAGAGAAGGTCCACCAGAGAGACGAATGGAGACGGATTGTATTTGCAGCAAAGAACCTCAATGGCTCGGAACGCTGAAGAAGAAGAAGAAGAAGGTAATATTAGTGACTCATGTAGTATTGATTGTTGCATATTTCTCATGGCTTTATAATGCATGTTTTTATATTGTTGTTGTTCTCGGTTAGCCTCATAAGTTATGTATAGATGAAATAATGTATGAAAGAGAGGGATAGATGGACAGAATATTAGACGGGCCTGCTGCCCAATTCTTAACCCTTTGAGAATACAGTTTGTTCATTCGTTCGTACTACCAATTAAACAAACGCCCAGAAATCAACTTTTGCGCTAACAATTCAGTAAACTAAAAGACTTAGCTTCAACCTCTGATCTACCAATTCAACAAACATGCCAAGACTTACCTCCACTTCTGAGCTACCAATTCAACTAACAAACGCCAAGACTTACCTCCACTTCTGAGCTACCAATTCAACTAACAAACGCCAAGACTTACCTTCTCCAACTTCTGCTCTACCAATGCAACAAACAACAAAACCTACCTTCAACTTCTGTAGCATCGGCATGGGGCAGTATAGGCATTTCCAACCGCACTCTTGTCTGTCTGTAGTTGATGCTGCGCACGTTACTACCTCCGTCGTCAACAAGTTAATCCTTTACGTCAAGGCATTGGAGAACATTGTCAGGCCGGGCCAACAAAGAAGTATACTGGTGCATTTAGTGACTCCACGGCAACATTCGAGCGAGTTGTTGTTGTTGTTGTTGTTGTTGTTGTTGTTGTTGTTGTTCTTCTTCTTCTTCTTCTTCTTCTTCTTCTTCTTCTTCTTCTTCTTCTTCTTCTTCTTCTTCTTCTTCTTCTTCTTCTTCTTCTTCTTCTTCTTCTTCTTCTTCTTCTTCTTCTTTGGCACTCAAACCCGCAAATAAATGTCCCTAATAAAGGAAGTAGTTAGTTTATGGTACGTGACATTTCCGTAGAGACTTTGGGGGAATGACGTTTGTTGATAGAATCTCGAATGTATAACATTTTCAGCTTTTCTGTTGCCTTTTTCTCCTCCAATATCAACCGTTGATATCTTGTCGTCTATTAGAGGTATTCAATGCACACACATCTGTTTTAACAATTTCATCATCGACTTGTCAGTCTGGAAGATTCTTTCTACGTGTCGTGATTACTTCATTTGCTACTTAAGTGGGGTGGCCTGCGAGGTAAGACACCTGCTCTCTGCAGGTAGGAGATGGAGACGTTGTGGGTGTTAGGTTTGAATCTGATGAAGAGTGGATTAGAATACGAAGATTAAATCCCTGAGTTGTAGACTGGAGTGTGAAGTTTAAATCTCGTGAGTCGTGGATTGCTGTGTGAAGTTTGAATACTGTGAGTTGTAGATTGGAGTGTGGATTTAGTTTACAGAAGGAGTTTCAATCTCGTCAGTCGTAAATTGGATGTTAGGTTTGAATACTGTTAGTCTTGTATTGGAGTGTTAGGTTTGAACGCCGTGAATCGTGGATTAAAATGCGGAGTTTAAATCACGTGATTCGTCGATTGGAGTGTAGAGGAGTCTTCTGTAGGAGTTTCAATCCCATGAGTCATGGACTGGAGTCTGGAGCTTTATCCAGTGAGTAGCGGGTTGAAGTATTAGGTTTCGACCCCTTGAGTCGTGGATTGAAGTGCGGAGTTTGAAACCTGTGAGTGTGAAGTTTAAATCTTATGACACCGGATTAGAGTGTTGGCTTGGAATCCAATGACTCGGAGACTGGAGTGTTAGACTCTGGAGATAATTAGAGTGTTGATTCTGAATTCTGTTAGTCGAGACCTATTGTAGTGTAACAATATTGCTTCCGTACCAATATTTTAAGAAACAAATGTCAAAAGTCACTGGATATTACACTCCCCACTGATCTCTGAATAGTGAATAGCATGTCTTTTCTTTTCAGATAAAGGCGAAACAAAGGGGGTACCATGTGCGCGTTGAGCACTAAACCAAAACAATATTTTAAAAAGTAGACATCCCAATTAGTAGGCCGTAAGACATACCTTGGCAAAATTGTAAACTTACAAACGCTACTCATAAGAGAATATCCCCCAATGATATGTAGTATGTATAAACAGGGTGGAATCAAAACTCACATATAATGCAGTGAAGAAATTAAATATGTCATATGCAAGGCACAAATGTCGCAGCTTCTCTGTAAACGAACACACTGCAGCCAGTGTTGTTTCCTGAATGAAAGAAGAAGATGAATAAGAATTTTGTAACGATAAAGTTCTCAAATTATTGTTATCCAATACAGTCTTTACTGTTTACTTTGTACTCGAAGTTTCCTTGTTGACTCTCGGGGTTGTATTCAGTATGAACTTGTTAATCCATTGTTCTAATCGATGTAAGTTGGGGTTGACTGCGACGTCCTGTTAAGGACACGCCACTAACTGAAAATCAATGTGCGTGTTTCTGAAAAGTTGTCATTGACCAGTGTTGTCTGCTGGCTGCGTTAACGTCTGTTTTGACTGCGCCCTTGATGGTGTGGTTTTGATGGATGTGACAGTACCACGGTGTGCGACACCCGCTGCTGTTTATTTCTGATGTCAATCATGAATACATACTGCCAGCTCCTGAGAGAAAAAAAAAAGAAAATTGAAAGAAAAATTTTTTAATTGATGTTTGAAAATTAGAGTCATCAAAGAGACACATCAGAGTCATCGAACAGAGGTGATAAATGTGAGTTGTTGAGTATATGATTGAAAATGTGTGTTATCACGTAGACGATTGACAATATGAGTTTTCACGTAGATGACTGAAAATGTAAGTTATCACGTAGATGATTGAAAATGTAAGTTATCACGTAGATGATTGAAAATGTAAGTTATCACGTAGATGATTGAAAATGTAAGTTATCACGTAGATGATTGAAAATATAAGTTATCACGTAGATGATTGAAAATATAAGTTATCACGTAGATGATTGAAAATATAAGTTATCACGTAGATGATTGAAAATGTAAGTTATCACGTAGATGACTGAAAATGTAAGTTATCACGTAGATGATTGAAAATGTAAGTTAACACGTAGATGATTGAAAATATAAATTATCACGTAGATGATTGAAAATGTAAGTTATCACGTAGATGACTGAAAATGTAAGTTATCACGTAGATGATTGAAAATATAAGTTATCACGTAGATGATTGAAAATATAAGTTATCACGTAGATGATTGAAAATATAAGTCATCACGTAGATGACTGAAAATGCGAGTTATCACCTAGATGATTGAAAATGTAAGTTATCACATAGGTGATTGAAAATGCGAGTTATCGAGTATATGACTGAAAACTGAGTTAAGATATAGATGGCAGAAAATGTGAGTTATGACGTAGATGACTAAAAATGTGAATTATTACGTAGATGAGTGAAAATGTGAGTTATCGTTTATATGATTGAAAATTGAGTTATAACTTAGATAACAGAAAATGTAAATTATCACGTAGGTGATTGAAAATGTGAGTTATCACTAAATGATTGAAAATATTAGTAATATAGTAGATGATTTAAAATGTGAGTATTATAGTAGACCATTGAAAATGGCATTAATCGAGTAGATGATTATATTGACATTTATTTTCTTCCAGAATAACGATATTGTTACCTATTATTCCTGTTATCTTCCCCTGCTATGATATTCCTCCTATTCGTCTATGTAACCACACTTGTTTTCCCCTTTCACTATATTCCCTCTATTATTCTACAAAACCATACTATTTATCACGATACTCCTATTCGTCTATAAAATCACAGTTTTGTCTTATCTTATCACGCGATATTCCTGTTATTCCAGTATTCCAGCAAATGTATATATTGTCTTCCCCTGCCACGATATTTTTCCAGTTCGCCTTCTTTCACCCTTTGTCCTCAAAGGGGGAAAGTCCCTCAACCACCTCTTGACAGCAGGCTGACAGGCGTGCAGGTAAGGCTACTGTGGAGGGCGGACGAGCCATGGACCAGGCTGATATACTGAATGCTCTACAAGAAGTAAGTCGTTTGCGAGAACAAAGTGATGACTGTCAATCTACATCCATGATAATACAGCGAGAAAAACAAATTAAAAGAGGTGTGGCCAAACAAGAACAATACGCAGGAAGCCAAAGAAGATTAATAAACCAACACAGAACTGGTGTCGTGAGCAGCTACATGTTGTGCGATTTACTGAGGATAGGATCCGGGCACTATTGGACTGAATGGTTCGATGTGCAATGAGGATGATCTGTCGACTAACAAGCCCTTCTATCCTTAGCTATCCCATGCTACTCTGTCCATGCCCTCCTCATTTTATTCATTTATGTTTCTACTTCTCTTACCCATGTGTTGTATGTCTTTCTCTGTTTCTTCTGCCCCATAGAGTCCAGACAATGGTCTTTCTATTGATACTATTCTTATTTTTTCTCAATGTATATTTACCCAATCCAGCACCAGCGTATTTTCTTCACCGCTTGGTTCACTGGTCTTTGGCGGGTTCTCTCCGTGAGCTCCACATTGGTGATTCTGTGTAACTATTATATTCCCTGGCTCCACATTGGTAATTCGTTATAACCATTGTATTCCCTAGCTCTACATTGGTGATGCTTTATAACCATTGCATTCCCCAGCTCCACATTGGTGGTTCTGTGCAACCATTGCATTCCTTAGCTCCACATTGGTGATTCTGTGTAACCATATTCCCTAGCTCCACATTGGTGATTCTGTGTAACCATATTCCCTAGCTCCACATTGGTGATTCTGTGTAACCATATTCCCTAGCTCCACATTGGTGGTTCTTTGCAACCATTGTATTCCTTCTGTTTTGCGCAGGCACCTGTTAGTTAATGTTAGTAGTTTATTGCCAATTCGACTATACAACCACATGTTCTCTCTTCTCTTGTTACGATGTTCATCATATTCGACTATACAACCACATGTTCTGTCTTTTCTTGTTACGATGTTCATCATATTCGACTATATAACCACATGTTCTGTCTTCTCTTGTTACGATGTTCATCATATTCGACTATATAACCACATGTTCTCTCTTCTCTTGTTACGATGTTCATCATATTCGACTATATAACCACATGTTCTGTCTTCTCTTGTTACGATGTTCATCATATTCGACTATATAACCACATGTTCTGTCTTCTCTTGTTACGATGTTCATCATATTCGACTATATAACCACATTTTATGTCTTCTCTTGTTACGATGTTCATCATATTCGACTATATAACCCCATGTTCTCTCTTCTCTTGTTACGATGTTCATCATATTCGACTATATAACCACATGTTCTCTCTTCTCTTGTTACGATGTTCATCATATTCGACTATATAACCACATGTTCTGTCTTCTCTTGTTACGATGTTCATCATATTCGACTATATAACCACATGTTCTGTCTTCTCTTGTTACGATGTTCATCATATTCGACTATATAACCACATGTTCTGTCTTCTCTTGTTACGATGTTCATCATATTCGACTATATAACCACAATTCTCTTCCCACGATGTTCATCATAATCGACTATATAACCACATGTTCTGTCTTCTCCTGCATTGATGTTCATCATATTCGACTATATAACCACATGCTCTGTGTTCTCCTGCCATGATGTTCATCCTTTTCCTTTATCTTAAATCCATCTGTGCTGTGACTTCCTCTTCTTCGCATCCTTGGTGCATTTCCCCGATACTAATCTTTTCCAAAAATTAATCGTTTCCCAAATATTCATCTTTTCCAAATATTCATCTTTTCCAAATATTCATCTTTTCCAAATAATCATACATACCGAATATTAATTTATTCCAAAAAATTAATTTTTTTCCCAAATATTAATCTTTTCCAAATATTCATATGTTCCAGATAGTCATCTCTTCAAAATATTCATCTTTTCCAAATATTCATATATTCCAAATATTCATCGCTTCCACATATTCATCTTTTCCAAATATTCATGTACACCAAATATTCATTTTTTCCGAACTTTCGTGTCTTTCCACGTGCCTAAAATATTTAATTATCCTCATTATTATTTGTCTTTATAACTAATCGTCTCCAACGTTGAATTCTTGTTAGACATATCTTTTTGTTATCTTTTTTGTGGTTTAATAAATGTTAAATGCGCATCTACAACATTTATATTCAAAGGCACATGTGGATAAACAATTAAAAGGAGAAAGATATATGACATAAAACGAAAAAAAAATAATACTTAGACAAAAATACATATAGACGGATAAAGTAAAGACAGACAGGCAGAAATTAAGACAAAAGACAGAAAGAAAGACATAATGGAAGAAAGGTTGAAAGAAACAAAGAAAACACGCTGATTAAACACAAACAGAAATAAGGAGGAAAGAAAGACGGAATCATTAAACAAGTACTTAAATTGTTTAAAACATAATTAAGAAAGAGAGAAGGAAGACAAAAACATAACAAATACGACGAGTTCAACAAGTGCCTGCCTTCCACAAACCACACACTGACGAGGATGCACCGTGAGCTAAAAATCATCCGAACTTTAAAAACTAATTCACTCAGCTATCATCCTTATTTAGCATTCGGATCAAGGGAACTGGGTTTGTTTGAGAAAGTTAGCAATTCTGAATGATTGAACTGTCATGCCCAACCCTCAGTGCTTCAGAAGAAAGCAAGGAAAAGCTGATAACGAGACGAAACTAAAAAGAGTAGAGGAGAGAAAAGCGAGAAGCACAGACAGCTAAAAGAGCGAAGACGCGGGAATTAAAGAAGACCGTGCTGTCAGTTTTTATTCCGAGGGCTGGGCGAGGCAAATGGAGGTTCGATAATGATGTGAGAATGAAGAAGAAGAAAGTAAAGAGAGTAGCTGGATGAAAGATTATAAGAAGTGGGGCGGTTTGCCATAGATGTACTCGAGAGACCTGGTCTCTTCTTTCGTTTTTGTTCGCTTGAAATAGGCGGACATCTGCACTTTTATTTCCTGCGTGAGTGTCGACCACAGTGCGGAAACGCAAGGATGTTATACTCTTCGCTAATATTAGGGTAATGTATGGACTCTAAGCTTTCTAGAATAAGCGCGTAAAAATGTAAGGATCATTGTGGACGTTGTGGTCGTTGAAAACCGAATGGGATGGAACGAATACATCACTGTCTATGAATGGCACCTTGCAATCGTAATGGACCATAGTTTATAAAAAGGCGGTATACCTCTCCATAGCACAAAGCCTAGGATTAATTGTACAGACCCCCCCCCCCTCTCCTGTGTCTCCACCTTATCGTGGTAGAGGGGCTTACGTGTTCCAATGACAACAAGAACTATGCCGATGGTAGCACAGCTACCGGTTGGGTCTCCCATGTCGGACAGGTCAAGGGATAGGAACCAGATCAAGAGAGACACACACCTGCTGCCATGCGGGTAGACTGGGGACAGACAGTCAAAGGCTAGGGATATGGAAATCCATTGAACTCAAAGTCCGAATCAGACGCACGATGCCACAACATTCTTGGTCCAGGCACATATTCTACGGCTTTCAGCTGAGGGATATGGCTGAACACCTCTAAGTCAAGATCCCCCGGATGTGAGGGAGGGGCCGACACTCACCCACTGCAAAATGGAGGTGAGATGCTGAGCCTGCTACATGCTTGGTCCAGACACTTGTTCTACGGCTCTCACCCAATGGATTTGAGGGATTCCCTCGGATGAGAGGGCGTGGCCGTTACTCGATCTATGCTGCATGGAGGTAAGATGTGAATTCGAACTTATGACCACCAAGCCTTCATGAGAGCGTCTAGCCACTACTCTGCCGCGGCTCATATTTATAAATACAGAACTTGTAAACATCGCTCAGCATTAGCAGTCAGTTTCTACTTTTTCTTTCGTCGATACGTATTTTTGTTTCGGAATGAGTCAACTGAAGTGTATTTATTTTTGCTTCGCTGTACCATTTATCTATGTGGCTCTGTTGTGAAAACATACGTTCCCTGCCACAGCAAAAACATGCTCGACTAACCCGTTTCATTAAACTGTATATCTGTTAATAGACAGAACTATGCAGATTACCTTACTAATCTAGGGAAAAAACTCTGGGACCAGAAAACGATGGATAGCACGCTGTCAAAATCTTCCTTTATTTAAAGACAAAGAGGCCTCTCACCAAGTACGACTTGTGCATGTCCTTTGCAGGATGTTGCGATAAATCTCAACCTTAGGCTGATTTACTAGGTAATAATACGTTCAGTAGTTTACCATTGCTTTCTGAACGAGAAGCCAACGTTTTTAGTCTAAGTGATTGGTGTGTGGATAGAACCCAGTACCCCGCCGTCGGCGCATCGAAAGATTAAGAGCAAGCGCAGTAAAGCCCGTTGTCCCACTGAATCTGCAGACAGACCACATCAAATATATTGGCAATTGTTTTCTCTGCGACGTAAAGCGCTTACGTTATTGCAGTTTCTCAACTATTAAATCCTTTATAAAATTGCCTTGAAGTTTCTGCCTATTTTATATACAAAACATTTGTACTTTCCAAATGCCAAAGTAGTTATGACAAAATGCCACAATTAGGCAATCCCTTGGAATGTCTCTGTAATATTAGTATGCACACTTATGACCTTTGAATCAAGTTAGCAAATTGCATAATGAATATGAGTACCGCGGGATCGAATGCTAATGTGGTATACACAAAAGTACGAATAGAGTTGTTCCTACATAGATAACTGAACAGTGGCAAGAAAATAAAATAACAGGATATATAAAGCTAAATGATTGGTTGATTGGTTGGTTGATTGGTTGGTTGGTTGGTCGATCTGAAAAACAAAGGCAGGAACGGGACTGAGCACGACGGTTGGTTGATTGTTAGCTTGATCGTTTGATTGGTTGAATGGCTGGCAGGTTGGATGGTCGAGTGGCAGGCTCCTTTATTGCTTGCTTGATTGGTTGTTGGTTGATTTGTTGTTGGTTGGTTCATTCGTTGATTGGATACTTGATTGGTTATATGGTTGGTCAGTATGCTGGTTCGTTGGAAAACGGGGAGGAACAAGAATGCGCAGGACAGATAAATATAACAGTTGGTTGGCTGATTGATTGGTTGATTGCGTGATTGATTGGTTGATTGGATGGTTGGTTAGTTCGTTGATATGTTGGTTGGTTGATAGATTGATTGGTTGGACAGATAAGCAGAAGGGATAAATGAACAGACTGGTTGCACGGTTGTTTCGTTGGTTGTTTACATGATTGGTTGCTTGATTGCTTGATTGGTCTGTCTGTTTGTTTATTTGATTTGCTTCCATGGGTAGCTGGTTTGCGGTTGGTTGATTATGAAACGTCTGGAAAACTTCAGCATCAACCATTAAGTCCAATACATTGACGCTCACATTATCCGAGCTTGAACCAATGAACGAACTGATAAAGGCACAGATGATACCGTGGCAGATAATATTGTTGGGTTGTCAAGTGTTAGGCTTTCATTTATTCTAGGTCAAAACCTAACGAGGTGTAGCGACCAGTTCCTGTCGTGGTACCATTATTTGCCTATACATTAACATTAAAATTCTGAGAATTGTTCTGTACATATTTTATGAAGCTAGATTGTCGTCAGTCTTACTATTCTGGGAAAAAATGATATTGTTTCTGCCTGGTTTTAAATCGGAACCACTGTTCTGGTAGTTAAAAATCACTAAGCACTATGTTACCGTGGTTCTACAGAGCAGATAAAATTGTGAAGTGACCAGGAAAAGCCCTGACACACACTAAAATGCCTTATAGTCACATTTCCGGTCTTGCCGCTTTGTTATAATCATACACGAGGATTCGAACACACACGTGTTCAAACCACAACATGGAAACAGATGAGTGATATAATCATCATGTGCCATGGTAGTAAACGTGGATGGTCATGTTTCGCCATCTTATATGATTACCAGAGTCGTGGATGAGCTCTGCGTTATTGACCGGACCATGCCATGCGGTCAACCCATCTAGGTATTTACTTCTCTGCTTACCCCTTGTTCTGTTCACCTCAATCTTGCGAGTTGTCACCAAGTTCTCTGGTTTATTTCTTCTCATAACGCGCCAAAAACAAAATTTGACTGTCATATCCTATATGTCTCGGCCTCTTTCCTCAGGTCGGCCTGCCTAAAGCGTCTCACACAACATGAGTTCCGTAGCTCCAGCAACGATCCCTAGGAGTCTCCGAGAAGATTGCACTCGTGATCCCTATGATGGAGTCCAGAATCGAACCCACGACCTTCAAATCCCGAGGCAGGCGACTGAACCACTTTGCCACGGCGCCCCTTCCCCCCTCTACTAATTTTTGAACCCGAACGAATATCTTGGAAGGCAAGGGCACTAACCACCCTGCCACTGCTGTTCGACACGACAGATAATATTCAACAACGCCCAGAAAAGGCCAACATGTAGTTAAGTAACAATAAATAACCCCTTTGCCCACTCTAAGACCCATCGGGTATATGGTGCTTGACCCTTTACCCACTCTAAGACCCATCGGGTATATGGTGCTTGACCCTCTACCCACTCTAAGACCCATCGGGTATATGGTGCTTGACCCTTTACCCATTCTAAGACCCATCGCGTAAATGGTGCTTGACCCTTTGCCCACTCTAAGACCCACTGAGCCTATGGTGCTTGACCCATGTTGCATGTCCTTACCAGCACTTGGCTGTCAGCCATAACCCTAGGTTACTTTTACAGGTGGTTTTACGTTCATTAGCTTGTAACCCTAGGTTACTTTTACAGGTGGTTTTACGTTCATTAGCTTGTAACCCTAGGTTATTTTTACAGGTGGTTTTACGTTCATTAGCTTGTAACGCTAGGTTACTTTTACAGGTGGTTTTACGTTTATTAGCTTGTCATTTGTATCTGAACGAGAAGTTAACGTGTCAGTCCAGCTGACCGGCCTAGGAAATAAACCCACTACCCTGCCATCGGCGCACAGGAAGTTCAAGAGGGAGTGAGTTAAACATAAGAATTGACTAAAATGTAGATAATTAAACGCAACAATTACCTAAAACGTAGAGAATTCAAAGTAACAAATGACTAAAATATAGAGCGTGAAACGTAACAAACTACTAAAATATAGATAGTTAAACGTAGCAATAAACTAAAACATAGAGAATTAAGCATAATAAATAACTAAAATATAGATAATTAAACGCAACAAATAACTAAAGCATTGGGAATTAAAAGTAACAATCACCTAAAATATAGATGATTAAACGTAAAAATTACTTTAAACGTTGAGAATTAAACGTAACAAATAAATAAAATGTAGATAATTGAACGTAACAATTAACTAAAGCCTAGAGAATTAAACGGAAAAAAAATACCTAAAATATAGCTAACTAAACATATCGTTTACCTAAAATATAGATAATTAAATGTAACAATTACCTAAAACATACAGAATTAAACGTAACAAATAACTAAAATATGGATAATTAAACGTAAAAATAACCTAAAAGATATAGAATTAAACGTAACAAATAACTATAATATAGTTAAGTAAACGTAACAATTACATAAAACAAAGAATTAAACATAACAAATGCCTACAACAGAAATGGTTACACATTAACAAATGCCTAACGCAGAAAGAGTTAAAAATAAATTCGCTGGTTCTCCTTTCCCACCATTGCTAACGAATATCTGTTGTCAAAAAAGTAAAACGGGAACACTAATCTGCATATTTCATTCACAAACTCTCCTGGCAATAAATGTGTATAAATAGTATCACGATCGGTGTTATTGATTGCTCAAATGTTCCGGGCATTCGCAGCATTTGTCAGGGATCCTCACTTGAGGAACCGGCGTTAAAATAGCAGTAATTTTCTAAATGGCTTTTAGATTTTTTCTAGAAAGTAAGATATATGAAGCTGGCGAGTAGCCGACATTCTTGACGTGAAAAAAGAAAAGGACCCTCTTCCACGCTTTGATGTGAACTGAGTTTGTGTGAAAGTGGCGCCTGTGTTGCTGGGGCCGGTACAGGAAGCAAAAGAATTGTAACACTGGTCTACCGTGCATGTCGCAAGAGGCGACTAGTGAGCGTTGGCATAGGACTAGCTACGTCATCATGTAGACAGCTTTATCTGTAAGAGTCTAAACTTGGCTTGAGGTGGTTGAATGCCTATACTCCATTGGGAAATGAAGAAGAAGATGAAGAAGAAGAAGAAGAAGAAGAAGAAGAAGAAGAAGAAGAAGAAGAAGAAGAAGAAGAAGAAGAAGAAGAAGAAGAAGAAGAAGAAGAAGAAGAAGAAGAAGAAGAAGAAATACAATAAAGGACCCCTTTACACTCCTTGATGAGTATAGGTATATGGTGTTAGTGTGTTAGTCTCATGATTTTATTGAACATTGGGATCTTGACAGATGATATGGTCGCAATCACACCTGCCGTTTTTACTTATAGAACATTTTTAGTACTTATTTTATGTCGATTCGACTTGTGAGCCGAGGTCAAATCTCGCATCAATTGAGATTCGAACACTTAACTTCTGGACCGGCAGACAAACCACTTTGCAGCCGTGGCGCCCTGACATTCTTGTACTGGAGCCAAAAGACATTTCCTTTCGTTAATTTGTAATCTCTAATTTATTTTTTCAACCGGGCGTTTCCCCGTGACTTGATGTGAGAACAGCTGACGCCACTAAGTCCCTGGATTACGTCCCAGTTTAACGAGGTTAGAAAAACAGAGAGAGAGAAATAGAGAGGTGGGGGACTGGATGCGCGGACGACCTGAGGGAAAAGAGGAAAGGTGATAAGGAGATAGGAATTAGGCAAGCGACCGACTTTTTATTTTCAAAGGTTTTAGAATTGCGCGTGCTGGACCATCATGCATTGTAATCGTCCTGTTGAATATCTTTCAGGTGTTGAGCGTAGGATTACACATTTCTCTTCCCGAGACACGGGCGGCCTGTGGGAAGGTACAGTGCAAGGCATGCAATTACCGCAGGAGAAAGACACCCAGAGTCATGACCTCAGAGAGTGTAAGGAAACACTCCGCGAAAGGGAACCATTTCAGAAGCCTGCAGTCGTGATTGCTCCGCCGCTGAGTTTTTACTACTGTATAAATAAATGTTTTGCATATCCTTTACAGGACATCGCTGTCAACATCAGCATCTTTCAGCTGAGTTTTGATTTCTTGGCAAGATCACGCTCAGTAGTTTGCCATTGCTTTCTGAGCGACTGGATCCATACTCTCATAAGTCACTGACGCGATTCGAACCCCTTCCAATTCTCGTGCGCACATGTCAACCACGAGAGCATTAGGGGTTAAGGAGAAAGCTGCTAACCCCTCGACCAGGGAGACAGGAGAGTTTTTACTACTATTGTAAATTTATTATTCTATTTAGAGCAAGAACGGATTCAAGTGTGCAATGCCGTTATATTATGAATTGTATGTTCTATAGTGCACCATTAGTTTTCATCTATCCTTTCCAAATATATTTTAAAATATCGCCACTCCAGTGTAGAAATTGTAGAGCAAAAGCGACTGAACAGAAGAAAAAGAAAGAAGAAGAAGAAGAAGAAGAAGAAGAAGAAGAAGAAGAAGAAGAAGAAGAAGAAGAAGAAGAAGAAGAAGAAGAAGAAGAAGAAAAAGATCTATCCATGAGAGAGTAATGAGGGAGTGAGAGAGAGGATTAGGGAGACAGGGTCGGAGAGAGGGTGTGGGAGGGAAAGAGGGGGTTAGGAAGAGATAGAGGATAGAAAGATAGAGAGAAAAGAAAGAAATAGGGATTTTTAATAGCAATAGAAACAGAGAGAATAAAAATGTAATGTTTCACACATCATGTTTCATCTCCTCTATATTGAAAATTGTGAAAGAAATTGAGAGACAACGAGAAAACAAAAGTATAGATGTTCAGCCACACTTTGATCAAATGTGAGAGAAATTGAGAGACAACGGTAAAACAACTGTACAGATATTCAGCCACACTCTGATCAAATGAATAGTTTTGCTGGCAGACGGTTCTGTGGTGAAGGAGTTACAAACGCAATGGAAGCAGCAGTCACTAGAAAACCAGCAGTTGCACACACATTACAGCATAAAGAAAAACCAGCTAGTTAAGCAACCAGCCGTCTGCCATTTTTCTGAACATGGAGTTCATAATACAAACAACCGTAGACAGATGTAAAAGCATTCCACGTGAATGCCACAATGTCGCTCCACGTACATACTAAAGGACACTTGCGGAGTATCTGGTATATGGTGCTAGCCCTATATTTTATTGACGACTCAGTACTTGATGGATGGTGTAGCTGTTACCACGCTGCCCGTTTTTACTACCTGCAACATTTCTTGGTACCAGTTTTTAACCGAATCTAACTGGCAGTCATGATGCGCGGATCATTTGCATAATGTATCTCTCATACCGAGTCTCAGTGGCGAAGTGGTCAAGCCGTCTGACTCAGGCTCCGAAGGTTGTGGGTTCGATTCCTGGCCGCGTCCTTCGGTTCACGAGTGCATTATTTTGGAGACTCCTGAAGGTCGTCGCTGGAGCTACGGAGTCCATGCTTTGTGCCACGATTTCGGCAGTTCGCTGCGGACAGATACTGAGCCATATGGGGTAAAAACCCGGTGCAATGAAGTCGACCTTGTCGACTTTTAAGCGCCTTTATCTCTCATAACTGCTCGCCACCCCCCCCCCCCCAAAAAAAAGAGAAAAGATTCTCGTTCTGTTGTGTTTCCCCTGCCTCAAGCGTTTTCACGTTCAATGTGTCTACAATGCCCCATGTCCATCTTCCTGCTGACCCACCCTTGCTTCTTCTTCTTGTGTTTTTCCATTACACATACCCCGTACAACCTCAGAAGAGAAGTTATAATTAGGACCTATCTTAACCTCAGTTTAATAATTCTGCGACAGAATCGGACACATTTCGGATATTAATTTTAAAAGGAATTGTTGTCCATAAAGGGAAATGCATGGTGATGTCTCTTCTTGCTTCTTCTCTGTCGAGAAGCCCGTGTCACACTTAGTGCATTCATTCATTCATTCATTCATTCATTCATTCATTCATTCATTCATTCAGTAGCATGTCCTTTGCAGAACCTTTTCCCCATAACAACCTTCCGGAAAACTTCTCGGTCATAAGCAAGATGTCCCGCGTCCGATACACCCATCTGGAGATCATCTGCCCCATCCTGCACCCATCTTCTCGTTGGCCTTCCTTTTCCTCTCTTCCCGGGCATAAATCCCTCCATTATTGTTCTCTCCAAACTTTCTTGACGTTTCAAGTTACCAAAATATTTCAATGTGCTTTGTGTTATCGTCTTGAGTAGTCAACCTTCTTCAATATTCACTCTTATTTATTCACGACACAAGATCGATGTCGCTGTCTTCAACATGCATTCGTGTCAAATGTGCTTCCTCTAGACAGGCTTCATCCCAGGTAACTGCTTCTATCTACCAGTAAGTAGGATTTCTTCCATAACCTATTTTTTTTGTCCTTAACCCAGAAGGTTAGGTATCCAACCTCACTACCCTAACCTCGCCCTAAAGATCATGAGTGAGTCGTGTGATATATTTACATGAGAGTGGTTACTGGACAAATTGTCAGCCTATGCTAACCTTGCACCTTCTAAGTCTGAGGTGAAGAATCTGACCTCGCAGCCACGACTCCACTTCCAGGTACCAAGCCCTCAATTACTGTTCTTTCCAAGCCACTGTGACAATTAAAATGTCCACAGTATTTCAGAATTTTTTCCAATTCCAATTTTAAACCAAAAACAAAAAACAAAAAAAAAAGAAAAAGAAAAAAGAAAAAATTCCAAATTCGGTCTCGTTTAACCTGCCTCCTCAGCTTTGGTTATTGTTGAGATCCGTGATTGTGTGGACTGTTAGCCCTGATTCATACTGGTTTTATTGGTTCCGCTCTGTTTGTCGGATGAAGTTATTTTGTGCTGTCTGGTTATTTTCTTTCTATCTTATGCTGGTCCTGATTGTCGTGTGTGTAAAGAATGAATGTAGTAGTTATTTGCTCTTCTTTACCACTTTAGTGTCGTCCCTGGAGTGAGGGGAATCAACACCCACATTTGTTTTAATTCAATATCTCTATCCTGGAGATATCCAGTAGACTCCGTCCACAACACTCCCTCAATCTGAAGACACCTTCTTCTCACTCTTACTCACTCCTGGATCATGCCCCCTCTCATTCTTCCCCAACATAACATACGTGACAACTCTAGCTTCAACAAATAAACACAAGAAATTTATTAAAGCAAAGAGTATATGTAGGAGAAGTGTGTGGGTGTATAAAGTGTAGAATGTGTGACGTATATTCTAAAGTGTCTGTAGACTCAGATCAGTGTTCAGGAGTATATTCATTCACATCACTGTGCTGAGAACACACTAGCACCATTCAGTCCAGACAAGCAACCTCACCAAGGTGATGCTCCTCCGTTCACGTGAAGACTTCCTCCGTTGTCTCTTGAACCACTAGGATGCTTGGACACCCATGACAAACACTGACTAATGAGAGTCTTCTATCTGTTTTACACTATGAATTTCCTCTGTTATTTAACCGAATGTTAATTAGAAAATTCTAACACTATTGTCACTTTTACTGGGAAATCTTACTTGATCTAGTGTCACTGGTTTTAAAGATTCCCCATATTAACAACACAATTTGAAGTTCCCGGTATCAGTATAATATTTATATGACTGTTTCTGGTAGCAGTGTTGTATGTGTATGTCGTGTCCTCCTTTACAGTGTCGTCCCTGGAGTGAAGAGAGTCGACACCCACATTATAATATGTTCCTCTCAATATTCTGGAGAATCCACCAGCTTCCGTCCAACACACTCCATCAGCCCGTGGACACCTTTTCCTATCACTCTCTCACTGTCGTACTATGCCCCCTTCTCATACTTCCCCAACGCAACATACTCAACAACTCTTGCTTCTAAAAATTAATAAAGATTAATTTATTAAAAGAAAAGTGTAACGTATATGAGACGTGTATGTGAAGAAAATGTGTGACGTGTTCTATAAAGTGTGTAGAATCGGACTCTCAGACAACAACCCAGTCAGCTGATCCCAGCAAGGATAGACCACAGCACGTTACGTCAGAACATGTACTTCTCACCCAGTGCCGAAACCATCCTGCTGGATACTGATTTGCCTCTGTAGACCTCTGGTAATCCCATTTCATGATCATCCGAAATAGACACCGGTGGTATTAACAGTTAATCATGGACCGGTTGCATCCTACACAATGTCCGTTCCTATCGTTCATTAAAAAAAATGCACAAGTCCTTTGTAGTGTGTACACAGTTATTAATGTTAATTGTTAATGTACTTGTTCCTCACTCGTGTCTATCTATCCTCACGTATCATGTCTTGTGTTCTATTACACGAGATTATATCACACTAGGTAACTAGTATCAGTAATGTTCTCAGTTAGTTACTACTGTCTGATGTTGTGTGGTGCATCAGTAATCATCACTCTCTTTGGTGAATCAACTTCCTTCTAGCTTTAGTTACGTTCTGTACGCAACTTTATTGATTGTTGAACTGGTGTTCTTCCGAATGGGATTTGAATCTTTCCCAAAAACGTGTTGAGTTTCCTTGGATCTAGTAGGGAACCTAGGATAGAAACAACACATCTGGTGATAGTACTAGTCACTGATCCTTTCGGCTGAGTGTAAGCCTATCGCCTTGCTTAATGATCTTTAGCTAACTAAACTATGTCCTAGAGCAGATTAGCTACCCACCTAGGGCCGAATCAGGCTATGACAAGAAAAGACCCATACAGAGTGCAAAATCCCAGCGGGCAATTCCCCCGTCTCCCAATTATCCATCAGTACTCTATTCTTAACTAGCAGAGCTAATATCACTATTCTACTCTAACTAGTTTCCACTAACAGTGCTAATCATCACACTATAGTTTAACAAGGCTACAGTCTATATTAATTAGAACTAATAGACTATATTGACTACCTTATGCAAAAACCGCCTCATTCCCGGGATGGCTACTACACTTTGCCATAACGAGACATGCTAGTTAATGTTAAATTATTCTAACACTGTAGAGCTCTCCCACAAACACGTCCATCCTAATCCACGGTTTTTGGTCAACTCCCCATCTCCAATCATGGTTTTCTGGCAAACCCCTAAAATTGGTCACGTGATATGGGTGACGTCCTGCAGGTGTTATTTGCGCATATCATCCATTGTCAAGAATCGATTTTTCCTGGCTTTAGTCCTTGTCAAAGTTGTCATCACTTGTTTAGATTCCCAAAACAAGCCAGCGAGTTCCTGTATACCCCCAACAACAGTCGCAAATAACCAGCCGTCAATCTTCTCGATGTTCCGGAAACTAAGAATTGACATATGTACTGTTACTTCCGTGCTAAGTACTTCCGCTTTCCCTCTGATATGTTTATGACTTGTCAAAGTGATATATGATTCAGCGCACTCACTTCCTCTATACCTCTGCCACTGTTTAATTTTGTCCGACAGGTGATGGCTAACATCCGATTGCCACTATGATCCCCCGGGCTCCATCTGCATTCAAATGTTGACAAACTGTCACGGCGATTGTCGGGATTCGTCTCCCGCACTTCCGAGTGTGGCCAATCCGTCAACCATATGTACAAGTACAACTGTTATTTCTGCCCGACCTGTTTTGGAAACACGTGCAGCCACAACTATGAATGTTTTCTCTGTATAAGTTGAAACACTTGTTGCTTAGCAGATAGTCCGGTTAATCAAAAAATCCTCTAGAATAATCAACCGGTTAAACACACGGTTTTATTTTGTGACAATGTAGAATATATATAATGTTCTGACTGTTCAGTGATACACCTATCACTTGCTAAAACATAGGTATCATCAGCATATCCTGCTCAGCAGAAGTCAGGTTCCCGCAAACCAACTTGGGTATAAGCCCAATGTAGCGGCCTCTCGGCAACTTCTGTCTTCAAATTCTGAGCCATCATCTTCTAAAATGTGTTAGCTTCACTGGTTAAAATCATAGCACACATACGTGGACCTGTAAATGGAACCTGTAGAATAGAGAATACCATGGTGAGGGCAACTCAATCATGGCCGGAATTAGGTGAGTGTAGGCCAATAGCAGCACTCAGATCTATAACAGAGATCCGATCTCTGTCATACGGCCAAATAACTCATCATATGATCTGAGACATGGTAACACCAGGAAAGAATAAAGGAACGGGTAGACACCCAGCAGATGCCCTACTGGAAGATCCTACCATTTCACATTCCTCTCCTCCCTCTCAACCATCCTTAATCTCTCTAATTATTATTCCACTACATTGTCCTCAGCTCCCTGAGTAAAATGATATATCACACAAGCTAGTTGAAGCCACACAATAGAATATTAGTGCCGACGCTCCCATGATACTTTCTAGCACCGCACTTATAGAACATTCTATCACTAATCATAATACATTATATCACCGCACCTATAATACATTATATCACCGCACCTATAATACATTATATCACCGCACCGATAATACATTATATCACCGCACAGTGCTGTACTCTATTCCTAATCATACTCTAAGTTAGATATGATTAATAGCCCACCATATGCCTATTCCAGTTGCTAATCGAAACTAGGCGATCACAGACTGGATCTATGTCCGCCGATAACTATCAACAATTTGACACCCTAGTTTCTTTTATAAACCACAACTCGGAAAACTGCATCGCTCTTTCCAACTTCAGAAATCTGGTCAACTCACTCCTCTTGTTTACTGCAAGGCTTTTTATATTGGGCTGTGAGTGACGTCACCAAAAAGTCCAGACGCTTACCAGTCCAGAGTCTGGTTCCTCCTCCTGTTCTAGACTAACTGGAGTCAACCCGCTGTCAAATTTGCTTTCATTTGGGGAAATTCCAGTCTGTCTGTGAACCAGAGAATTCCCCACATCAGAGAATCCACCCCGCCTGTTTTCCAGACTCTCCGTCTATCACTTCAAAGCCCGTCTCCCGCCTCGCAGACAAATGACGCCGTTGTTCGTCTCGAGCAACAATTTTGTTAACAAAATGCCGACCGGTGTAGACATTGTAACGTGACGTATTTGTTCCGAACAATCCACATCATACAGATTCGCCGACCAGAGGTAGACATTTTGACGCCATGTATTTTGTTTCCCAGTTAGAAATGCCGACTGTGTAGACAGTTTTAACGACGTATTTTTCTCAGTCTGGACAACATCAAAGAATTACTTGTTTTTTCAGACTTTTGTCGGGTCTGGTTGTCATTGATCGAATCTCAAGTTTATTTATGTGACACTGATAAAGACCGGTCCTTGGGCGGGCTTATTGGGTTCAGCAGTTTTTCGTTTGTTGGTTTCTTTCTCTATTAGCACTACTACGTGCTGGTTGTTTCTTGTGTTGTATTTCAGAAGGACATAATGCTGTTTATGAAGCATTTTTCTTCCATGTTCAGGTCTTGTAAAATGTGAGTACTTTCCTTCTTCTCGGCCCACGATATTCTCGGAATTATTCTGTCAGCTTTTATTTCAAAATGCCCGATTTACTTCTTTAATGGTTTCAATATGTTTCATGACTTATGTCAGTACGTTGACACGGGAAAGTTTCTCGAATACGTTACTTAAGTTTGTCTGCTAGTGTTGCACCGTAGATTCGTAACACTGTTTCATCCCTGCATTGCTAAAGCAGTCTACGCTTGACCCCTTTTGTACATACTCTATTGAAAAGACAAGAAGTCAAAAAGTCAATATTTATAATATCCACACCTGAATACTTCGATATTTAGATATTGTAGAATGTAAGGTACTCTCCTTCTTCTCTGTCCGCGGTATTCTACCAACTGTTCTGTAAAAGTTAATTTTAAAAGCCCTGGTTTACATATGTAGTGATTGCAGCATGTTTCACAACGCACATCCGTACTTTGGCCCGGGAAAGTTGCACGTTCCCGACAAAGTTGCTTCAGTCTGGTTGCTAGTGTTACACCATAGATGGTAACACTGTTTCACCCCTTCATTGCCAAGGCCAGTCAACGATTGACATTTTTTTAAACAGTCCCCATTGGAAAGCCGGCTCTGTGGCAAGGGTATTACCTTGCGATTCCGCGTTCGAAATACAACTGCGGCCGATTTGGATACAAAACGCTTTGCGTTGGATTTTTTTAAGCGACTAAGGTATTAATGCCGGTCATTCAAAGCGCAATGGCAAACTAATGAACATGAACTTGCCAAGACATCACAAACAACACTCCCTCCCCCTAATGCTGGGGTTGACTGCGACGTTCTTAAAGGATATTCAACGTAATTAACATTGAAAAGACCGGGAAGTGTAAGTCAATGTTAAGAAAATCCCACGCCTGAATGCCAAGCTACGTATTTGTAGATATTCATGTCAGAACATATTCCAGGATTCGCCCCTACTCCTTATATCGAAGACAGTAATTTCTAACCGAGCGGATAGTTGAACGACGCCTCTGTTCATTGATTTTGGAATATGCGCGAATTATTACCAGGCGTCTAGCTAATTCTCATTCCTACAGTCCCGTATCAGGAGTGTGCGGTGGTAGAGTGAAGTGATAGGACCCGGACATTTTATAGGACTGAGTGCACGGAGGGATAGGCGGTTAGTCTTTCCCTCCAGTAGTCAACGACGAGAGTTGATATGGAACTCTTCATTACATTGTCGGCGAACGTATTGCCTGGCTTCCTACACAGTCATCATCATCTTGCACTTTTGCCGTCAAGCGTCGTGGGGAGAAATAATTGGTGTTACAGCGCCCGGTGGGTGGCACTGGATAGTGTCACTCCGTGTGATTGTACAAAGTCTTTGACGTCGTCAATCCATTTTCTTCTCGGGCATCCTCTTGCCCTTGTGTCAAATCTTCTTTGATGTAGCTCCAGTGCAGGTAGTTGATGGTGTTACATTCTAACAAGATGGCCAAACCATTTGATATTCTGACTTTCAATATGTGTGGCACATGGTGTTAATCCTACTGTCTCATAACATCGTTCCTTACTCTGTCTCGGATAGTTAAGTTGCAGATTTTCTCGAGCATCTCATGTGGCAGGTGTCGATTTTGCGTAAGTGTGATTTGAATAATGTCCAAGTTTGGTAGAGGATAAAGGGACAATATTCCACACACACACACAAAAAACAACAACATATGCCACGCTGACACATTGGATTATAGTATCACACGTCCCTCCGATCTCTTGGTTAGTGAGTTGGCCTGCCTAGTCTTGCAACTATGACTACTACTACTACTACTACTACTACTACTACTACTACTACTACTACTACTACTACTACTACTACTACTACTACTACTACTACTACTACTACTACTACTACTACTACTACTACTACTCCTCCTACTACTACTACTACTACTACTACTACTACTACTACTACTACTACTACTACTACTACTACTACTACTACCACCACCACCACCACTACTAAAATATACCGTATGCCTTTGTTTACAGAACGTTGCAGCCAACCCCAGCCTTTATTGACTATTCGTGATCTACTAGGCAATGTTAATTAAACCCTAACCACACAGGACGCTCTCACACGCCTAAAGACGCTTTAAACATATGGTGCTAGACCCATGTTTGATATACCAACCTTCACTTGGTGGCTGATGTGGTCAGCATCGCGCCGGTCGTCTTCATTTCCGGCGATATTCCCTAGCACAAGGTGTATTGTTAATGAGTGTGCAGTGTTTGAAAATATTGCCGGTCCAAGTTTTGTGTTTACCTATTATGTTGCACGAACTTTACCGAGTGTGAACACAAAACTTGGACCTGCAATATTATCAAACACTGCAGTCATTAAAAATATACCCTATACTAATTTTAGGCTGGGTCGTTTTGGGAGCACAGGTGAATTAAAACATTCCACCCGCTGCCGATTCAAACCCCCGACTACTAGTCCGGAGGCCAGTGTCTAGTCACCCCCGCCAGTGAACTAACTCCCCGGCTATGCTTTGCTGACGGTCTCTTTATAATCGTTTACCATAGAGTAGTTAATTAGTTAGTTAGTTAGTTAGTTAGTTAGTTAGCTAGCTAGTTAGTTAGTTAGTTAGTTAGTTAATTAGTTAGTTAATTAGTTAGTTAGTTAGTTAGTTAGTTAGTTAGTTAGTTAGTTAGTTAGTTAGTTAGTTAGTTAGTTAGTTAGTTAGTTAGTTGCGATTCCAACTTCACGGCAACGGGTCGTCCCCATATTGCTCAGTTCCTGTGCCAGTGAATATCACAAAATGCTCCTCGCTGCCCTATGTGAACAATGGAATAGACAGGAGTGTCGGCAAGCCAACATCCCGCACAGATACACTGTGCATAATGCCGTCGCCAGAATGCCAAATCAAAACTCCTCCACGAAAACTACAGTTCATCGTCGATGAAAACGGCAGTCACCAAAAAGACTTCATTGACCGGGGTTTTATCTCATATGGCTCGGTCTCTTTCTGCAGGGCGACCCACCGTAAGCGCCGCACAAAGCACGAACTCCGTAGCTACAGCGACGACTCCCAGGAGTCTCCTGAAAAATGCACTCGTGAACCGAAAAGGCAAACCAGTCAATCCAGCAACAGCCGGCCGCCATCGTTCCGAACATGCAGTTACTATAGAGTAACTTCTTCTCAGTGTTATATTCATTACCTCGTATTCCTGATGTATTCTGTTGCTTCGATCTTTCGTATAAGAAAGAGTGAATTCCCCCCCCCCCCCCAAATAAAATAAAATAAAATAAAAACGAGAAGTAGATGGCAAGCTTTACTAGAACAAGATCACAAGTAACAATATGCAGTTTCCGACCAAGACCTTCCTCAGCACGCATACAACAAACACACAGGTAAAACTGTACGCAAAATTCTACATACATAAATATATACGTTACTCATCTGTTTCCTTGCTGTGGACTTGATATGTGTGTAAACGAATACGGCGTGTGTGATTATAACAATGCGGCTAGGCCGGAAATGTGACCATGGGGATGTAGCTATAACTCTATTATAAGATAAAGGGCAGATATGTACGGGTTCCCGCGCTTTTCATCTCCCAGTGAAGCATAGGTCACCAGCCGGCTCACTCCAAGCTGTTTGTTGACTTCTTCATTATTTGTTGGATATTTTAACTAAAGTTGTCTACGGGATGAGTTAGCCAATTCCGTGCTAACTCTTCTTACAACATGCATAGCAGCTTACATTGTTATATTCTTTGCTGCCCTTAAGGTATTCGGTAACACGGGGCAGATATGTAAAGAACCGTTGGGAGTCTCCGTTGCCAAGTGGTTAAGCCGCCTGCATCGCGATTCGAATGTTGTGAATTCGATTCTAATATACATCATTGACCAGCTCCGTGGCCAAAGGCTTGCGAACGCGGTTTGTGAGCCGGGTACCAGGCGTTCGTAGCTCAGCTGCGATCGATTTGTGCAGCAGACCGTGTCGCGTTGTGTTATAACGTGCTGGTATGAGAGCCGGTCGATCAGAAAGCAATGGCAAACTACTGAACGTAACACTTGTCTAGTACATCAACAGCAGCTGAAAAATGCTGGACTTGACTGCAACGTCCCGTAAGGGATACGCAACAACAACAACAAAATACGTCATTGGGTTCACGCGTGCAATTTTCTCGGAGACTCCTGAGGGTCGTCGCTGGAGCTACGGAGTTCGTGCTTTGTGCGACGCTTTCGGCAGGCCTCGGGAAGAGACCGAGCCATATGGGATAAAATCCGATGCGATGGAGTCAAGCATCTTGCCTTTTAAAACCCAATTTTTAAGGAACAATAATTTCTGTTGCTCTAAGATTTAAAAAAAAATTTTTTTTTTAAATAATTAAATAATATTATATTAATTAGCATTTAAGAAATGTGTCAATATTGACTTGTAGCTTGGCATCAAATGCAGTCTTCAGTACAGGAATTTAATGAGCTTCTCTGCTCCTCCAACTTATAAGATGGCGCTGGATGTGTAGATATGCGCATGTCAGACACCTTCCAATCAGCTTGTCGTGTATGTGATCCGATCGCCTTCATTTTCATAATTGCAATATTGATTCTCTCTTTAGTTTCGTCTCTGGTTTATTTGCCTCTTTCTGTCCATGAATATTCTTTCTCATATTCTTGTCTTCCTGAATGTTCATGAAGTCCTTTTTCTTCTACATTCCTAAACTTCTTCCTGTTGTCTTTCTTTATTTGTTATTGTCTTTCTTGCTAATTTTGTAACTTCCGTTAGTTCTGTCTTCCTACTTTTATTTTTCATTCTCAATTTCACTTTCTCAGTTTCGTCCCTCCCCTTTTTTTTTGTCATTATCTTCCTCCTTCCATTACCTCTTACTTCCACCCTTCCTTCATTTTCCCCCTTTCGGTCTTATATTGTTGTTATTATAAATCTTATTCAATTTCAAATCGAACTCTCCATATCACCATCTCTTCTTTGTCCTTGTATTTTACTATTATCTCGCTCTCCTCTCTCTCTCTCTCTCTCTCTCTCTCTCTCTCTCTCTCTCGCTCTCTCTCTCTCTCTCTCTCTCTCTCTCTCTCTCTCTCTCTCTCAAATCCCCATCTTCCCGCTGCCCCATGACACTTCCCAGGTCACTGTATCGATTCCCCCCCCCCCCCACATCAACATTCTCTCCTTCCCCGGGTCGCCAATCGTACAACACCTCTCTCTTCCCCCCTTTCTCTGCTTCCACTCTCCTCCCTTCCATTCCCCTATTCTTTATATCTCTTTTATCGCTCTTCCCTTATATGTGTCTCTTCATTAATCTCATCGCTCTCTCTCTCTCTCTCTCTCTCTCTCTCTCTCTCTCTCTCTCTCTCTCTGTCTCTCTCTCTCTACTCTTCCTCCTTTCACACACACACTCTCTCCATCTTTGTTTCATAACTCCATCTCTCCTCTTTCGTTCATCTCTCACTGTCTCTCTCTCCACCCTCTCCATCTCTCAAGCGCCTCTCTCAACTCTCTCTATCTCTCTCTCTCTCTAGTCTCCCCCCCCCCTCCCTCTCTCTTTCTCTCTCTCTCTCTCTCTCTCTCTCTCTCTCTCTCTCTCTCTAACTCTTCCTCCCACTCACTCACAAACCCCCATCTTTCCGCTATCCCATCACACTTCCCAAGTTACTGTATCGATCCCCCTCCCCGCCCCCATTCAGCATTCTCTCACTCCCTGGGTGGCCGGCCCTACAACACCTGTCCCAGGAACCCCCGCCATCACGAGGAACCACACACAGGCAGGATTGATGCTGATGATGTCATGTGTGATAACGGTGTGCGTAATTATGCGTGTGTGACATCTTCTCCCTGGAGCTGTGGGCTGTTCTGTCAGTGAATGATTTCTGTTGCCCAGTCTTGTCTTAGATGTCTTGTGACGTTTTTGTAAATATTCACTTTACTGTGATCGATGGTGGCCGAGTGATTAGAATACGTCCTTCGTTTCATTGTACTGTCTTTCTTTCGTGTTTTTCATACTTCCTCGGCTCTATCTTTCTATCTCTAACTTTCTTTCCTCTTTTCACGTTATCAATTTCTTCCTTCATTTTCTCTCGTCATTTACCTTCTTATTCCAATTGTTTCCATCTCTGTGTTCTGCGTTGCTTTGTATCCCTGTTTTTCTTATATGTGCTTAGTTTTCAAACCTTTCTTTCTACGTCTATCTCATGGCGTCTCTCTCATTTTTATCCCCCCTCTCTCTCTCTCTCTCTCTCTCTCTCTCTCTCTCTCTCTCTCTCTCTCTCTCCACGTACCTCATTCTCTCCAATTTCTTCATTCTCTCTATCCACCCTTCTCACTCTCGCATCACTCCCCGTGTCGTTCTTTTCTTTCTCTCCCCCTCTCTTCTCTCTTTTCTCTTCTCTCTCTCTCTCTCTCTCTCTCTCTCTCTCTGCTTCCTCTCCCCTCTCTTCCCGTCTGCCCTTCACTCTCTCCTTTATTTCCTCTTATCTCTCATGAGAATACTTGTTGCTTTTGTTGTCGTTGTTGATGTTCATCCCCTTCTTCTGTTTCGTCTTCTTATTGTCCGCTTCGTCATCCTCTTCTTCTATTGAGAAAGTTTGACTCTATGCCAATTTACACTAAAACTTTAAAATTTGCACCATGTAACTGGCACCTTCTGAGTGAGGAGGACTAAAACAATTCTAACAGCCAACAGGAATGGTTAAAATAAGGTAATCAATTCTTTTTGATCCAACAATTTAACCAGGCTGGTAACTCTTGAATCCAACAATTCAACCAGGCTGGTGGTGACTCCTGATGCTATCTAACAGTTTAACCAGGCTGGTAATTCTTGAATCCGAAAGTTTAATTAGACTGGTAATTCTTGAATCCAACAGCTTAAACAGGCTGGTAACTCTAGAATCCAAAAGTTTAACCAGGCTGATGGTCACTCTTGAATCAAACTGTTTAACCAGGCTGGTGGTCACTCTTGATTCTATCTAACAGTGTAACCAGGCTGGTCACTCTTGAATCCAACAGTTTAACCACGCTAGTCACTCTTGAATCCAACAGTTTAACCAGGCTGGTGACTCTTGAATGAAGAAAACTAAAGACGATTGATGTCACTTTATTGAGGCGAATGATAATGTTATAGTTAATGTGTAAATGTTTCTGACAATACCGAGTGGGTATATAAAATAACAGCTGACAGGACAATGCAGGTGTGATAAAGATAAGATTCGGTTAACAACATCCGCACGTGGAAGATAAAACCAGGCTGATATCTCACGAAGAATGTTTAACTAACACAACATTACACGTTGTTTGTTTTACTTAACTTACAAAAATATAAAAGTTTATAATTATTGGTAAATTAGCCATAGCTATAAACCCAAGTGTAGCGTTTGGGTATTACAAGACCTCATTACGCTATAGCTTTTGTGGTGTTTTCTCGCCAGGTTTAGTGTGTTTCGCGACTCAAAGATTAGTATAATAAATATTCAGATACACCGAGTGTGTGCTTATTTACAAATCCTTGAAAAATAGTTACATGTCTTTTTTTACAGGACGTTGCAATCAGCCTTAGCATTTATTATTTTTTTTAGCTGTTTGGAATTTCCTACTCAGTTATTTTACATTCAGATCTTTGTCTGTACTTTCTGGACGGCCGGCTTTCATACCATTGTGAAAAGCAACGCAAAGCGGCCTGCTTTCAAACAGCCTGCAGCTGAGTTCTAAGCTGGTATCTCGGGATTGTGAAAGTGCGTTCACTATCCCCTAGCCATAGACGAGCCCTTCAGGTACCTGCTGTTGAAACTGACATGGGTATATAAACTGGCATGGGATATAAACTGACATGAGATATAAAGTGGCATGGGATATAAAGTGGCATGGGATATAAACTGGAATAAAATATAAATGAGCATGAAATATAAACTGATAAGGAATATAAACTGGCATGGGATATAACCTTCATGGGATATATGTTGGCGTGGAATATAAACTTGCATGGGATATAAAATGGGATATAACCTGGCATGCAATATAACCTGTCATGGAATATAAACTCACATGGGATATAAACTGGCATGGGGTATTAACTGGCATGGAATATAACTAATCCAAGTCTGCTTGTATGACACGATATTAAGTCCATAAACATTAACGTGTTGGTGCCATATTTCACCTTGTGTGTGTGTGTGTGTGTGTGTGTATGTGTGTGTTCGCGCGCGCGCGCATAACTCGCAGAAATGTAATCATACGACCCGCCTCACTTTTTGACAACGTTGCCATGAGACCAGCCATCTTGAAATGAACGGTAAATTCGTTATCAGAGTTCTTGTTGGAAGCAAATTTAACAGAAACAGAGAAGTGACGGCTGCAGCAGAATATAACAATAGAAAATAACAACAGCTGGGTATGTGTAACCCCTGCGAAAAAGTGAGAGATACTAACTACAGAGACAGTGTACATACCTTACAACGAGCTCCATTACAGCAAAGGCAAATCACAAAAGGTTGGGGGATTCAAAATTCAAAATAATAAAATGAAATAAGTATACTACGACACCAACGAATCGACGTTTCTATTATAATAATCTTCCCCAGGAAGAAACAGATCTAAAGAAAAACATGAAATTAGAAAATGAACTAACATTACAACACAAACAGAAAAAAGTCTAGGGATAACACATTGGTGGCCCGTTACACTTCCTTCGTTGTTAGGAAGGCGACGCAGAAGGTCAGTTGTGAAAGGTGCCAAATAAAAAAATGTGGAGCCGAAGGTATGCAAATAACGTTGTAACATTGTCGATCCCGTCGGAAGCTAACAATCGGTCTGGTCATCAATATCAGCCAGTCTGTGGCGTTTTCTGGGGAGAGCTTCTCCTGACCCACATAGGAGACTTTCAAAATGACTCTAACTCTTATCATAAGCCTGGTTCTGTTGCTGCATAAAGTAATATTAATAATACAGCCCAACAAAAACAAAAAAAAACAAAATATTATATTTTGTGTCGCAAAATAGTTTACACCTGATTTTGCATAAATGTGGCCTGCTAAATCCAAATATCACATTTATTTGTCTTTAGCCGCTCTAGTTTTGGGATGCGGGAATTTGTGTATTTAATTAATATTATTAGAGTAATCTTCTATATCTCTCCAAGAAATCTTCATAACTTTAGGCTTCAAGATTGAAAGGGGGAAATAATGACTGACTGCTAAAACAAAGGTTATATTTTATCGCAGCAGAGAGCAATGTTTTCTTCCATTCTTCTGTAAAGGAGACAATTTTGTGTTTTGTACTTCTGAACTTCTTCTGAACAAAATTCGTGTTAAGTTATACAGCAGATGAGTGAGGACTTGAAATATGTTCTCTTACACAATGGTAACAAATATGGCTCAATTCCACTTGCTCATTTTACTACATGAAGGATAGTAGTAATAGTGGTAGTAACAGCAGCAGCAGCATTAGTAGTAGTAGTAGTAGTAGTAGTAGTAGTAGTAGTAGTAGTAGTAGTAGCAGCAGCAGCAGCAGCCGCAGTTGTAGTAGCAGTAGTAGTAGTAGTAGTAGTAGTAGTAGCAGCAGCAGCAGCAGCAGCAGTAGTAGCAGTAGTAGTAGTAGTAGTAGTAGTAGTAGTAGTAGTAGTAGTAGTAGTAGTAGTAGTAGTATTAGTAGTAGTAGTAGTAGTAGTAGTAGTAGTAGTAGTAGTAGTAGTAGTAGTAGTAGTAGTAGTAGTAGTAGTAGTAGTAGTAGTAGTAGTAGTAGTAGTAGGTGAGATCTGTCCAGAAGAATTAAACCTGACACACGTGCACGTTCAAATCTGACACACCGACCTTTATTGTGCATAACCTGGCGTCGCACACTTCCCTCGAAGGAGATACGAAGAAGGGGAAAACAAGAACGACTCGAGGAAACTGAACATGAATAAAATCAAGTATGGCAAAAAGCGGAAGACGAGAAAATTTACTGGAAAGTTTTCAAGTGATATGTGTGGAATAGATAAAATAAAATGAGCGTGTCGAATTATGGGGTCGAGTAGGCTAGGTGGGTGGGCGTTTCTACGGGACAAACTTGATGACAAACATATAGCAATGCTAAGCAATAATATTAAAATATAATAAACAATAATAAACGTACAAAGTAAACGTGCTTGCCCCAAGCGGGCGTGGCTGTGATAATATTTTCGTGCATATTTGTATCTTACGAGACGTCAGACAGTAGAGGCCTTATTCAGGAGAAACGTTAAGGAACAGACAGACA
The DNA here is from genome assembly GCA_963921405.1 of Cepaea hortensis. Taxonomy (NCBI): domain Eukaryota; kingdom Metazoa; phylum Mollusca; class Gastropoda; order Stylommatophora; family Helicidae; genus Cepaea; species Cepaea hortensis. The sequence continues at coordinate 23,790,264 of OY992887.1, read as the reverse complement.
GACAGACAGACAGACAAACAGACAGACAAACACCAAATGTAGTCCATTTCTCGTTGCTGTTTAGAAGTTATTTTTTTTTAAATTTTGCGCTCACTCGCTTTGAACTCAAGCGTAGTCCATACACACTATTTATAGTTGTGATGGACTGAATTTTGTGTGTGGGTTAGCTTTTCCCTGTTAACAGTGTTTCTCGCCATCAGGCGAACCCACTCTGACTTCAGAGGTACTTGTAACTAACGTCCCCAAGTCAAGAACGACAGGTCAACATTTTATTCCAACTGTCCGGTGTAGGGATCAAACCGCTTACCTCGGCATCAGCACACCGGATGTTTAAGAACACACGTTCTTATCCATTCGTCCATTCGATCCAGAATACAAAATGACAAGCAACAATAAACAGTATGAACATAACAATAAAAACAAAATAAAGATCTCTATTCTGGCCGAGAAGATAACAAATGTCAGTCTTCGTATCTGCCAGATATCCAGTTATCACTGTCTGGGAAATGCCAGGGTGGGTGGGGAGAAATTCAATGTTGAAACGCTGGCTTGGTAAATTTCACAGGAGAGAGAGAGAGAGAGAGAGAGAGAGAGAGAGAGAGAGAGAGAGAGAGAGAGAGAGAGAGAGAGAGAGAGAGAGAGAGAGAGTCAATAGTTATGCTTGCTGTGCCAGGAAGAAGGGCAAACCAACTACAATTAAACAGTCAATGACATTTTCACTGGTGTTTTTTTTTAGAATGGAACGCTCTGACGACGTCATAGGTGTCGTTACGTGAAGACACGAATTCTGTCCATATTCCATAGCTGTAGCAACTATAGCTATAAAATATTACATTGCCTAGTGCTTCCTCTTTTTTTGTTCGCTTGAAATTTGTCTATAATTGCAATGTTGTTTCTTGAATGAATTTAACTATCTGTTCGGTCTCTGTGGCTTAGGGCCTGCGAACGCGGTTTGTGAGCCCGTATACCCGGGTTCGAAACACGGCGGTGCTGGTTTTTTTTCGAAAAAGGTATAGGTTCCGGTCGTTCAGAAAGCAATGGCACACTACTGAACGTAAAATTTGCCAGGAATCACGAACAGCGAAAAATTCTGGGATTGACTGCTACGTACTGTGAAGGGCATGCAACTTAATTTTTTTAAATTCATTCAGTGGTCCAAAGAGCCTAGATATGCCGTATTTTGGACAGTCTTGGAGCATGTGACCTGCTGTCTGCGACGCCAATCCACATGTGCACATGACTGATTCACCAATCTTGAATTTTGTATACATGTGGTTGCGTAATCTATTGTGTCCTATTCTCAGGCGCAGAGTGATGAATTGTTCTGAGTTGAGTTGAGTTGAGTCAAGAACCGATATCATTGCACTCGGAGCATTCCCATAAGCGCCCTGTCATCATCTTCAACAGTCAGCGTAGAGTGTCAATACCAATGATGCCTGTTACAATCTGATTATATGTTCGTCTTGCTTTACTTCTTAGTGACGACTGTCTACCGGATCCTCTGGCCACTCCCTGCTGCCGCATTCTCTCTAGAGATTATGAAAATCTATTTGTTCGTCTGCATTATTCACATTCTCCCAGAGGGCCTTCGCCACATCTGCCTTATCTTGTATCCAATCACCCCTCAATGATGCAGCGCCAACCAATCTGTCAGATTGTTCTCATTACCAACCACACCAAAGTGACCTGGAGACACGATCCAGCGAATGCTCACAACCCGCAACACCTGAATCGATGCAAGTCATTCAGCACGAAGCATGACGATCTTCACCTTTGTCAGCATTGCTTTGTGAATCAGTTATAATCTCGACATGCGTATACAGTTTATTCTTCAACCAGTGGAAAGCTGCAGTAACCGAGCAGACAAACAGACAGCCAGACAGGTCTCTCTCTCTCTCTCTCTCTCTCTCTCTCTCTCTCTCTCTCTCTCTCTCTCTCTCTCTCTCTCTCTCTCTCTCTCTCTCTCTCTCTCTCTCTCTCTCGTTTCTGGGTACTCCACAGTCCGACGGTATCCACTTTGTGGTGACCTTACGACCTGACGCTGGCTGCCAAGTTCAGAAAGTAGTGTCCATAGTACTGGCAATTTCCCAAACAGAGGCGCCTGAAGTGATTGTATACCATGTTTGGTTCAAAGCTACTTTAGATGGCTAGGCAGACGACCTATAGTATTACTATACTTCTGTTTTGTGGAATGAGAGACAGGGGAAGACAGCGTGAGAAAATTCTTGACAGTCTTGTGTCATGTCACAGAAGGGAGTCAAGACACAAAACACGACAAATTATCCATGCCGTCGGTGATCGCAATTTGTGGAGGGGCATGATCACCCACGCCAGCCGGCAAGGCACTGGGTGATGATGATGATGACGACGACGACGACGACGACGATGATGATGATGATGATGATGATGATGATGATGATGATGATGATGATGATGATACTTCTATGAATGCCTATCAATATATGCGACTTTATTTCAGTGTGTTTTAGCGTTCCTATGCAACAGATATTGAGAGGGTCAGTCAAATGCCCAGTCAGTTAGTTTAGTTTAGTTTAGTCGATGGATCAACATCACGGCACACGGATGTAACCCATAAGTGCTCCGTTCTCCTCCTAACTCAAATCTGAGTCTGGAGAAACTCAGCTCAGTGCACGACCTCCGTAGCACCAGCGAGGATCCTGAAAATACTTTGGGTAGATTTTAAACTCGAAATTTTGCCCGGGCAGCGCCGTTAGGCTACTCTTTTCGATTTCCAACTGCCAAGGGATTTTTTTACGTGCGCAACAATACACACGGGCGTCCGAGAGACTGGGGGAAATTTTGTTTTTATTACCAGAAGTCCACATGAAAAAATTCCGGTCATCACCGGGGCTTGAACCCGGGACCTCTAGCACTCGAGGCGGACACCATACCTCGAGACCACGCAGCCCCCCCCCCCCCCACCCCCAGTCAAATACCGCTGAGTGCCTTAGCCAGATGTATCATACGCATGAACCCACAACTATGGAATTTAGACGGAATTCGTAACCTGACATTATATAGCACTATAAGGTTTTTTGCATTCCTTCACAGGACCCGAGACATTGTTTGATGTTTTTGATATTCTAGGCAATTTTACATCCAGTAGTTTACCATTGCATTCTGACTGGCCGACGCTCACCACGTTGTGAAAATCAACTCAACACCATCTGCTTCCAAATTGCCTGTGACTGATGTCGAATCCAATATTTTGGGGTTTAGAAACTGGGTTCACCACCCCTGATTCACAGACGACGACTTATGGCACTATAGATCGCTACAAGAACATTAAGTCATACGGGAACACGCTAAACTGGAGCTCCATAGGGGAAAATGAAGAAAATAACCATTTTGCACGCATTAAGAAGACCCATCCGGCAATCGGTACTAGACCTAAATTTTTATTGACCAGCCCAGCTGACATTCGGTACACACTGGGAGAGGTACTGTACTGAGGAGATAATCTAAGCACTATTGGAATGATAGTTCGATGTGCAATGAAAATGATATGTTGACTAGTTGACTAACTAACTAACTAACTAACTAACTAACTAACTAACTAACCAACCAACCAACCAACCAACCAACCAACCAACCAACCAACTAACTAACTAACTAACCAACTAACTAACTAATTAACTAACTAATTAACTAACCAAGCATCTGACTAGTTAACTAACTAACTAACTAAGTAACTAATTAACTAACCAAGTATCTGACTAGTTAACTAACTAACTAACTAATTAACTAACCAAGCATCTGACTAGTTAACTAACTAACTAACTAAGTAACTAATTAACTAACCAAGTATCTGACTAGTTAACTAACTAACTAACTAATTAACTAACCAAGTATCTGACTAGTTAACTAACTAACTAACTAACTAACTAAGTAACTGATTAACTAACTAACTAACTAAGTAACTAATTAACTAACCAAGTATCTGACTAGTTAACTAACTAACTAACTAACTAACTAATTAACTAACTAATTAACTAACCAAGTATCTGACTAGTTAACTAACTAACTAACTAACTAATTAACTAACCAAGTATCTGACTAGTTAACTAACTAACTAACTAACTAATTAACTAACCAAGTATCTGACTAGTTAACTAACTAACTAACTAACTAACTAACTAGCCAACTAACCAACTAACTAACTAACTATTTAACTAACCAACCAACCAACAAACTAACCAACTAACCATCCGACCAATCAACCAGATAACTAACTAACTAACTAACTAACTAACTGACTGACCGACTAATTAACTAGCCAGCTAATCAACCAACCAACCAACTAACAAAATAACAAACAAACTAACTAACTAGCTAGCTAGCTAACTAACTAACGAATCAACAAACTAACAAACAAACACGCTAATTAACAACTACTAACTAACGAATCAACAAACTAACAAACAAACACGCTAATTAACAACTAACTAACAAACCAACAAACTATCTAACTAGCTATCTAGCTAGCTAACTAAAGAACTAACTAACTTACTAACTAACTAACTAACTAGCTAACTAACTAACAAGCAAGCAAGCAAGCAAACAAACAAGCTAACTAACTAACTAACCAAGTAACCAACCAACAAATTAACCAGCCAGCCAGCCAACCAACAAACAAACGAACCAAACCAGTTACCTTACAAATTAACTAGTTCCCAGAAAGTTACATTAACCCAGCACCGATCAATTAACAACCACTAGTGAGGCCAATGTCTGTGAACTCAAAGACGTTATTCATAATTATCTTCATGGCGAAAATGGAAACAAACCCGTGACATAACTGAACCAGTGCTGACGCAATCATCACGCTCTTAATTCTTCCCACTGACTTAAGAGGGCGTGAACAAGCACTGAGCTCTTCAACTGTCGATTGCCATAGATGCTGCAGTCGCAAGCAGCATGTGGATAACATAACAAACAGGTGAACTAAAGTGTTCAATCCATAGCGCTGGTTTATTTCCCAAATGTCAACATTGTACAAGTGTTTCCTAGATAATTGTGTATGATCGTTACACATACATCATTGCTTACATGGCTGCACATACAAGTACATTGGAATGTGTAGGTATATTGAGACAGTCAGGCAGGCAGACAAATACACAGACAGACATAAAGATAGACATACCGAAAGATAAAGAGACAGACAAACAAACAGACAGACGCACAGACGGACGGATGGATAGACAGACACACACAGACAGAAATACAGATAGACCGAAATAAAAAGAGACAGACACATAAAACAGATAGACACACTGACGGATGGATGGATGCATGGATAGATGGACAGACAGACAGACACACATATCGAAAAAACAAAGAGACATAACACAAAGAGACAGACACACAGACGGACGGACAGACGGGCGGGCGGATAGAAGGATAAATGGACAGACAGACAGACAGACAGACAGACAGACAGACAGACAGACAGACAGATAGACAGACAGACACGGACGACGGATGGATGAATGGGTAGATTTGTGGATGGATGGATGGATGGATGGATGGATGGATGGATGGACGGATGGACGGACGTACAGACAGACAGACAGACAGATAGACAGATTAGAGGGTAGCTGGGAGTGTGGGAAGCAGAAGAAGAGGACAAAGAAACCACACATGCCCTGTATGAACCGTCTCAGAGACAGACACCAGAAAACTGAAAACGACAGCAACCCAGATACCAAAAACACACCCGGCATTGAGAAACGCGATAAGGAAATCCCAATATAACCACCTCCGCAGCATCCAAAGTTGCACAGGGTCAATGCAATTTTACACAAACACACCCAGGTGCCAGCCGAGAAACAGATAGTGCATCAGCGTGCTCGAGTTTAAACAGGAAGAATTTAGTTACACACCGGTATTTCCTTAAGAGCTTCACGCTCCATGCAATTGATGACACGAGGGATATCTCAGCACAGTGCACGAATAGGTAGTTTGGCAAGTGTCCAACGATGTGTATACTGGCATTCAATCATGACATCAATATTTTTTGTTTCTTGGGGGGTGTTTGGGGAGGGGGGGGGGGGTGTTAGGCGACAAAAAAAGGCAGGGGGCGGGGCGATTTCTAATTTCATATGTATAGACAACTGGCATAGCTATCTCGGAACAGTCATAACATCTAATGGGAGATGCCTTGAAGAGATTAGAACAAGAATTGCCATTGCGAAGGTATCCTTTTGCAAAAAGAACAAAATACTGACCAATAAAAAGACATCAATTGAAACGAGAAAAAGAGTGTTGAAGTGCTACAAAGAACCTGTACTTTTGTTTGGATGTGAAGCTTGGACAATGAGCAGACAAGCTAAAAAACATCTGATGGTTGTGGAAATGTGGCTTCTGAGGAAAATGCAAAGAATACTATGGACAGACAGAAAAACCAATGAACTTCAAGTCCTTCAAGAAACAAATGAAGATCGTAAACTGATTAGAGTCATTAGACGTAGACAGTCACAATTTTTTGGGCAAGTTATGAGAAGAAATGAATTTTATAACTTGGTGACAGCTGGCAAGATCGAAGGGAAGAGACCGATGGTAAGAGCAAGAAGTAAATACCTCGATGGCTTGGCCACGTGGCATGGTCGAGACAGAAACACGGAGCTGATCCACGACTCTAGTGATCGAGTGAGATGGCGAAACATGACTGCCCACGCTTATCGGCATGGCACGTGATGGATGGAGACAACTGGCTATTCGGGAACCGCAGTAGCGTAGTGGCTGGGCGAAAACTACCCGTTGGTACGGGTTCGAATTTGCATCGAGCCACATTTGGAAAATTGATCTGGGCTCACAGGTCGACCAGCCTAAAATGGGTACCAGGAAATATCTTGGGAAGCACTGTGATATTGACCAGATCACCTCCAGGGAGCCGTTTAGTCTATAACAGTGGTTCTCAAGCGGTTGGGAATTCCCCCCGCCCTAGGGGAAATGTTAGGGTTTCGGGGGGGGGGGGGGAGAAAGAGAGAGAGAGAGAGAGAGAGAGAGAGAGAGAGAGAGAGAGAGAGAGAGAGAGAGAGAGAGAGAGAGAGAGAGAGAGAGAGAGATTAAGATTATTTCAAGATCGCGTTAATACAAGAACAGATTATTTGATATTGTTTTTCCCTCCATACTTTATGGTTCTGTACTTCTCGCTCTTCTGAAATTCGTTTTATAACGTAAGTAGATCCGCAAATCACGTTTTATATAGACGTCTAGACTTGTTCTAGTATGAATTAGCCTTCATTTTTACGTATAGTGTGTTGGTGTGTGGGGGGGGGGGGGTGGATTTATAGGGAGGAAATACGAAACAGAGGTGGAATGACATTCTGAACATAAGGTTAAGGAGGTGCATGAGCCAAAAAAGGTTGAGAACCATTGGTCTATAAAACTATTCGTTTAGCACAAAATGCCCCATACGCCTTCAACCAATCACGTGCCGTCTCCACGATGAAGGTTGTCTGTCTTTCACCTTGACTGTACATTCTGTTGGACAGGTGTTCGTCTGTCTCTTGGTGTTATCTACCCACTTGTATCGTTGTCTACCTCTTGCTCGCTTGCCTTCAACCTTACCCTACAGTATGGTTTTTATAAGATTTGTATTTCTCTTAACGTGTCCGAAATATTTCATTTGCCTTTTTAAAAATTTCTTTCATCAATCTCTTTTCATTGCCTTTTCATTTTCTAGAACCTAAGTACGTAAATGTTTTTGTTTTCATGAAATACGACAAATTCTTCAGTATATCCACATCTCCAGGACTTCTATTCGAATTTCTAATTGCTTGTTTATTGTCCAGGTTTCTGCGCCATATAGTAATGTTGAATATACACAACACTTGTAAGTTCTCATTTGTATACGTTGTTTTATCTCTTTACATGATTTCATGCTATTGAAAGCATTTTTGGTCATTCCTATTCTCCTTTTTATTTATGTTTCATTTCTGCCAATATGATCTGAGACGTGTAAATGTCGTTTATTTTACTGACTTTTCACTGCTGTTTCACTGACTTTTCACTGACTTTTCACTGCTTTTCACTGACTTTTGACTGACTTTTCACTGCCGTTTCACTGACTTTTCACTGCCTTTTCACTGACTTTTGACTGACTTTTCACTGCCGTTTCACTGACTTTTCACTGACTTTTCACTGCCTTTTCACTGACTTTTGACTGACTTTTCACTGCCGTTTCACTGCCTTTTCACTGACTTTTGACTGACTTTTCACTGCCGTTTCACTGACTTTTCACTGACTTTTCACTGCCTTTTCACTGATTTTTGATTGACTTTTCACTGACTATTCGGCCTACTCTTTTCGAATTCTAACTATAGGGGGAATTTAAATATTGGCAAAGTCCAAATGGGTTCTGGTAATTGTCCGCCATTTCTTGTTGATGGGATCGCTGGCTTTTATCCTCAAGTGAAGTAAATACACACTATTTCTAGTAGCACTGGACTGAATTTCGCGAGTGGATTAGCTTTCCCTGTTACTGGTGTCCCTCGCCATCAGGCGAACCCACTTGTAATTTACATCCCCAAGTCAAGGACGAGTAATTATAATTTTTGTCAAACTGATTGATGTAGGGGGTTCAAACCCCTACCTCAGCATCAGAACACCGGGTGTTTTAAGAACAAGCGCTCTTATTCATACTACCATGCTGAGCTACCATTATCTGAGAAAGCTAATCATTCGATTTTCTATGAAATTGCAAGACATAACTATCTTGGGTTTTCGTGTCGTCTGTAATGAAGGTAGTTTGCCATTGCTTTCCTTTCCTTCTTAGCAGTGACCATACTGGTCGATCACCGCAGCCATTGTCTCCCCCCCCCTCTCCCCCCCCCCTAAAAAATGATCATCTGCCTACCGTCTACAGTCGTAAAATTTGAGACCATAACCTACATCTATCTGTCTGCTGCTCTTCAACTTCATCCACCACCTGCACCCCTGGCTTCACGTGACCCTGATGGGAGAGGGCCAAGGGTATCCTGTTGGCTAGGGGAGGGAAGGAGGCGGCACCTTACTTCTCCTTTGATATAGGATACCCAGATCCCACCACCCATTATGGTCGTCACTAGGAAGAAATAAATATCACAATCTAATATACAAGTAAATCGGAATATTCTTAACAAGTGAATCGGTACAATTATCTCGGAACAGTCAGAACATATGAAGGGAGATGCCTTGAAGAGATTAGAACAAGACTCGTCATTGCAAAGGTAGCCTTTATCAAGATGGAAAACATACTGACCAATAAAAGGATGTCATTTACAACGAGAAAAAGTGTCGATGTGCTTTATAGTCCCTGCACCTGTGTATGGATGTGAAGTGTGGACCATGAACATACAAGCTGAAGAACATCTGATGGCTGTGGAAATGTGGTTTCTGAGGACAATCCAAAGAATACCATAGATAGACAGAAAAACCAATGACCAAGTTTTACAAGAAACAAATGAAAACCGTAAACTGATTAGAGAAATTAGACGTAAACAGTCACAATGTCTTGGACACGTTATGAGAAGAAATAAATTGGAGAACTTGCTGACAACTTGCAAGATTGAGGGAAAAGAACAATTGAGGAAAGCAGAGAAGTAAATACCTGAATGGCTTGGCCACGTGGCATGGTCGAGACAAGAACACGGAGCTGATCCACGACTCTGGTGATCGTGTGAGATGGTGAAACATGACCGCCCGCGCTTATCGGCATGGCACATAATGATGATGATGATGATGATGATGATGATGATGATGATGATGATGATGATGATGATGATGATGATGATGATGATGATGATGATGATGATGAATCATCCGATCCGCTATCCTAGGGAAACCACTAAGACCAGCTCTGCATGGGATAAACCGCTTCTTCATCGTTTCTTCTCTTTCTTCGTCTTTAAAATGTTATAACACTCAAATATACTTTTTAAAACACAATGTTACAACGCTATGTAATGTTGTGAACATAAAACCATAGAGTTTTTAACCCCATATTACAATAGTTGTTAATTCTTTCACAATCTGATTACGTAAATGTCTGCAGACATTAATTATTCCACGGACTCAAAGCTGACACACTATCATTATCTCCTTTTAAGTTGTCTCTTGTTTCAAATGGTAGGATCTAATGTAATCGAACATACGTTTGATCTGAATCATGAAGTGGAGATTACAAAGCACCAGACTTGAAATGCATTAATTCTTCTAAAAAAAAAAAAAAGAAGTATAGTATAAAGAAAACTATTTTTATATAAAGCATGCTAGACGAAAGACAAGGATACAAGGAGTTTTCTTTCTTCTTCAGCAAGTATACTGGAAACTGTATATAGTTTCTTGAATGACGTCAGGGAATCCCCAGTGTCCTACATTTCTTGGTGTTAGGGCAAATGCGAGACAGAAGAGCATGTGAAAAGATGTGGGAAATTGGAAAGGAAATCTCTTGGTGGACACTCTAGGGAGTGCGAAGTGTTAGATTATCACATATACTAGGTCGCGGTGTATTGAAGTTAGAGTGATCATTTCCTTTCCTCGGAATCTTTCCTGTCCAGATAATTTCCAGAACATTCTGAGCATCATGCGGTAGAAATATTGCGAAACTAGGTAGTATGATTGTCACGAGATCGCCATGAGTTAACCAGATAATGATAATACCGACGTTTGCTTGGCGTAATTTTTCTAGGCCACAACAGTCGTACTAACAGAGTAAACACAGCTGCACGGGTTACATCGGGGCAGCACATATACACATTTGGTGGTGAGTGAGAAGGAATGGATACACCGCGTTGGCAGTTCATAAACAGTTTAAATCACATAGCCTTGCCCGCTCAGGATATGGAATAGTTCCGTCTGTCATCTATAGTTCCGGACATCAGACGGAATGGCGGTTTTGACTGTCACCACATGACAGAAAGTTGAGGGCTGGTTATTAGACACAGTGGAACACCTGCAGTACATCAACAACGTCACGTGCACAATGTAAGGTTGTTTGGAAAACCATGATTGGCAGCTTGGTATCGAAACCCTTTGTTGGAACTGTACAGTAACTCTCTAGATTGTTTTGGATGTCAAAACCAGTGGTGACAAATCTAACATTGATGGATCCAGGGAGGATGGATCCCTGACAAGTGAGGGTCTGCCAATATGCCACCTGTGTGGGCATAAAGGAAAATGTCACGTGATCAACTTTAGGAGTTGCCATAAAAACCCGAGTTGGGACCAACTAGGGAAACTTGAAAATGTGGATCTAGGCAGACATGCTTGTCACTGCAGCAGTTAGAACATCTAACGTGTGAAGGAGATATTTGATTTAGTTTACACGAGCCTGTATGGCTACCATTAGATGTAATTTAGTGTAAACTGCAGTGCCGTAAGGTATAACCTATTATAATATTCGTTCTAATTAATATAGGCTGTAGCCTTGTTAAAACTAAAGTGTGATGATTAGCACTGTTAGTGGAAAACTAGCTAGAGTAGGGAAGTGATACTTGGCTCTGTTAGTTGAAAATAGATTAGTGAAGTGTGGATAAGCTTTACTAGTTGAGAATCGAGTAATGAGGGATAATTGGGATATTCCCGTAGTGTCCCTGGTGGGCGGGGTTCCGCATTCTGTTTGTTGATTTTTTTTTTCTTGTCTTGGCCTGATGATAACCTATGTGTTCAATCATCTGTCCATGACAGAGTAGGTTCATTGTATTTTCTGAAGCGAGGCCGATGGCCACGATCATCTAATAGAGATCAGTGACGGGGAGGCTATCACCGGTTATATGATTTATGTTACAGGTTTCCTCTGGTTGGAATGAAGAACACGAAACCAAGAGACAATCCGATCCCGGATAAAGTTTGGCGCAGGAAGATTGGCCAACAACTTTACAACAGAGATTATGCTAGAGGAAGATGATCAACATTGCTCAGTGGAGCTGAATGGTATCCTACCGGATAAATACCGAATGAGTTTAGGTCATACCAGTTTTAACACACCAGTAGTGATGGATATTCAGTTCACTTATGACTAGAACAAAAATAAAGGTCTCTATTGGAGTATAGACAATAACTGTTTAATAGTGAGAACTAGTGAACATTTATCAAGAGACAAAAAGTCTTGTTCATAGGACAGTGTTCCATGTTTGTTTCACCGCGCCGGAATTATGAAGCCGAAGTTTCTATAAACTGTTAGGAACAGTTGTGTTAGGAACAATAACAGTTTTTTTCCACGGATTATATATTTACATGGGATTCAGATCTCATGGTCATCAGAGTTCCTGGAGGAGGACATGTCTGGAGAGAAGGATACGACTCCGGTGAGGTTTATCGTACTGACTCGAATGATGTCGTGTGATCCTTGCCATGATGTGTACACTATGATCCTGAACTTTGAAGGCTGACACATACATTTATGTTATAATACACGACACACATTTTCTTCGCATACACGTCTCATATACGTTACACTTTTCTTTTAATAAATTAAGCTGTATTAATTTTTAGAAGCAAGAGTTGTTGAATACGTTGCGTTGGGGAAGTATGAGAAGGGGGCATAGTACGACAGTGAGAGAGAGTGATAGGAAAAGGTGTCCATAGGCTGATGGAGTGTGTTGGACGGAACTGGTGGATTCTCCAGAATATTGAGAGAAAAAAAATATTATAATGTGGGTGTCGACTCTCTTCACTCCAGGGACGACACTGTAAAGGAGGACACGACATTATTGGGGGCTCGATAACGGAATCTTAGGACAGCGGGATCTCTCGTAAATGGGATCTTTGGACAGCGGGATCTCTAATAAACGGAATCATTGGACAGCGAGATCTCTTGCAAGCAGGAACCTTTGACAGTGGGATCTTCTGACAACGGGGTCTTTTGACACGGGATCCTTAGTTATAAGAGGGAGATATCATATTGGAGAATCCAGCTAGAGTGAATGTGGATAGGGGTTAGGACTAATATCTTACCTGTTCACACTTCACACGTCTGCATAGGTCTGTGGTCCTGATTCTACTCTTGTCACTGAGTGAATGTGCTGTGCGTGGTAATATCTAGATTTATAGTACTTGTTCATATGTCTGTATAGTAATTTGCAGTTATATTGTACTCGACCTGCTAGCTTACCTCTCTGTATAATGGCCACCCCTAAACTAACCACGTTAGAATTAAAGGCAAAGGGGGAAGAAATGGGATTGGCGGGTTCTGCTCTAACGGATTACATACAGGAAGTGGAGAGAGAGTATCGTCAAGCAGAACGGGAAGATCGAAAAGCCGAGCTGGAATTGAGAAGGATGGAGTTGGAACAAGCAGCTAAGAAATTGGAAGCTGAGCAAGCAGCTAAGAAATTGGAAGCTGAGCAAGCAGCTAAGAAATTGGAAGCTGGGCAAGCAGCTAAGAAATTGGAAGCTGAGCAAGCAGCTAAGAAATTTGAAGCTGAGCAAGCAGCTAGGAAATTTGAAGCTGAGCAAGCAACTAGGAAATTAGAAGCTGAACAGGATGCACAGAAAAGGGAGCACGAGTACCGGATGAGGGAACTCGAGTTGAAGAGTCAATCTAATGGAGAAACTGAGGGAGCAGCTGGAGGTTCCTCCATCCCAGGCTCAACACCAGTAGGTGGACATGGGTACCAGGCCATGAAGTTTCCTTCCTTTGGCGGTCTACGAGGAGGACAAAGAGAAGATTGACCAGTACCTTCAACGCTTCGAGGCTATGTCGGTTGCTATGGGTCTGGAGCGTAACAAATGGAATCTCAAGCTATCCCAGGGATTACGCGGGACCGGCTACGAGGTTTATTCTCGCCTGCCACCAGGACATGAGAACAATTATGACGAGTTAAAGACGGCTCTGCTGAAACGATTCGAGGTTACGTCACATACCTACCGGAAAAAATTTCGAGCAGCGAAACGATAACCGGGGGAGTTGTTTGCCGCCTACAGTTTGCGTCTAAAATCTTATCTCCATAAGTGGATGGATTTGGCTGGGTTCGCACATGACTATGAGAGTCTGGAAGAGCTCATGGTGGTCGACCAGCTGAAGAAGCAAATGTCTAAACCTCTCAGGACGTTCCTGTGAGAACAAGGAGCGGAACGTATTGACCTCGTGACTAAATTAGCAGAACGGTTCGTCGAAGTACATGGGGAGGCAGGGGAAAACCTTTCCACCAACTCCAAAAGTCAAGAGAAACATGACAAGAAGAAAGCCAAAGACTCAGGAACCAAAAAGTGGGAACCTTATGTGCAAAAATCAGAGGATAGTTCAGAGAAGAAGAAGGAGGGAAGCAAGAGCACTTCAAGCTATACACCAAAACGACCGTGGTCGGAGAAGTGGTGTTCAATTTGTAAGTCACCCTCTCACAATACGAGGGACTGCAAATCGAAGGCTAAGAACCCTCACTTCGCAGCATGTCAAGTGACTTCCAAGGAGATTGTCACGGAAAATGCCAAGGTCAACAAGGAAGCTCGCCACCAGGAGAGCTCACTCAAGTCTGGCAATAGAAAATCTAGGACAGGGAAATGGTGCAACCAATGCCAGTCGAATACGCACAATGCTATTGACTGCAGAGGAGAGTCAGGAGACACTCAATTCGTCGTGTGCCCCGGGAAACCTAAGGTGGAGCCCACCGAACAGGTCGAGGCCGAGGAAGAGACTCCAGAATGCGGAACCCCGCCCACCAGGGACACTACGGGAATATCCCAATTATCCCTCATTACTCGATTCTCAACTAGTAAAGCTTATCCACACTTCACTAATCTATTTTCAACTAACAGAGCCAAGTATCACTTCCCTACTCTAGCTAGCCTGTATTGACCGATCCCATTTTTCCAGTCATCCTAGGTTGCCGGTATGTCTTTCTGGGAATGCCCAGGGAGCCAATCCATATGGGAGCAATGCAGACTCGCTCTCAGACGAAAACGGAAGAGGCAGACGCAATTGTGACTAACCCAATGCCGGGGGAGCTACGAACTGCCCAGAGTGAGGATGATACTTTACGTCCTTGCTACAGAAAGCTGCAGAAAAGTGCTGATCCACCAGGACGGGGGCAGTACTACATGAAGAATAGGATACTCTACAGGAGAGCAGGAAGGGGAGACAACCTATACGGTCAGTTGGTCGTCCCGAAAGCTCACAGGTCCCAGATTCTTCATATGGGGCATACCATCTCCTTCAGTGGACACATGGGTATTGCCGCCACCATGCAGCGGATTTCCTGCCACTACTATTGGCCGGGAATGACAGATGATGTGCGTCGGTATGTGAAGTCATGCCCTGAGTGCCAGAGGGTGGCACCGAAACACTGGACAGCACCGGTGGTGTTGGGTGAGATGCCCATCATGAACTCTCCTTTCGAGAGGGTAGCCATCGATATCATGGGTCCACTTCCCAGGACTAGGAAGAGGAACATGTATATACTCACAATGGTGGATTGCTGTACAATGTGGGGTGAGGCTATACCGTTGACCACGATTGACTCGAAAAGAGTGGCGGACGCACTGATGGAGGCCTTTACCAGATTAGGCTTTCCGGATCAAATTCTGACGGACAATGGATCTCAGTTTTGTGGAAAACTCATGGAGGAGGTATTTAGGGTGTTTCACTCTAACCACATACATACCAGCCCTTACCACCCTCAAGCCAATGGACAAGTGGAGCGTTTCAACGGCACGTTGATGACAATGCTCAGGAAACTAGCGCAGGAAAAACCTGATAGGTGGGATGAATATATCCCAGCAGCACTCTTTGCCTATCGGGAAGTTCCTCATGGCTCAACAGGACTACCACCCGCTACGTTGCTGTTTGGTCGTCCAATCAAAGGACCGTTGGAAGCCATGTTGAGGAGTTGGACTGAAGAGGGGACGTCAGAAGAAGTGATCTCATCCTACAAATACGTGGAGGAACTGAAAGAAAAACTCCACAAGGGATGGACTCTGGCAAATCAAAACTTGAAAAAGGCCAGGAAAAGACATGCGGCTTACTACAACCGTAGGTCTAAAGAAAGATCTCTAGAGGTGGGAGATAAGGTCTTGTTGCTACTCCCAACGGGAAACAACAAACTGGAGATAGGTTGGCAAGGACCATTTCCCGTGGAAAGGGTGATATCCAGAACCAACTATCAGATCCGGATCCGGGGAAAGTCGAAGATTTTCCATATCAATCTCTTGCGGAAATACGAAGAGAGACCCGGAGACAAGGCAGCTCACCTCATGGCAATGGCAGTTGCAGTGGAGACGGAAGTGGGAACCAGCGAGGGCAGGGAATATCCCTTGGTACACCAGGAAACCTATAGGGATGTGAAAGTGAACCCTGATCTGACCTCCCAGGAGAGGGAAAGGATAACCCAGGTTCTCAAGTCTCATAAGGAGATACTGACTGATAAACCAGGACGAACGAGGTTGGTTGAGTTCGAGATGACTTTGACCACACAGGAGCCTGTTCGCCAAAAGGTTTACCCAGTGCCATTCTCTAAAGAAAAGGCCCTGGAGGAGGAAATACAAAAACTGCTGGAGGATGACGTGATTGCACCATCCACATCCCCATACAATGCGGGGGTAGTTTTGTTACGCAAACCAAGTGGAGAACACCGGTTGTGTATAGACTACCGACTTCTGAACAGTCACACACAATTTCAGGTGGAACCTTTGCTGAATCCAACTCAGTTATTCGCTAGGCTCCATAAGGCTCGGTACTTTTCAAAGGTGGATCTGAGTCGGGGGTACTATCAGATACCAGTCAAACCGGAGATTCGACCACTGTTGGCTTTCAGTACACCCAGTGGACACTACGAATTCAAGGTCATGCCCTTTGGACTCAGCAATGCACCTAGTGTGTTTACACGCATGATGAGGACTTTACTAGATCCGTTACAGGATCCGTCCATCATCTCATTCATGGATGATATTCTGATTTCCAGTGACAGCTTGGATGACCACTTACAATCTTTGGAGAGAGTGTTTAATAGGCTCAAGGAAGCAGGGCTTACCGCTCGTCCAACCAAGTGCATGATTGGTTACCGGACTCTGGAATTTCTAGGCCACACCATCACTCCAGGACACATAGTCCCGGAAGAAAAGAACCTGGAGAAAATCAGAAATGCAACAAGGCCAAAAACGAAGAAGGATGTGCGATCTTTTCTCTCGTTGTGTGGGTTCTACCACAAATTTATCCCACATTTCACTGAACTGGGAGCTCCTTTGACGGAAACCTTGAAAAAGGGATTCCCGGACCAAATCATTTGGACACCAGAATGTGAGAAGGCCTATAGTCAGTTAAAGGAGGCCTTGGTCAGCAAACCTGTATTACAGCTCCCTGACCTTTCCAAACAATTTGTGTTGAGAACAGATGCGAGTGCGATTGGAATTGGGGCAGCTCTGTTACAGGAAGGAAAAGACGATGCTTCGGTTTTGAAAACTGTAGCATACGCAAGTAAGAAACTTCTACAGGCGGAGTGGAATTATTCAACCGTCGAGAGAGAGTGCTTGTCCCTCGTATGGGCAGTGCAAAAATTTCAGCCATATTTGTATGGAGTTAAGTTTCGAGTCCAGTCGGATCATCAGCCCTTGATGTTCCTAGCTACTTCTCAGAAGCTCAACGCCCGGTTGATGCGGTGGTCGTTGTTACTTCAACCTTATAATTTCACAGTAGAGTACATTCCTGGGAAGGAAAATGTTGGAGCGGACTTCTTGTCAAGACACCCAGCTCCGGAAGAAGAAGAATGAATCATCTGGATTAAACTCATGGTGGAGAAGAGTGAGATGGACTACTCTCTTAAGAGGGGGCCTATGTCACGAGATCGCCATGAGTTAACCAGATAATGATAATACCGACGTTTGCTTGGCGTAATTTTTTTAGGCCACAACAGTCGTACTAACAGAGTAAACACAGCTGCACGGGTTACATCGGGGCAGCACATATACACATTTGGTGGTGAGTGAGAAGGAATGGATACACCGCGTTGGCAGTTCATAAACAGTTTAAATCACATAGCCTTGCCCGCTCAGGATATGGAATAGTTCCGTCTGTCATCTATAGTTCCGGACATCAGACGGAATGGCGGTTTTGACTGTCACCACATGACAGAAAGTTGAGGGCTGGTTATTAGACACAGTGGAACACCTGCAGTACATCAACAACGTCACGTGCACAATGTAAGGTTGTTTGGAAAACCATGATTGGCAGCTTGGTATCGAAACCCTTTGTTGGAACTGTACAGTAACTCTCTAGATTGTTTTGGATGTCAAAACCAGTGGTGACAAATCTAACATTGATGGATCCAGGGAGGATGGATCCCTGACAAGTGAGGGTCTGCCAATATGCCACCTGTGTGGGCATAAAGGAAAATGTCACGTGATCAACTTTAGGAGTTGCCATAAAAACCCGAATTGGGACCAACTAGGGAAACTTGAAAATGTGGATCTAGGCTGACATGCTTGTCACTGCAGCAGTTAGAACATCTAACGTGTGAAGGAGATATTTGATTTAGTTTACACGAGCCATTATGGCTACCATTAGATGTAATTTAGTGTAAACTGCAGTGCCGTAAGGTATAACCTATTATAATATTCGTTCTAATTAATATAGGTTGTAGCCTTGTTAAAACTAAAGTGTGATGATTAGCACTGTTAGTGGAAAACTAGCTAGAGTAGGGAAGTGATACTTGGCTCTGTTAGTTGAAAATAGATTAGTGAAGTGTGGATAAGCTTTACTAGTTGAGAATCGAGTAATGAGGGATAATTGGGATATTCCCGTAGTGTCCCTGGTGGGCGGGGTTCCGCATTCTGTTTGTTGATTTTTTTTTCTTGTCTTGGCCTGATGATAACCTATGTGTTCAATCATCTGTCCATGACAGAGTAGGTTCATTGTATTTTCTGAAGCGAGGCCGATGGCCACGATCATCTAATAGAGATCAGTGACGGGGAGGCTATCACCGGTTATATGATTTATGTTACAGGTTTCCTCTGGTTGGAATGAAGAACACGAAACCAAGAGACAATCCGATCCCGGATAAAGTTTGGCGCAGGAAGATTGGCCAACAACTTTACAACAGAGATTATGCTAGAGGAAGATGATCAACATTGCTCAGTGGAGCTGAATGGTATCCTACCGGATAAATACCGAATGAGTTTAGGTCATACCAGTTTTAACACACCAGTAGTGATGGATATTCAGTTCACTTATGACTAGAACAAAAATAAAGGTCTCTATTGGAGTATAGATAATAACTGTTTAATAGTGAGAACTAGTGAACATTTATCAAGAGACAAAAAGTCTTGTTCATAGGACAGTGTTCCATGTTTGTTTCACCGCGCCGGAATTATGAAGCCGGAGTTTCTATAAACTGTTAGGAACAGTTGTGTTAGGAACAATAACAGTTTTTTTCCACGGATTATATATTTACATGGGATTCAGATCTCATGGTCATCAGAGTTCCTGGAGGAGGACATGTCTGGAGAGAAGGATACGACTCCGGTGAGGTTTATCGTACTGACTCGAATGATGTCGTGTGATCCTTGCCATGATGTGTACACTATGATCCTGAACTTTGAAGGCTGACACATACATTTATGTTATAATACACGACACACATTTTCTTCGCATACACGTCTCATATACGTTACACTTTTCTTTTAATAAATTAAGCTGTATTAATTTTTAGAAGCAAGAGTTGTTGAATACGTTGCGTTGGGGAAGTATGAGAAGGGGGCATAGTACGACAGTGAGAGAGAGTGATAGGAAAAGGTGTCCATAGGCTGATGGAGTGTGTTGGACGGAAGCTGGTGGATTCTCCAGAATATTGAGAGAAAAAAAATATTATAATGTGGGTGTCGACTCTCTTCACTCCAGGGACGACACTGTAAAGGAGGACACGACAATGATAGTGTAGCTAAATATATAACTTATATTTCGATGACGTCAGGGATTAAACGAGGAATAACAGGTGATATCTATCTATCTATCTATCTATCTATCTATCTATCTATCTATCTATCTATCTATCTATCTATCTATCTATCTATCTATCTACCTACCTACCTACCTATCTATCTATCTATCTATCTATCTATCTATCTATCTATCTATCTATCTATCTTTCTATCTATCTACCTTACCTGTCTGTCTGTCTGTCTGTCTGTCTGTCTGTCCGTCCGTCCGTCCGTCCGTCAGTCTGTCCGTCTGTCCGTCTGTCCGTCTGTCCGTCTGTCTGTCTGTCTGTCTGTCTGTCTGTCTGTCTGTCTGTCTGTCTGTCTGTGAATATAACAAGTACAATAAATAATTGATGTACGAAAGATGAGTGATTGGAAACGCCTGCGTGCCCAATTTGTTCGTTCGTTCCTTCCTCCCTTCCTTCCTTCTACCTACCTGTTGATCTACCATATGCCTACTTATCCACCCATCCATCAGTCCCTCTGTCCGTCCGCCCGCCTGTCCTTATATCCATCCATTCATACCTCCGTTCTTCCGCCCATCTATCCATCTATTCACTCACCCGTTCGTCTATGTGTCCGTCCGTCTGTCGGTCCATCCTTAAGTCGCTTTGTCTGTATGGCTGTCCACTCCTCCTCGGTCCTTCAATAATCTATCCACCCCTCCACCTAATCATTCATTCATCCGTCTGCCTACTCATCTATTCGCCATTCAAGCACCCATAAATCCAGTCATTCTATCCACCCGTCAATGAACGCCTTCCACCCACTCACCCACTCATCAATCCAATCACTCCACCCACCCACCCATCAATCCAATCACTCCATCTACCCACCCACCCATCCACCCATCAATCCAATCATTCCACCTACTGACCCATCAATCTAATCCTCACACCCACCCATTAATTCAATCCTTACACCCACCCATCAATTCAATCCTCACACCCACCCATCAATCCAAACCTAACACTCACCCATTGATCCAATCCTTCCACCTACCCATCAATCCAATCCTTCCACCCAACCACCCATCCACTCATCAATCCAATCCTTTCACCCACCTACCCATCCACTATCCCACTGACCTATTTATCCACCACTCTACCCACCGATCCATTCACCGATGGATCTGTCCATAGGACGATCGCTTGATCAGTCGTTCCATCAGTCAGCATATCTGTCTGCTTTTCAGTCATCATCAAGGGAGTCAAAAGCGAGGCATGTGAACGGCACAGAAAGCTACCGATATAACGGACTACAATCCTGCCCAATACGACCAGTGCATTCCCTGGCAGGATGAGGGTAGCAAGGTCAGACAAACATAACACATAATTGCTTTCGGACACATGCCAGGTCAACATGGTCGAATGGACAACAGCGCGTGCTCTGAAATTTCCGGTGCGCTGATGCTGAGGTAGCCGGTTCAACCCAGTTCACCGATCAGCTAAACTAACATATTGACTACTTGTCCTTGAATTTTTTTTTTCTTTCTGGCATATCTTTTACAGGACATCGCTGTCAACACCAGCATTTTACCGCTGTTGTTGATTTCTTGGCAAGATTACGCTCAGTAGTTTGTCTGAGCGGCCGTCTCACTTATCCCGTAAGTCAACAACGCAGCGAGTACCACTACCAATTGTCATGCTCTGCGTTACCCTACGTGGATAAACGGGATTACGGAGAAAGTCATTTAACCCCTAGGCCAGGGATGTAAATTACAAGTACCTCTGAAGTCGGAGTGGGTTCGCCTTATAGCAAGGGACACTGGTAATGGGGGAAAGGTAATCCACACGCAAACATCAGTCCAGTCCACTCACCAGTAGTGGCAACTACTAGAAGTAGTAGCACGTGTATGGACAACGCTTGAGTTCAAAGCTGGACTCAGGCCGGGACACAAGAGACTGAATAGCCATGAGAACAATGAGCTGAAGATATAGTCTAGGGCAGTGGTTCTCAACCGGTTGGGACCCCCCTCCCCCAGGGGGGAATTTTAGGGTTTCCGGGGTGGGGGGATTAAGATTATCTCAAGATCACGTTAATACAAGAACCGATTACTTGATATTGTTTTTCCCTTCATACTGTACGGTTCTGTACGTCTCACGCTTCAAAATTCAATTTATAAAGTAAGTAGACCCACAAATCATATTTTATGTGGGCGTCAACTTGTTTTAGGATGCACTATTAAATTTAGCTTCCATTATTACGGATACTGTGTAGGGGCGGGGGCGGGATTTTTAGGTAGGAAGTACGAAGGGAGGGGGGGGGGTGATGTTCTGAAAATGTGGTGAAGGGGGGTACGGGCCAAATTTTTAGGTAGGAAATACGAAAGGGGGGGGGGGGGAAATTACGTCCTGAAAATATGGTGAAGGGGTGCACGGGCCAAAAAGGGTTGAGAACCACTGGTCTAGGGCAATGTGTACATGAGGACAACGAGCTGAAAACGCCTGTGTGTTGCCAGGGCCCATAAGGAAAGCGAAGAATAGTAACACTGTTGCCTTCCATGCATGTCGTAAGAGGCGACTAAGGAGGCTTTGGGCTGAGACTTGGTCTACAGTCTATTGGGACTTTCGGTCCCCAACATGGCGGATAGGCATTTAAGCCGTTTAGGCCTCTGGAGTGTTTACGCTTGTGGCTACGGTTTGCATTCGCATTTTCCTCATGTTGGACTGGTAGTGCATGGTTCCATCGCCCCTGCTACTGAGTGAGTGCGTGGCGCGACAGTGTGAGCTGTGAATTTCGCGTGCAGTGCTTTTACATCTGTCCGTGGTTGTTTGTAGCGTGAACAGCATGTTCGGAACGATGGCGGCCGGCTGTTGCCGAACTGACTGGTTTGTCTTTGTGGGATGTGGATTTTAATTCCTAAGAATATTTCGTTAAAATGTCTAGGGGGTATTATTGATTCTCTGGTCACTGGTTAGAATGCAGAGTGATCAGGGATATTTACCACAAATCCCAGAGAAAAGAGTTCAATCCTTGAGACAATGGCATCTGTGTGTAGGTTTCCCTTCCCACTTCATCACCCTTTAAATTAACTATAGTGCTAGAAGGATATTAATTGCTCACAACATATAAACAACCACTTGTTGGACACCACATTTACTTGATGTACACAACACTTTTGGACAAACAGTTCAGGTATTAACTCAAGATCTGCAATTACATATATAGATGTGTAATAAACACTATGCATTTTCAGACAGACATGGGAATGATGTGCAGTATTACAACATAGTACCCAGTGACCCCCCCCCCCCAAAAAAACAAAAACAAAACACACACAAGGTTATTACAAACAACACAACAACCACAAATTGGGTCTACTTTCATTTTCCCTCATAATTAAGGCAAATAATGATCCAAGTACCTAGAACCCAATATATAAACATTGGTTTCTGACCCCTTTTACAATTTACTCATTGTTAAAAATAATGAGTTGGTGCCAAAATATTATACATATATACCATTGGAAAAAACTACTGACCTGTTCCCTTCAGAAAAAAAACAACAACACATAAACAGCATTTTGTATTACTAATTAAACTAATTAATAGTCATTTATCTCCTGGTGTGCGGTTAAGAGTTCATCTTTGCTGTCGATTAGATCCTTTTCCCATTATCTGGGTACCGAATTAATGCACTCAGTTATGTTCTTACTATTTAGTCACTGGTAATTGGCTGGTGCAAATCATACTTTATAATAGAAATTACACACAATCACAAATCCCTCCGCGGGCTAGAATATTCGAGTACTCTGTTGCAGTAGGCTCAGTGTCTTTTTTGAAATTTGGGGCCTCAGGTTGGTCTAACTTTCCGGAATTTCCACTTAAGCTCTGCAGAAGGTACTTTACCATCTCACCATACATGGTGCCAAGTAGACGTCCATTCAGCTGCTCTGCTTTTAATATCAGAATCCCAAGTAGTTCAACAAAGATTTTACACCCACCAAGTCGCGAATCTATAACCCATGGCATTTAGGTTGACATTGGACCAGCAGAGAGTTAGTCGTTATCTAGTCCAGTGTAGAACTTTATTTGACTGAGAGGCATCTCATGGTAGTACCTGTGACTAGGGCCACACTTGATCTATACCTACATATATCCACAGATGAATAAATCCAGCACAGTAACAGGTTTGCAAACAATTGGATGATTCCTCTTGTTGCAGATATAGAGACATTTAGCTGCTTTCATATGGTCTTTTATCTGATGGTGTTCAGGGTTTGGAACCTTGAGGTAATCTGGTTTCGTAGTTATGTTTCAGATGATATGCAGTTTGTACCTTGGTTGTATTGGCTTATGTGGTTCAGTGTCTTCTCCCCATTTGGTTGAGCCAGAACTTAGTGTTGAATAGCTGAATTCCATGTTTGACTGTTGCAGCTGTGAGACATTCTTTCGAAGACTTATCCATTGTTGGATATTAACTTGGTAACCCAACCAACAGTTGACGGGCTTTCACTGTTGCTAGTTTTAGTAACTTGTAGGATTGTCCCATAGTTTCACTGATTGTGCTGAGTGATAAGGCTTATAGGTGATACTTCTCAGACGTAAAGCAGACGATACACTGTTGTCAGTTACTCTGTTGATCTTCATCTTTGTAGATTATTAGATCTTGAAGTCCATCCTGGATATTCCTACTAAAATAGGACTTAATCACTCACCCAGTCAGTTGTCTTCTAATTTATCTGTTGCTCGCTATGGAGCTATTGAGCGCAGCAGTCCATGGGTATTTCTAGATGCAGACTATGGTTAGGACATTCACTTTCTGGCTGTTGACCCAGGATCCAGATTTAGTGATATAGTCCCACCACATTCAACCACCACCTGCTTCTCTTCAATTGGCTTGCAGAGAATGATGATTTTAAAAGGCAAAATACTTTTCCCTACACGGGAAAAGAAACCCCACCCAGGGAACACACGTCTGTTTCCTTTGATTGTCTGCACTCAAAATGGCTACTTTAGTCCTTTGTTTTCCCATCAGTCCCGGTCTTGCCAGGTACGTGAAAAAATTAAAGCCAAATAGATTAAGCTGCCACGGTCAGTCTATCGCTGTTTTATTTTCTCCTACATTAAGTAAGTTACTTAAACAGTAATTGAAAGGGTTTGTTTATTTTTAAGGGAGTCAATGCTTAGGAAAGGGTAGGGACGTTTTTATTATATTACAGTCTTTTCGGTACACGGGTGCATTTTTCAGGAGACTCCTGGGAGTCGTCGCTGGAGCTATGGAGTTAGTGCTTTGTGCGGCGCTTTCGGCTGATCGCCCTGCGAAAAGAGGCCGAGCCATATGGGATGAACTGTATTTTTCGTGGAGGACTTTTGTGTTGGCATTCTGGCGGTGGCATTATGCACTGTTTACATGTGCGGGATATTGGCTTGCCGAGACTCCTGTCTGTTCCAATCTTCATATGGGGCAGTGAGGAGCATTTTGAGTGATGTTCACTGGATCAGGAACGGAGCATTATGGCGACGACCCGTTTGCCGTGAAGTTGGAACCGCGACCAACTAACTAACTAACGAGCTGAAAATATAGTTTAGGGCAATGTGTACATGAGAACAATGAGCTGAAGACATAGTTTAGGTCAATGTGTACACCAGAACAATGAGCTGAAGATTTATTCTAGACAAGCATCTTGAACTATACGAAATATGTTAGAGCCGTTGTGTGAAACAGTTGAAAAAGGTGCATTCTATGGTCTGAATAAACAATCCTGGATGTTAAACTGTAACGATGTCTGCAGGATCCAGAGAAGGCGGCGGAGTTCAGGCAGGAAACAGCAAGCATTGGAGAAATAAGATGATTCCATGTGGACAAGAAGAAAGTGGGGGAGGGGAGGATGTGGAGATGGAGAAGATGAAAGAAAGAAAGTAAGAAAGAAAGAAAGAAAGTAAGAAAGAAAGAAAGAAAGAAAGAAAGAAAGAAAGAAAGAAAGAAAGAAAGAAAGAAAGAAAGAAAGAAAGAAAGAAAGAAAGAAAGAAAGAAAGAAAGAAAGAAAGAAAGAAAGAAATGGCGCAGGGTAGGATGTTGATGGAGAGGAGACGGAAAAAGAAACAATACAGAAAGAAAGAAAGAAAGAAAGAAAGAAAGAAAGAAAGAAAGAAAGAAAGAAAGAAGACCAGCAGCAGCAGCAGCAACAGCAGCAGCAGCAGCTGTAGTAGTAGTAGTAGTAGTAGTAGTAGTAGTAGTAGTAGTAGTAGTAGTAGTAGTAGTAGTAGTAGTAGTAGTAGTAGTAGTAGTAGTAGTAGTAGTAGTAGTAGTAGTAGTAGTTGCAGTAGTAGTAGGAGAACAAGAAGAAAACCAAAAAGAACAAGTAGATTCATTGTTGCTACCCGGTATGGTTACGATTGATCGAATCATTAAAATTCCCTTACAAACACGCTTCAAATTGATGATAATAGATGATAGCAGACGTGTACTGAGAAAGAAAGCACGCTAACGCACAGCAGGGAAGGAGAATGTCACCAAAATCAATAACAGACACAATCAGAGACATAAGATATAATCAATCAATCCAATCAGGCCCAGAACAACCATCCAGGAATTTTTGGGTAGAATATATTGCACATCCGTAGATGATTGCCATTAGCACAAGACTAACAAACGGTGGTATCTGTAAATTTGGAACATTTTCACGAAACGAACGTGCAGTGGTAAAGAAAATGACTTCTTCTTTTTCTTCTTCGTCTTCTTCGTCTTCTTCGTCGTCATCTTCTTCTGCTTCTTCTGCTTATTCTGCTTCTTCTGCTTCTTCTGCTGCTGCTGCTCCTGCTTCTTCTTCTTCTTCTTCTTCTTCTTCTTCTTCTTCTTCTTCTTCTTCTTCTTCTTCTTCTTCTTCTTCTTCTTCTTCTTCTTCTTCTTCTTCTTCTTCTTCTTCTTCTTCTTCTTCTTCTTCTTCTTCTTCTTCTTCTTCTTCTTCGTCTTCTTCATATAGAATGACATGATAGGCATGATCGAAAACTGGCATCAAAATATTAACAACAATACTCTATGTGGAGCGGTGTTTATAGACTTTAGAAAAGCATTCGATATGATAGATCATATTATTCTAATTAAAAACCTATAAACAGTGAAAGTAAGCTTTAATATAGTGACATTAATAAAAATCATTTTTATTAGACAGAAAGCAAGTAATATCACACAATAAATCTTTATCCCAAGCCATTACCATTAATATTGGAGTACCGCAGGGGTCTATACTTGGCCCTCTGTTATTTGCCATTTATATAAATGATCTTTTCTTATATCTTTCGTCGTCCTGCGATCTATTTGCAGACGACTGCGCAGTATATACAAACGCTATTGATTGCAATATGCTAGAATTATCCTTGCAACAGTTAACCGGAGTTATGCAAACCGCATGCAAATTAACATTTCTAAAACAAAATCTATGTTAATTGTAACCAGGCAGAAACTTCACACTCTAAACTCGTAGAGAGCTCTTCAGCTGAACATTGGCAGCACGCCTATTAGAAAGTGTAACCGAGCACAAGGCACTGGGTCTCATCGTTGATCAAAATATAACCTCTAACTCTCATGTTCATGCTCTCGTTAAACAAATAGCCAAACAAGAATACCAACTTGCCAAAATGAAAAATTTCCTTGACGAAAACACTAGAAAGATATTCTATACTTCCCACATACAAAACACATATTGACTATTGCTCCACAATCTGGGATGGATGCTCCAAATCTTTAACAAAACGCTTTTATTCAATCCAGAAAAGGGCAGTGCCGTTTAATTAATGGTGAAAAGTTTACCGACAATTCTAACCTACATAAACGTCTTCAGATACTGCCACTCCACAAACGAATAATTTTTAATAAGGCTAAACTAATTCACAAAATCCTATTTCAAAATGCTCCAAGCTACCTTTGGCCATTTTTTAAATATAACACAAGACATAGTGAACAACTAAATATACTTCATGTCCCTAAACCTAGGATAGACTTATATAAAACAAGCTTAGCATACTCTGCCGCTCAACTATGGAACAATCTTCCACAAGAAATCAAGGACACCACCAATCATTATACATACGTTCGCAACCTGTTTGAACACTACCTCAGTACAGATTACTTCTTCGTCTTCTTCTTCTTCTTCTTCTTCTTCTTCTTATGAGTAGCTTATTGTACTCTTCATGTAAAACAGTCGCTTAAAAGTCGACAGGGTCGACTTCCTTGCACCTGGTTGTTATCCCATATGGCTCAGTCTTTTTTTAAAAATCATTTATTGTTGTGGAGGGAGTAATGCACTCATCATTTCTTGTTGTGGAGGGAGTAAAGCTCTCATCATTTATTGTTGTGGAGGGAGTAAAGCTCTCATCATTCATTGCGCTAGTCACAGGCGCTGGATCTTCAATAACCCCTCCCCAGAACTATAACTGTAACATTGCGGTAATTACTCTGGCTTGTTCGGATTGGTAATATTAATTTCCCGTTTCTTTCTCAGTTTTCCTCTGCCTTGCTAGCAAATAAAATATGCGCCTTAACTTTACAGCTTAGACTGATATCGATCGCTTCACACGTGATTAGGAAGCCGAACGAACAGAAAATATAACTGGGAAGTTCATTACAATGTTTTCCTCGTTGTAAATGGGATTAATGAAAACACAACAAGCTGCGCGATTTATTGCCTGGCACATTTCGTGTGTGTAATCGTTATGAAGTTAAGCTGACAATGTCATGATGGTTCTATGCAGGCATTCCTCTTCTCTACGAGAGGGAAACACTTTCTCCGTGCACTTAGGCCTAGAAAATTCCCCCACCCCCAAGCCAGTGAATAAATGAAAGCTGAAGATTAAATATCGTGGCAATGCAGACACCAGGCCCTAAGCCTTGGTCGGTAACTGGTCTAGTATCGAAGCTCCGACATGCGGACAGTTAGATTATTGCTTTGTTGATCCTGCAGCCTTTGCAGCTTGTCTTGTTCCAGATACATTAGTGTTACCTTTACTCAGGAGTAAACTAAACAAGCCGAGAAAGGGATCATGCTGCACGGGCAACACATGGTCTCTAAATTTAGCCCAGACTGATACGTCCCGTCATAGGTTGTAGTTAGTATTTTTTGAAACACAATGTAACAAACTATCGTCTGTCAAGTAGTGCCAGTAGTGGTGCTCTAGCGTCGATCCATCCTTATAAAAATAGGTACAGGCTCCAGAATGTTCTGACAATTGTCTTAGGAGGAAGCACGCGGGACAGGGGACTGGCCACCCAATCTTATACGTTGGGGCCTAGAGTATATGAAGGCATAAACTTCACACCCGAACGGCAGCATCTGCCACGGAGCTGGCCTTAGATGTGTTTATTACTCACTTGTGGAATTTGTACAGTTGATTGTTATTGACTAGACATAGCGTCTGTGTGAGGTATAGACTATATCATTTAGTTCTTCGATTTCATCATTGCCCCTACCCCGTTCAACGTCAAGGAAACGTTATAGATAGGGTACATCATCGGCTCAGAATGATATACCTGTGATTGAGTTAGCCGCAAAAACAGCTGCCCAATTTTTACCCTCACAGGCTTATTAGTCCGAAGGTGATTGTTGTCCATATGGGGTAACTTACCAAATATATCACATAGTATTTTTCTACTTCTAATTATAGCCCATGCCGTGTGGGTGTGGCTGTCAACAGCCCTTTGTCTCGTGTACTGCCAATCATTTCTGATACCGGTGTCCCTTCATGCCATGATGTCAAACTGTCTAGCATCTTTCCTTCCTGTGCCTGCCTGTCTGCCTGTCTGGTTACCTGTCTCATATCTTTGAAATGTGAATTGTTTTTTTTTTTTATGTTTCGTGTATGTTTACAGCATTTATTTTACAATGTTTGCTGCTTTATTTCAGTGTAAATGTAACATTCATGATAGATAATTGGTGTGCGGAAGATGAGTGTTTATAAATACCGAATGTAAGACCGGCCTATGTGCCCAATTTGTGACCCTTTGAAAATATAGTTCGTTTGTTCGTTCTCTTCCCCCCCCCCCCCCCCCTTTTTTCCATCTTTTCC
>OY992887.1:23725346-23755346 GCA_963921405.1 Cepaea hortensis | reverse complement strand
TCCGTCCGTCCGTCTGTCTGTCTGTCTGTCTGTCTGTCTGTCCGTATGTCTGTCCGTCTGTATATATGTCTGTAAAATATAAATGACGTTAAATAAATAATTATCGTACGACATGACCGATTCAACAGATCCGTTCTTAAAATATTTTAATGAAATTATTTCGATTTTGCCGTCTGGTCGCCCCCTCCAACGGTAAGTCTTCTCCTCGGTATAATTATCTACCTACATACCCACTCGGTGATTATCCCATCTACCTACTAATCAACACATTTATCAATATTATATACAAACAAAAATGCACGCTGACAAACAAAGAGCATCAAACCGAAAGATTCACTCTTACCCGAGACGCAATCAATAATATAATTCCGCATAAATTCCACTGAAAATTTATATCACAGGGATGATAGCAAAAAGAGTTTTCGTTTTTGGAAACACCAAAAGCATCATAGAAATAAACGGTTAACGCCCAAGTTCTTATCGTTTCCCTGCACCTTTAGCAGAACTACTCCGAATGTTTTCAGTCTTCGAAAACAAGCTGAAAGAGATTCCACAATCAGCGCGTGCGAAAGCTGCTAGAGAAGCGAGAGTGAGCAAAATCTGATATTATCTAGCTAGGGGAAAAGGACTTGACTTGAGAAACTGTGTGGGCGCATTTTAGAAGCTTTTGAGATTCTATGCGTGGTAATTTTGATCAGTTGTCTTATACTTTATACTGCGTTTACAAACATGGCAATGCTCTGTTATCTGTTATTATTTATAGGTTCAGAAAAGTGTCATAATTTGAAATCGACCACTGGTTAACGGGAGTGGTGGAAGCTCAGAGGCTAGCACGCTTGCCTGCCTGTCTAATGGTTATATGTTCAAATCCCGCTAGAGGAGGGTTTGTCTTTTTTTTTAATTGGTCAAGCTTCCAGGTCTATACAGCCTAAAATAAGTACAAAAGTTGGGTACCATTTTTAGTTAGTCGACAGATCATCCTCATTGCATATCGAACCATTCAGTCCATAGGTGCTCGGATCCCCTCCTCAGCAAATCCCGCAGCGTGTAGCGGTTAACGACACCAGTTCTGTGTTGGTTTATCAATCTTGCAATCTTCTTTGGCTTCCTGCGTAGTGTTCTTGTTTGGCCATACCTCTTTTAATTTGTTGTTATCGCAGTCTGGCCATGGTTGTGGATTCACAGTCATCACTTGGTTCTCGCAAAAGTCTTACTTCTCGTAGAGCATTCAGAATGTCAGCCTGGTCCATGGCGCGTCCGCCCTCCACAGTAGCCTTACCTGCGAGATTGTCAGCCCGCTCATTTCCTTGTACTCCCGCATGTCCTGGCACGAAGATGAAACTAATCTTTCCAGCCGGGACCGCTCTAGAGACAGCAACCACCCTCTTCGGATCCACCCCATCTCTATCCTCTTGAGGAAGCTCATTGAGTCACTAAAGAAACATGCCCTAGTTAATGTCTTTGTCTCGAGCCATGTTATTGCTTTACTTACTGCCTTGACTAGGGACCATTTTTACCCACCTTTATGCGTTTTCGGCCTATATTGTGCTAGCCTCTATCTTAATAGACCAATCGAAATTTCTCCGTGGCGAAGGCGTTACGGACGCGGTTCGTAATCCCGCTTACCCGCCTTCGAAACACACCTGCGCGCGATTTGGCAGCAGACCGCGTTGCGCTGGGTTTTAACGTGTTGGTATTGGAGCCGGCCGTTCAGACTGCAATGGCAAACTACTGAACGTAAACTTTACAAAACATCAACAACAGCAGTAAAATGCTGGTGTTGACAGCGATGTCCTGTAAAAAGGATATGGAAAAAAAATTTTAAAAACTCGGCAATCGGGGTATGATGTGGTCAATATTTCAACGGTGGTCTTTATTTCCCAAGAATTTCCTGGTAACAATTTTCAGTTGGGTCGACCTGGAGACCACGCCAATGTAAACAATCCATCTCCAGGCGACTTCGAAACTACGACCACTGTTCATATATTTATGTACGTTTATTAGGATTGTTCGGCTCTCTTTGAACTCGAGCGTAGTATGCGCAAGTGCTACTATAGGGTGTATTTTTAATGACTGTGCAGTGTTTGACAATATTGCCGGTTCAAGTTTTGTATTCACCCTCTGTAAAGTTCATGCAACATTATAGGTAAATACAAAACTTGGACCGGCAATATTTTCAAACACTGCAAAGGCATTAAAAATACACTCTACTACTACTAGTAATTGCTATTACTGGTCAGTGCATTGGACTGACTTCACGCGCAGGTTAGCTTTCCTAATTGCCAGTGTCCCTCGCCATCAGATGAATCCCCTCCGACTTGTGGGATACTTTTTTGAGATCGTTAACTTTAAACTCAAGCGTAGTTCATACCCGTGCTACTACTTCTAGTGTACTGGGCTGATTTTTGCGTGTGGAGTTCCTTTCCCTGTTACCAGTGTCCCTGGCTATCGACTTCTGAGGTACTTGTAATTTACATCCCCAAGTCAAGGACGAGAAGTCAACATTTTAGTCCAACTGTCCGGTGTTTAAGAGCGAGCACTCTTATTCATTCGCGACGCTGATCTACTCTGAAGTACTTGAGATTTACGTCCCCAAGGCAAGGACATCGGGACTTAATGAACATTTCTCATGAATATTTTAATCCAAGAACTGATCGACGTGTGGGACGAACCAACTTCCTCGCGTCAGTATAGACAGTTTCAGCTCGTGAAATCCCTCAGCCAGCCGACCTCCGTATCAGCTTCTCTTTGTGGGGTGTGTACTGACCAAAGTTTACTAGCCGCATCGTCAGTTCTGTAGCCTGTAATCTTGTAAAGCAAGTTCTCGTTCCACTTTGATTTATACAGAAATTGTCTAGTGCGTCATCTAATTTATACTTTCTTCTTCTGCGGAGAAACTTAGACGCCAACACCAGTTGGCAAGACGTATGATGATGATGTTGAGTCCCATACTTGTTTATTCCTTGGAAAGAGACTAAAGCACTAGTGAAGTTATCCATGCGCAGTCAAGGCCATCCAGTACAAACTACACTAGATCGATATCGACAATAAGACCGGGAATTTTCTCCTTCACGTGGTTTTTGTGAAGGCAGTTGGGAGTTGTTATGTTTTTCTTGTAATATAGGGTGTATTTTGAATAACTGTGCAGTGTTTGAAAATAATACCGGTCGAAGTTTTGTATTTACCTATTATGTTGCATGAACTATACAGAGGGTGAATACAAAACTTGGACCGGCAATATTTTAAAACACTGCACAGTCATTAAAAATACACCCTATAATATAATTGGCAGAGCTTTCCTAAAGCTGGCAGTCGACGTGGCTGAAAGAATCAGAACGTTCTAGCTCTTAAACTTCCGATGCGATGACGGCGGGTTAGAAATCAACCCCAGCAATGGTCAGTTGGACTCAAACGTTATCTTATCACTCAGAAAGGAATGTTAAACTACTAAACGTAAAATTGCTCACTACATCAAGCTGGGGTTGGGACTGATCGCTGCGTCCCGGAGAGGACCTATCAATCAAACTGCCCAAATAAACACACACAGTAGTGTTTGGCGCTCATAGTAGGAGAAGAACGAAGTATAAATTAGATGATACACTAGACAATTTCTGTATAAATCAAATTAACACACACAGTATTGTTTGGCGCTCATAGTAGGAGAAGAAGGAAGTATAAATTAGATGATACACTAGACAATTTCTGTATAAATCAAATTAACACACACAGTATTGTTTGGCGCGCATAGTAGGAGAAGAAGGAAGTATAAATTAGATGACCCCCCCCCCCCCCCCCGCGCTTCCATCCTGTTTCAGGGTATTGCGGTCAACATCAGCATCTTTCAGCTGCATGTTGATTCCTAGGCTAGATTACGCTCATCAGCACGCCACGACTTATTGGTGTGCAGACTGATGGTTCCTCGCCGTGCAAGTAGATACTCTTCGACTTTGGAAGAATCAGCGATCCTACTACGTTAGCCAGGACCCCGAAGGGACCTGTTGCCCAGGACGCACGACTAGGACGTGCTAGTAGGTCTTGGCCAGTATAGAACCTGGTCCTGGTGCCTTCGAAACACCTCTGCGTCCCATTTTGGGTATTATTTCTCGAATTATCTCTCTTTGATATGTAGACTCCGCGCTGATGTGGTTTGAGCGTCCGGTTGAGTCTTGTCCGGAGATGTGAGCATCGTTTATACAGTGTTGACACCGTTGGGACTAGGTTCTAACTTGCTGTGGGCTTCCCTTACCACCACCAGTGTCGCTACCCATTCTGGGGATTTGATATTGAAACCAAGCGTTGGTTTTGACCGATTTTCATCAGATAATGGCTGTTCGAACAAATCTCATATAAACTGAAATCGCTCCCTAAATATCCTCTCTCGTGCCTTCCGACTTTTCTTCCTATTCCCACAGAATCATTCTGCCCAGCAGTAGACACTTACTTTTGCGGTTCTGCCACACCTGGCGCAAGCCTTTTTAATCACTCTCACTGGCTGTCTTGAACTATTTTCGCGCGATTTTCCTTTGCTTTCTCACTTCCTTAATTAAATTTTGCCACCTAGCTGCAGTCGCTAAGTCTTATGCGAGATGGCGTCTTATCTCCTTTCATTGCCTCAAAATTCACACAGACAGTGAAGATAAACAGTCTCTCAGAACTCCCCTATTTTATTTTCAAACTGCATATACATGAGCCCAGTTTCCAGCAACTTGGGACAATGTGCAGTCAAGTCTTTCCCATCCTGCCCATTGCTTTTACTCCCCAGGACATTTCCTAATACGCATTGGAAGCTTGGGCCACATGGGAAGCTAGCTAAACTTTCTATTTAAATACCAAGTCTCAATGGGGGTCCGAACGGGCCGGCATCCAGGCGTGCTGGCGACTGCATTCTCCGGCGACCTTGTTTCATATGTAACAAAACAAAACAGGAATATAGGAGAGACAATATTACGTGAAACTGTGAGGATGAAACAGGCAGTTTTATCAATACACGCCAAAAACATGTTCGATTATTTGTTTTCACACACTACTAAACACTATCGACAAGAGTATGTGAAAATTTTAATGGACGGATAGGGGATCGATAGGTTTAAGTATGTTTAATGTTTCATTTATTGGTTGCGTGCAGACAGTACTGACAATTTTAGAGTTGCCGTGATACTTAGTTGTTTTTGCTGTATTTGTAACATAACTAGTGTAATGTTTAAGCTTCTTTGCAAAATAACATCTAACTGTCTGTTTTAATAGTGTCTTTAGGATGAAAATGACCAGAAATTGTGGGAAATTCTTATCGATTGCATGCTTTATAGTTCTCGTGTACTTATCCTACCTATGGGCCACTCAGTTTGTTGATAAAGGAACAATCACTTAATCACTTACAAAAAGCTGATATCGTCTGCTAGATATTTTCAACATGGCGAATGGAGATTAGAACAAATTTTGGGGGGACGTGAAGATATGGTGATGAATGGAGCTGATTTCGGTGATAATGATACTGATAGTAGCGAAAATGAAGAACATCTTTATAATGATAAGTGGGGTGGCTGGAATGAAACCGAGAAAGACAAATCTACAGCATCTGACAGCGGTGAAAAGCAAAGTTTATCTCTGGAAGCAAGCGGGCCAAAAACAAGGTGAATTCTACTTTAAAATTGTTAACGTTAAGTTTGTTCAATTAGAACGCATCTAAGTTGCATGTGTATTTATTATTTACATCATATAACTTAGTATCTTACACACACACACACACACACACACACACACACACACACACATACACACACACATACATACACACACGCACACACAAACTCTCTCTCTTATACACACACACTCACTCACCCACACACACACCCACACACACACAACCACACACCAACACGCCCACACATCAACACTCACTCACTTACTCACTCACTCACTCACACACACCCACCCACACACACAGGCACGCATGCACGCACGCAAGCACGCACACACTCACTCACCCACACACAGCCACACACACACAACCACACACCAACACGCCCACACATCAACACTCACTCACTCACTCATTCGCACACTCACTCACTCACACACACCCACCCACACACACAGGCACGCATGCACGCACACAAGCACGCACACACTCACTCACACTCACACACCTACACACACGCCCACATGCCCACACACCCACACACACTGACTCACTCACACTCACACACCCACACCCACACACCCGCACCCACACCCAAACACACTAAAATGCCCCGTAGCCAGAATCTGGTGCTGGTATGTGAAGTGTAAGGAACATCACATTTTCAGACCTGAGTGCACAAATGGATAGGTTGCTAAATTTTTCCTCCCGTAGAGGACTGCGAGCCCAGACATTTAACCCTCGACCGACTACATCTTTGCCATTGTCGCGCAATTTCCAACTTTGTTGCTAAGCGCCCACTTAGTTAAGTTAAACTCTAGATTTATGTTCTTAAATACTGTTTATTTCACTTCAGTGTCAGAGTAGTTTCGGTGTGTGACATGTAAATTAACACTGTGACTGTTTTGTTAGTAAATAATAGAAAGTAAAAAACACGAAGTATAAGGTTTCATGTTCGGAGCAGCTGAGATATGTACCAAATTTATTATTATTATGTTTTCTTTTCATGGAAACATAAACGATCAAATACAGAGGTTCTAGAAAAACTGGGAATGAAAAGAGATTTGATGAAAGAAATAAAAAATAGAGGCAAGTGAAATATTTCTACCACTTTAAAAAACATAACACTCTTATAAAAACCATACTGGATGGCAAGGTTGAGAGCAAGCGAGCAAGAGGTAGACAACGATACAAGTGGAAAGATAAAATCAAGAGATGAACATCAGCCTGACAGAATGTACAGCCAGGGCGAGAGACAAACAATGTTGGAGATACATTGCAGCCAACCTTCATTGTGGAGATGGCACTTGATTTATTGACAGATGTTTTTTTGTTTTTTCATGCCTCTTATTGTCATATCCGTGGTGTGTATGTAGTTATGTCTTTTTCTTGTTGTTTATTGATGAAGGCTGTGGCCGCACGGTCCACCGTTTTCGGTAATTGCATGTTGTATAGATGCCTTGCCGGTCTCTCTGTCTGAGGGGTTCAACACTTTCTCCGTAATCCCGTTTATCACGCAGAGTCTCGTGGCGGGCGAGAGCTGGAGGCGGTTCGACCCCCGCTGGTGACTTGCGGGATACTGAGCCGGCCGCTCAGAAAGCAATGGCAAACTACTGAGCGTAATCTTGCCAAGAAATCAACCGACAGCTGGAAGATGCTGCTGTTGACAGCGATGTCCTGTAAAGGATATGCGGGAAAAAAAAATAGATGCCTTACACTTCATGTTTATCTATTATGTACATTTCCACAGCTTTGCTGCAGTTTCAGTAAACCAGCCTACCCATAATCCCGGCCAATCCGCGTGCGATGTGCTGGATCTTGACTTAGTTACATTATAATATGTCTCTCCGTGGATATCAAGTTCCAGTTCCGGTATTACACAACCTGCTGGTTTCTAAGCTTTGACGTGGGAAGAAGAGCTCCGCAGCAAGGTCTCCATGGAAACGGTACTTCGGTACCAGGCCAAGAAGAGTGTCTCTACACCAACCTCATTTCAACTGATGCCAGCCCATTTTAGTGCTCAAATGATATGAAGAGCAATGTATTGTACTTAAGAGTTGAAACTCAATTTCTCAGAAAATTCACCAGCCATCAAATGTACGTATGTATGTATACCCAGTGTACGCTATGAGAAGACATAAACAAGAGAACTTCATAATAACAGGCAATATTGGGGGGAGGGGGATAACAAGGGGAAGACAGAGAAGTAAATACCTGGATGGCTTGGTCACGTGGCATAATCGAGACAAAAACACAGAGCTGACCCGCAACTCTGGCGATTGTGTGAGTTTGAGAAACATGACCGCTTATCAGCATGGCACATAATTATGATGATACCGAATGTTTAAAAAAAATTAAAAAACTAATAATATGCCTCTTTGACTTCTACTCTGCAGTAATATGTAGGCTTGTGTGTACCAAAGACCCCCAACAATTATGTTGACGGTACCTAGTTTATGGTAGTGTCTTCCAGCCTAACTAGGTATCGAGACCCTCCTAAAAAGACACCAAATATAATCTGCTGCCTTGTCGATAGTCGGGGGAAAGCCAAAGGCCGTTGAGGGAAACCACGAAAGAAATACTTGTCAAAATTAAGTATACTTGACCAAAGGCTTTGCGAAAGAGTGAATTTCAACTTATTCTTTTTGATAAAGCAATAATCCCCTGCTCTTACCAGTTTCTTCATAAACTGCTAGATTTTGCACATTTTATTTCTTCTTGTTCTGGCTTTATTCCCCTATTGGGGTATAAGTCCTCAACCAAACCACGCCATAACATCTTTTGCTATCTTTTGAAGTTTCCTCCATTCCCTCCCTATAAAGGGTGTATTTTTAATGATTGTGCGGTGTTTGAAAATATTGCCGGCCCAAGTTTTGTATTCACCCTCTGTAAAGTCCATGCAACATAATAGGTAAATACAAAACTTGAACCGGCAATATTTTCAAACACTGAACAGTCATTAAAAATACACCCTATATTATTCATATCTGGTGTAAAAAAATTTTCACCGTGTGTTTGTCGGTTTCCCGCTAATGCATTTGTCTTGTGGGTTCCAGACAAGAGAGTGTCTGGTTATATTGTCCTCATGTTTTCTCAGTGTGTGTCCCATCCAGTGCCAGCGCTTTTCTTCATCTCTTGGTTCACTGGGATTTGTTTAGTTGTCTCCGTGATCTCTACATTGGTAATTCTGTCATACAATGGTTGCCAACGAGCCCTTTCTGATGTAACTAGGGGTATTGAGATGCGGCTACGTTGACACTCTTTAGGAATTACACACTGATACACCGTGAACACAACTCGTCACCACCGAGTGATAGAATGGCATCATGTATTGTTTCTATGCGACACAATCACTGGGATATTCAAAGGTACATGTACACCCACGACATTTGTTTACACACTGATTGTAGTACGTCCTGCTATCCAGGCTATCTAATCAACTACAATGGTCTACACATACACTCTTCTACCCTACTTACAGTCCTGTTACATATCGTCGCATGGCGCCTACATTCACAGGCCGGCAACCTCTACACACGGCACACCACTCGACTCCGTGCTGTAACATGCCCACCCGCCTGGTCGCGGCAACGCTGTTCTCATCCATTGGTACACGCTTGAAATATCTAGCGTACACTCAGTTACTTGCCGTCGACGATTCTCGGCGTTTCATCGCCACAGGGAATATTCAGTTCTCAGCCGACACACTTCTCTGCTTTCGTGATCTGTCCGTGATGGCTTCCAAACTCCGACTGACTCCCTTTGTCCGTGGCCCTTCTCGACCCTTCTTATCACGTGGCCTAATCCTTGCAATTCTATTGGCCCTTACGAATACCCGCTCCCCCGGTGTATTCTTTTCCTCTGATCGCCCATGACAATTTATCCTATCGTTTCACAGTAATTTACTCAACCAGACTTGACTTAACCAGACTCATGGCATATGCCCACCGCAATTTCAAAAATGTTCTACATTTTTGGGTTCTTCCTTATCTCTACACTTGACATGAGTCAGCTTGGTCGC
This sequence comes from Cepaea hortensis, assembly GCA_963921405.1. NCBI lineage: Eukaryota > Metazoa > Mollusca > Gastropoda > Stylommatophora > Helicidae > Cepaea > Cepaea hortensis. The sequence goes on along the minus strand of OY992887.1, from coordinate 23,745,687 downwards.
ACATGCCTGTCCACTGGTCGCACATATCTGTCTACTGCCTCATGCCTTAGAGCTTGCTTCTCAGATACCTTTAACTTCCCTCTGTTACGTTGATATCCTGCTATACCTTCACACAAATTATAATGTCGGACACGAATATCCGTCTATTCCCAAATAGACCTCGTGTGGCCTCAACCCCCTTTGTGTTCGGCAAGTTGAAGACCAACCTACTATGAGTCCCAATGTCCCACCCCGGACATTCCCATAAGGTTCCTCATTTATACCTCGGTATAAGCAACTGACACCCTCCCCAGCCCTTAAGCCCTGGGTGCAGGAACGTGTGTATTGCAGACATATCAATTTCACCCATATTTTATTTAAGCTCTATCTTGCTCCTGAGTAGTCCATGCTACGACTTTGGATCTCTTTGGTGCGGGTACCTATGACTCTTGTATTTGTCTTGTCAACGTGTGTGCGTGGTCGGCTGCCATTAGTTACTTGTGCTCTATGGCTATCTATTCCCTTCATTTGCCTTATGTTTATGCCTGGTGTTCTTACTCCCAACCTTTTCCTTGTAGTGTTCCTAATACCATGACTCTTATATACCTTTATATACATCTACTGCCATGCCGAAGTGCTACATGTTGAAATATTATATGTACACAGTACTACCACTTGGTACTATTATCAATGGTACTACTAATAATCCTACTATACTATCCTTGTATCCTTTCCTTCAATTTCACTTGCACTCTGTTCTCTCTCTCTCTCATTCCCTCTCTTCATCCTTTCATCGTTTGTCTCTCTCTCTCTCTCTCTCTCTCTCTCTCTCTCTCTCTCTCTCTCTCTCTCTCTCTCTTTTTTTTTTTTTTTTTTTTTTTTTTAAACAATAGTGTTTCATTTTTTTTATTATGTACTCTGTCTCCCAACCCGCATACTACAATACTACATACTACTATCCAAATGCTCCATCTATGCCTGTACGCTTCCTGTATACTGTTGTGCACGTATCCAGGTTGTGTTCAAATTGATTCTCATTCGCACAAGTTCCTGCTCTCAGTCTTCTCGTCCCCTTTCTCTCACTTCACTGTCACTCAACCTATTCTTATGTTATGTACATGTTACCACCATCAGCTAAATTTCTCCTACCAATTGTACATGTCTGTCTCTCCAATATACAATATTGTCATAAAACCTGAATAATATATACAATTGGACTCACATGTAATATTGCAAGCACTAGTCAAACTTTCACTCGCCCATCATTATCATTTTTGTGACATCAATATGTATCATTGGTAGTAGTGTCTCAGTTACCTTCTTCTTCTTTTTGCTTTTAAGTTATGGGTATCCTCTGTGATGTATCGTGGTTTTAGACCCACTGTCAACCTTCCTGCTTTCGCAGATGTCGTTTCTACCAACCTCTCATCTTACCTGTCCTGTGTTACCATCAGGTACTAGTACAATCAATAATGTTACAATTACATGCATACTGTTTATGAATCTACATGGCATGATGATTATGATCGTAAGAATGTATTGATGTTTATGTATGTACTTATCAGCCATTACATGATATTATTTATCTGTCTATATGTATTATGAGTTTTGTTTATTGAATGATAGTGAATGTTATTAACTATTACTCCCTTGGTTGGTTCTGGCGGGTATATGTCTTCGCTGACTGTATCTTTTACCAATCAGATTCCCAATCTTCACTTGCGTCTGTCTGTCTCAGCCTCTTCAGTCAGCTAGTGAGGTAACATCTTTGAGGTACCTTCGACACTATCTCTTCTGCTCAGTCATTTACACCTCTTAACTATCTGAAATTAGTAACAGCCTTGGGTGTATATATCCATACATCCATATGCACATTTACATCTTTACACATTTGCAATTGTATATTATATTACTGCAATCATATATCTAACATTTATGCAATCTGTACAGTACCTACAATATACATATCTATACTTACATTCTATCACAGTAATTACATGTCAATTCGTTCATGTATTTCTAATGTCTTTATATAGTCTACTCAGTACATCTGCAAGGTTGTTATCTTTGCCTGGTATGTGGCAAATATCAAAGTCATAGTCCTGCAGAAGTAAGGACCACCTGTGTATCCGAGAGTTTTTTGGATGGCCCTCTTTGAATACCTTTAATGGTTTATTGTCAGACATTACAATGAACTTTTTCCCCAACAAATATTTGGAGAATTTCTTAACACTTTCAACTAGCGCTAAGGCTTCTAGTTCCGTGATGGAATAGTTCCTTTGGGTGTCTGTAAGTTTCCTACTATAGTAGAGTATGGGGTGTAATTGTCCATGATGGTACTGTAGCAGGATAGCAGAGATTGCGTAGGAGCTTGCATCAATTTGGAGAATGAAGTCTTTTGAGATATCTGGCAGTTTTAAGATAGGTTGTCTACTGAAGAGTGTCTGAATTTCCTCCAATAGTCTGCTGTGTTTGTCTGTCCAGTTTACCTTTGTCGGTTGACCTTTCTTCGGTAGTTCGGAGAAAGTTGCAGTCATCTCGGCGAAGTTCGGTATGAACTTCTGATAATAATTAATAAGCCCTAAAACGCTCCTAACCTCTTTCTTGGTGGTGGGAGCTTTAATTTGCAAAATCTTTGTAACCACAGTCGGGTCGGTTTTCCGAAACCCGTTGGAGATTCTGTGTCCAAGGAACTGCACTTCCAAATACCCTATCTCGACCTTACTGGGCTTAGCTTTCAGCCCATGGTCTTGTATTCTCTGAAACACCTGCTCCATGACCTCGGTGTGTTTATCTATATTCGTAGTATGGATGCATATATCGTCCATATACGTGGCTACATTTCCAATGCCTTGCAGTAGCCTGCGCATCATTCGCATGAATGTGCTTGGTGCGTTCTGTAAACCAAAAGGCATATAGGCCCATTCATAAAGGCCTAACGGCGTAGCGAAAGCCGTGATATGCATGGACTTTTCTTCCATAGGGATTTGCCAGTATCCCTTGGTTAAATCGATTTTGGAGAAAATTTGTGATTTGGCCATGCCGTCTATGAGATCGTCGATGTTTCGCATGGGTTCCGCATCTAAGAGGGTTAATGCGTTGATCTTTCTTTAGTCAACGCATATCCTCAGGGTGTTATCTTTTTTCTTTACTATGACCAAAGGTGAGCAGTAATTTGAAGTGGATTTCCTAATGATACCACACTGGTCAAGGTCAGATATTTCAGATGTTATTTTCTCAAAGAAGTGGACCGGAATAGGATACGGTTTCACCCTTACTGGCACATTAGATAATAGGGTGATTTTATGAGTTATGATATCAGTGCTTCCAGGTTTGTTGGAAAATGTGTGTCTAAATTTAACAATAGACCTTTCCAGTTTGGCTTTGTCTTGTTTTCCTAATTCCGGGTTCAGCTGTATTCCTCTCCAGCTGTCATCGTCTCTAACGTCAGGTGTTGGAATTTCATCCCCCACCGCGTCGTTTTGCTGTTCATTAATGACCCCGCATCCAGAGGCAGGTCTAAGACTTTCACCTTCTTCTACTGTTACTGTCTTGTCCGTCTTTCTGTCTACGAACGGTTTCAGCATATTGATGTGGTAGATCTTTTTCTTATTGCCCACCTGTACCTGATAATCTACATCACTAATTCTCTGCAATACTTGGAATGGTCCCTGCCATGATACAATGAGGGAATCTCTGGGGTCTGGGAGGAGCAACAAGACTTTATCTTCTTCTTTCAAGACTAATGTCTTGGCCTTCCGGTTGTCATACTGTCTATATTTCTGTCCAGCGATCTGCAGTGCCTCTTTTGCTACTTGACATGCTGTGACTACTTTCTGCCTTAGGCTTATCACCATGTCGTATGCCTCCCTTTTCAGGGAGTCATGTATTTTGCCTGTGAGCAGTTCATTCCACAGTAGCAATGGACCCCTTGGGTTTGCCCCGTATACTAACTCGAATGGGGAGAATCCTGTGCTCGCTTGTGGTACCTCTCGGTATGCGAACAGCACTGCAGGGAGCATCACATCCCAGTCTTTTGGGCGTTCCGCCGTGACTTTGGCTAGAGTACGTTTTAGTACCCCATTAAAGTTCTCATTTACTCCGTTGGTCATCGGATGGTATGGGGAGCTGAATGATTGCTTTATCCCCATTAACTTCATTACGCACTGTGTGGCTTCTGAGATGAACTGGGTACCCCTATCTGATAGGATGCATGATGGGAATCCTATTCTGCTGAATATAAGGAGGAATGCTTCTACGATGGATCTAGATGATATGGATTTCAGGGGAACCGCCTCTGGCCATCGTGTGCATAGGCCAATCATCGTTAGGATGTACCTATTCCCTCGGTCCGTTGTCGTATTGAGGGGTCCCACAATGTCGACAGCTATCTTTTCGAATGGTCTAGAAGCCAAGTCCGTTTCCTGGATTTTAGCCTTTGGATGCCTTCCTTTTTGTGAAGTTCGCTGGCACAGTTCACATGAACGGACATAGCTTCTGACATCCTTACAATAGCCTGGCCAGTAGAACTGAGATAATAATCTCTGTCTCGTCCTGGCCATCCCCATATGGCCTGCAAATGGGGAGTCGTGCGCTAATTTTAGCGCGTTGCTGCGATGATGTAACGGCAGCACGGTTTGTGTGAGAAGCGTTGCCCCTTTGCTATACTCTCTCGTGAGGATGTTCTTATCAATTACGAATGACCACTTACTCTCTTTAGATTGTTTAGGTGGGCGGTTTGCCCGCTGAAAACACGTTCGCAGTGTCTTGTCATCTCTTTGTTGTTTTGCAAAGTCGTCGGTTTGGATGTCTGGGACCAGTCCATTGTCTGTTTGTTCAGCCCGAGGTATGGCCACGTTATCTTCTTCTTTGTCTTTCTAAGCCTGCTGTCTGGTAATCGCATTGCCATATGCCTTACTATAATCCCATGTCCGGGCTTCCTCTTCCGTACAATCTTTTGCCCCCGGTATGTTACCTATCATAAGGCCTGCACATGGGTTTGGTAATACCGCCACTCGTATTCTCCCTTCATAGTATGGGCAGGATATATGAACCCATGCTATAGCATACTTTTCCTTTGTGCCGCCGAAGGTACGGCATGTCACACTATCTCCCGTGTATTCACTGTTCAGTACCAGACTCCGATCCACACCTACTATAGACGCCCCAGTATCTCTAACGCAGGTTGTCATCTTTCCGTTCACGAGTGCTTTGTGGACTTTCAAGGACCCATTGTGAATGTTGGTCGCATTCGCCTCTCTTGCAGGCACTGCGTGCCTACACGTGGGGTTACTGAACTCTTGTCTCTTATTCACGTCAGTCGCTATGTCCCCTACATTTGTCTTTTGGTCATGTTCTTCTTTAGTCAGCCGTCTCAGTCTACACTCTCTGGCTACGTGGCCCCGACTGTTACAGACCCAACATTTTCGACTGTTTACGTAGTCTGCGTACCTCTCGACTCTATTAGAAGGACAGTTTCTGATGTACGAGTCGTACCTAGGGTTTCTATTTCCTATATCAACAGCCCCATGTTGGCGCCCACAATATGTACATTCACTTACTCGCTTTGATCGAGCTACCGTAGCTGATCTCTGTAGGGTCGGTCTATATTGAGTAGTTTGGTGATCTCTACTCTTGGGTCTATTCTGTTGGTCTTTACCTTGGTTATCATTACGTTTCTGAAGATCTGTACTAAGCTCTTTCACTGTCAACCCACATCTCCCACCTAAAGTTATGAAATCTGTTCGATGATCTCTACTCTTGGGTCTGTTCTGCTGGTCTTTACCTTGGTTATCATTCCGTTTCTGAAGTTCTGTCTTAAGCTCTGTCACTGTCAGCCCACATCTCACACCTAAATCTATGAAATCCGACCATGTTGGCATGGTTATATGATGTATCTACTGAGTGATATATCTATTACTATCTGTACACGCAGTCAATGTTGCTGCTGATCTTGTTTTGTTAACCTGTAACCTGGAACAAAAGAGGTTCTCTAACTAACATCATCCCCGTGGGAGAACAATCTAATTCGTCAGGCTGATCACACCATATCATACAAAGATGCCTGGTAGCTCTCTGTAATTGAGCAGTACACATAGAAAATTAATTAGAATTAACTTGCCCTGTATATATCCAGCGATGATGTTTCCAGTGGCTTGATCCCGATACTCAGTTCACTTCCGCTTGCTTCCGGGCTTGATCCAAATCAGCGTGGCCGTCCCCGTTTCACTCACAGGTCGACAAGGATACACTTGGTCGTCAGGTGCAGCTCCACATCAATGGTGTAGATACCACATAGTGTACTACTCACTGTCCTGGAACACATTTCTGGAACAGATACTAGTTTTGACATAATTAGTCTATGCCGGCATTCTAATGCATGCAGCCCCCCGAATACGGCTTCACACTGTTATTCTTGTGGCAAGATGCCATAATGTTTCTGTATTTCTATTTTCCGGGATTTCCTAATATTAAAGTGTTGTCGCTCATGCACCACGCCAAGTTAATCAGAAATTATAACGTTGAGTGTCGACGTATGTTCCGTTGTTTGTATTGCTGCTACTCATCTTCTTAGCTTTCGCAGAATTGGCGGCTGACTGCTCCATTGTACTTTGCAACATGAATGCTAACTTCTATGATGATACCTCACTTTGAAACCATCACCTGAATCAAGTTGCCCCCTATTCTTACTTATGCTTTTCAATGTTGTTTAATACAACCGATTACTTTCCTGCGCTGTTGAACCTCGCTCACTGCGAGTTACTTTCTTGTACATAAGCTCAACCGTCCTATGTTCAACACCTAGCCATGGTTTTCTGTTATCTATAATTAATGCGCTTGTACTATTATCTTGTTGGTGTACATAGCCTTAACTGTTTATGGTTTATTGAAAAATCTGTAGCTGACAATACATACATACTTGTTCACTACCATGATAAGCATTGCCTCAATTTTGCCGAGTTCTTTTGAAGGACGAATGCCCCCAAGTTGCCAACGAGCCCTTTCTGACGTAACTAGGGGTATTGAGATGCGGCTACGTTGACACTCTTTAGGAATTACACACTGATACACCGTGAACACAACTCGTCACCGCCGAGTGATAGAATGGCATCATGTATTGTTTCTATGCGACACAATCACTGGGATATTCAAAGGTACATGTACACCCACGACATTTGTTTACACACTGATTGTAGTACGTCCTGCTATCCAGGCTATCTAATCAACTACAATGGTCTACACATACACTCTTCTACCCTACTTACAGTCCTGTTACATATCGTCGCATGGCGCCTACATTCACAGGCCGGCAACCTCTGCACACGGCACACCACTCGACTCCGTGCTGTAACATGTCCACCCGCCTGGTCGCGGCAACGCTGTTCTCATCCATCGGTACACGCTTGAAATATCTAGCGTACACTCAGTTACTTGCCGTCGACGATTCTCGGCGTTTCATCGCCACAGGGGATATTCAGTTCTCAGCCGACACACTTCTCTGCTTTCGTGATCTGTCCGTGATGGCTTCCCAACTCCGACTGACTCCCTTTGTCCGTGGCCCTTCTCGACCCTTCTTATCACGTGGCCTAATCCTTGCAATTCTATTGGCCCTTACGAATACCCGCTCCCCCGGTGTATTCTTTTCCTCTGATCGCCCATGACAATTTATCCTATCGTTTCACAGTAATTTACTCAACCAGACTTGACTTAACCAGACTCATGGCAATGGTATTCCCACTATCCTGCACACATTTTTTTGTTACTTTCCATCTATAGATTACCATCAGAGGTCAATAAGAAAGTCATGAAGATCTTAGACTTTAACCACCGCACGTGCTGTCCCTTGAACTACTCATTCCACAACTGCGAGTACTCAGCCTGCGAGTTCACAGACAAGCCTGGAGAAGCTAACCTAGTGATTTAATGGGGCACGTCTCAAACTTCTAGAGCTGCCTCCTCGACATGAAGGACAGTTGTGAGTAGACAACATTGAACCTTATTGTTTTATTTACAGACAATGTTGATTCTTATTATTTTATTTGCAGACAATGTTGATTCTTATTATTTTATTTTATTTACGGATAATGTTGATTCTTATTATTTTATTTACAATGTTGATTCTTATTATTTTATTAACGGACAATGTTGATTCTTATTATTTTATTTACAGACAATGTTGATTCTTATTATTTTATTTACAGACAATGCTGATTCTTATTATTTTATTAACGGACAATGTTGATTCTTATTATTTTATTTACAGACAATGTTGATTCTTATTATTTTATTTACAGACAATGTTGATTCTTATTATTTTATTAACGGACAATGTTGATTCTTATTATATTATTTATAGACAATGTTGATTCTTATTATTTTAGTTAGTTAGTTAGTCGAGGTTCCAACTTCACGGCAACGGGTCGTCCCCATAATGCTCCGTTCCTGTGCCAGTGAATATCACACAAAATGCTCTCCACTCCAATTCTTATTATTTTATTCACCGACAATGTTGATTCTTATTATTTTATCTACAGACAATGCTGAGTCTTATTATATTTAATCATGGACATTTATTTGTGAGACGCATCATTTATATTGATGGACATTTGTGATTCATATAATCTTATATATATAAAAAAGGATGTGCGTATCTCTGTCCGTATGTCCTTTATACGCTCGCGAACGGCCCATCCGATTGAGATGAAATTTTCTACACGCCTTCCTTTCATTCCAGAGATGCCAACTGTCGTATTTTTTTTTTCTTCTTCCTCCTCCTCCCTCCTCCCTCCTCCCCCTCCCAAAATACGTACGTCCAGGAAATGGTCTTCTACATAGACACTTCTCTCTGAGGTCCGCGATAACATCGGGAACGAGAACTTATATGACTACTTATATAAATTAAATGAGATGTTTCACACCAGGAGCTGGGCGATGTCGGGCCGGGTCAGACAGACAGACAGACAGACAGACAGACAGATAGTCGGTAACGGGAACGGGAACTTATATGACTACTTATATGAATTAAATGAGATGCTCCCCACCAGGGTCTGGGCGAAGCCGGGCAGGGTCAGCTAGTTACTTATATTTATCAACAGCTTTCTTATTTGCATATGCAGACAATTGCGAGTTATATAAACAGCAAAAGTTACAGATCCTTTGTCCCACATTTAGCAGCAATGAGCATGTGGTGCTACACCCATATATTTATATAGATCAGTTGCCACTCGGTGGGCCATGTGATCAGTACCATAACGATGGCCTTTACTTCCTAAGATGCTTTCTAATACCCATGTTGGGCTGCGTCTACCTGTTAGCCCATGCCAGTTTTTAAAATGTGTTGTTTCATGAGCAAGGTTGATATTAATATCCACTTTTCCTTGACTCCCTCCCCCCCCCCCCTCCCGCATATCCTTTACAGGATATTGCAGTCAGAACCAGCATTTTTTTTAGCTGCTGTTGATGTCTTGATAAGTTCAGTAGTTTGCCATTGCTTTCTGAACGACCGGCTCACATACCTCCGTGAGTAACCAACGCTATGCAATCCGCTGCCGAATCTCGCTCAGTAGTGTTTCATACGAGAGTATACGGATTTACAAACAACATCCAAAACCCTTCGTCAGGGAGACCGCCTTTTTCCTTGACTGAGGGACGTAAATTACAAGTACCTCTGAAGTCGGAGTGGGTTCACCTGATGGCTAGGGACACTGTTAATAGGGAAAGCTAATCCACACACAAAATTCTGTCCACCACTACTAGGGGTAGTGTGTATGGAATATGCTTGAGTTCAAAGCGAGCGAGAGCAAAAAAAAAAAAAAATAAATCTGCTATGATGATCAGGTGCGTGTTTGTCCGAATGCAACTGTTTGTGGTCGTAGACAAGTGAAATTCAGATACAACTTACAATACGTTTTCAGTATTTAATCTTTGTTTAAGAATTGAATTAAGTTTTGTTTGTTTTTTACACATAATTTGACACACTATGTGATACATTGATTTGACACAAGATGTGACTCATAATTTGGCACAAGATTTGACGCATGATGTTTTTTTTTTTTTTTTTTTTTTTACAAAATTTGACATTAATTGGCGCATGAATTGATACGACCTCTACCTCATTGCCGACTCTGTGGCCAATGAGTTACGGACGCAATTCTTAATCTCACATACCAAGTTCGAAATGCAGCTACGAGTGATTTGAAAGCAGATATTCTTGCGTTGATTTTCATACAATGGTATGATTGCCGGCCGTTCAGAAAACCATGGCAAACTACTGAACGTAAATTTGCCGAGAAATCACAAACATCTCCACGCACATAACTGAGTAGCTGGGTGACATAATTCAATTCAATTCAATTCAATTCAATTCAATTCTACTTTATGTTAAAAGGGTTACAAATTAGGCACGCAGGCTCGTCTTACATTCGGCCCTCCCAATCACTCATCTTTCATTCATCAATAGTGTATGATACATTCACATAGGAAAATACATTGTCAAATGAATATTGTAAACATAAACAATGCATATTACAATGTTATGAGACACATCCCTTACCCACCCACACATCCCCCTCCCACCCACATAACCCCCACCCGTCCACACACATCACCATCCACCCACACATAACCCCACCCACCCACACACACATCACCCACCCACACATATCACCCACCCATACACACACATAATCCATCCACCCACACGCATCCTACACCCACACACACACACACACACACCCATCTCCACCCTCCAACATACCCAACCCACCCATCCACGCCCTCACCCAGTGTCGTAAGTAAAGAATGTCGTAGTAGTTATTTGTTCTTCTTTATTATTTTAGTGTCGTCCCTGGAGTGAGGGGAATCAACACCCACATTTATTTTAATTCAATATCACTATCCTGGAGATATCCAGCAAACTCCGTCCACAACAATCCCTCAATCTGAAGACACCTTCTTCTCACTCTTACTCACCCCTGGATCATGCCCCCCTCTCATTCTTCCCCAACATAACATACTTGACAACTCTAGCTTCAACAAATAAAAACAAGAAATTTATTAAAGCAAAGAGTATATGTAGGAGAAGTTTGTGTGTGTGTATAATGTGTAGAATGTGTGACGTATATTCTAAGGTGTATATAGACTCAGATCAGTGTTCAGGAGTATAGTCATTCTCATCACTGTGCTGAGAACACACAAGCACCATGTATTCCAGACAAAAACCTCACCTAGGTGATGCTTCTCCGGTCACGTGAAGAGTTTCTCCGCTATCTCTCGAGGCATCCAGATGTTTGGACATCCATGACAAACACTGTCTAATGAGAGTCTTCAATCTAATTCACACTATGAATTTCCTCTGTTATTAACTGTTTGTTACTCAGAGAATTCTAACACTATTGTCACTGTTACTTGGGAAATCTTAATTGATCTAGTGCCACTGGTTGTAAAGATTCCCCATATTAACACCACAATCTGAATGTTCCAGGTATTTCTATAAATTTATATGAATGTTCCTGGTATCAGTGTTGTGTGTGTGTTTGTATATATATATATATATATATATATATATATATATATATATATATATATATATATATAGTATTCTGACTGTTCAGTGATACAACTATCACTTGCTAAACATAAGTATCATCAGCATGTCCTGCTCAGCAGAAGCCAGGTTCCCGCAGACCAACTTGGGTATAAGCCCAATGTAGAGGCCTCTCAGCAACTTCTGTCTTCAAATCCTGAGCCATCATCTTCTAAACTGTGTTCTAGCTTCACTGTTGAATATCATAGCACACCTACGTGGAACCTGTTGAGTAGAGAATACTATGGTGAGAGCAACTCAATCCTGGCCGGAATTAGGTGAGTGTAGGCCAATAGCAGCACTCAGATCTACAACAGAGATCCGATCTCTGTCATATGGCCAAATAGCTCATCACATGGTCTGAGACATGGCAACACCAGGAAAGAATAAAGGAACGGGTAGAAACCCAGCAGATGCCCTACTAGAAGATCCTACCATTTCACATTCCCCTCCTCCCTCCCAACCATCCTCAATCTCTCTAATTATTATCCCACTACATTGTCCTCAACTCCCTGAGTAAAATGATATATCACACAAGCTAGTTAAAGCCACACAATAGGATACTAGTGCCGACGCTCCTATGATACTTTCTAGCACCGCACTTATAAAACTACATCACCGCACAGTACTGTACTCTATTCCTAATCATACTCTAAGTTAGATATGATTAATAGAATACCATATGCCTATTCCGGTTGCTGATTGAAACTATGCGACCACAGACTGGATCTATGTCCGCCGATAAATATCAACAATTTGACACTATAGTCTCTTTCTAAACCACAACTCGGAAACTGCACCGATCCTTCAAACTTCAGAAATCTTGGTCGACTAACCCCACTTGTTTACCGCAACGGGTTTTATATCGGGCTTGAGTGACGTCACCAAATTGTCTAGACGCTGATCAGTCCAGAGTCTGGTTTTCTCCTCTTGTTTTAGACTAACTGGAGTCAATCCGCCGTCAAGTTTGCTTTCATCTGGGGAAATCCTTTGCCTCGTACAACAATAGTTCTATCTGTCTGTGGACCAGAGAATTCCCCACATCACAGAATCCTCTCCGCCGTCTGTCCAGACATTCCGTCTACACTTCAAAGGCTAACTACCGCCTTGGCAGACGTCTGGCGTTATTATTCGTTTCTCGAACAACCCACATCATAAAGAATCGCCGACTGGGTGTAGACATTTTGACACGACGTATTTTTGTTCCTCCGTCTATACACATCAAAGGGTTGCCTGTTTTTGCAGACGAATGTCTCCTTTTGTCATCGATCTAAACTGGCAAGTTTATTTTTCGTGACACCCAGCCATAGACATTCTCTGCCCACCCATACACATCCCCCACCCACACACCCAAAACACCCACACACACCCCACCAAAACACCCACCAACCCACCCTTCCCTATTAACACATCCCCCTTCACACACATCTTCTACAAACACACCCATCCCCCAGCCCACACACACCCACCCATCCACCCATATCCACACACTTCCAACCACCCAGCCAAACACTCATTCCCCAACCACATATCCCCCACCCACACACACCCACCAATCAACACACCCCGCACCCACCCACCCACATACACATTCCCCACCCACCAACCCAAACAACCCCTGACCCACCAACACCCACACACTTCCTACCATGAATATTGCACTACCAGTCCCACAAGAGGGAAATTCGTAAGCAAGCCGTAGCCAGAAGCAAAAACACCCCAGAGGCCTTAACGGGTCAATAGCCTATTCACTATATGGTGATAATCTTTTAACAGTATTCCCACTTCTTCTGACTTTGTATTTTCCATGTATTGTTCTTTTGCACTTTCCATGTATTGTTCTTTTGTATTTCCCATGTATCGTTTTTGCCACCCTCAGATGGTTGATGTATACAAAAGAGCCTCCAACATTTAAGAGATTCAAGTTCCTAGCCCGGGATGACTTTCGTGACCAGGTCAATTGGACACGTTGCATTTTTCGAGATTCCACTTTCAGGGGTCACTATGGTGCGCTGGAGAGGAGGTCACCCTCGGATAAAGACTACGGTAAATATAATATTTACAATACTCCTTTACATTTATTACCGTTTCTATATTTATCTGTTCTACTGAATGACAATGAGAACTGGAATATGGACAAATTAATTTGGAAGAGTTTGAAGGCTGCAACAATTTTGGTTTCTGAGGCGAAATTTGCAAATAACCTTTGTGGCCAGAGTAACTAACAACGATTGCCTGAAAAGGGTTAAAGAAAGCAGAACTGTATATACAATTTTAACAATGAGAAAAACGGCGTTCTTTGGTCGTGTAATGAGAAGATATGCACTGGAAATCATCATGACGATTGGAAAGATCAATGAGATAAGCGGCAGGCCGAGAGAAATGATGCTGGATGGATAAAGACAGAAACATGGGGAAAGAGGGATAGCATCAGCAGAGTTGATCTAGAACACCTAGGACCATAATCTGTGTAGACATGAACACCTGCGTCAGTGACAAGGTGCATGATGATGATGATGATGATGACTTAACCTCCGCAGCCACATGATTATGAAAAATGTTGCTTCTAGTGGATTTCAACAATGGGCCTGACGTGTTCATTAAGCGGCTCATGTTACATAGTTTCTTCTCGTGTGTGGCCCATTACATCCGATTTCGGAAGCTATTTTTCCATGCGTGCCTTCCTTGGTCTTTGATTGTCCCCAGTCTAACTACAAAGCATTAGGTATTATTCTGTGCATGAAGTGTCTGGTTGTTGCCTGTCAACTTGCCCGACAAGGATGACCCTTCTAGCAGTTATGCGACATCGGCATATTCTCAGGGCTATTGGGACACAGAAGTCCCTCTACCGCGGTGGTTCTCAGCCTTTTTTTTTTACTCACGCCCCTTTACCATATGTTCAGAGCGCCACCCCCCCCCCCCCACCCTTTCGAATGTCCTTCCTATAAATTCCCCCACCCTTACACAGTATACATACAAATGGAAGCTAAATTTAATAATACATACTAGGACAAGTCTAGAAATATACATAAAACATGATTTGTGGGTGTACTTAAGTTATAAAACGAATTTCATTAGAGCGAGACGCACAGAACCGTAACATTTAGAAGGAAAAGCAAATATCAAGTAACTGGTTCTTGTATTAATGCGATCTTGAAATAATCTTAATTTCCCCCCCCCCCCCCTGGAAACCCTAAAATTCTCCCCTAGGGAGGAATTCCCCACGGGTTGAGAACCACTGCTCTACCGCAACCAGCTTCAGACACGCAGCAGAGGGAACTCAGGACCAGCAGGTGAGTTTATTAGGCACCCTGCAACAGCAGTCACTTCAAACAGTGATTGATTGATTGATTGATTGATTGATTGATTGATTGGTTGATTGATTGGTTGGTTGGTTGATTGATTGAAGAATGGACATCATAACACACTTGACAAACTATCGCCCCCCCCCCATCTCTCGCAGCAGTTTTTGTAAGGTATGGATGCTGATCATCCTAGTAGCATCATCACTATTATGAGATTATGTGCCACGCCTCTAAGCGTGGGCAGTCGTGGCTAGCCATCTCATACGATCATCAAAAGAGAGTCCGTGGCTGTGTGGTTAATCCGCCTGCTTCGCACTCTGAAGGTTATGGGATCAGTTCACGAGTGCAGTATTCTCAGAGACGCCTGGGGATGTCGCTGGCGTTACACAGTTTGTACTGTGTGTAAAGCTTTCGCCTGGCCATCCTGCGGAAATAGACCTAGTCATATCGGATAGAACCCGATGCAATGAAGTCGACCCCCTTGCCTTAACAAACAAAAATATTTTTAAACACGATCATCAGTCTTCATTCAGGTCTGTGTTCTTGCTCTGATTATGCCATTTAGTCAAGCCATTCAGGTATGTATCTCTTTGTCTTGCCCTTGCTCTTTCCCAAATATTTGCAGTTGTCAATAAATTGTCCAATTTATTTCTCCTCATAACACGCCCACAGAATCTTCACTATCTACTTCTAGTTTCTGTAATTTTTTTTTAACGCTCGCTGGTTTTGAACTCAAGCGTAGTCCATACACAATATTTACAGTAGTGCTGGACTGAATTTTGTGTGGATTAGCTTTCCCTATTAACAGTGTCCCTCGCCATCAGGCGAACCCACTCCCACTTCAGAGGTACTTGTAATTTGCGTCCCCAAGTCAAGGACGTCAGGTCAACATTTTAATCCAGCTGTCCGGTTAGGGGTTGAACCGCTTACCTCGGCATCAGCATACCGGATGTTTAAGAACACTTGTTCTTACCCACTCCGCCACGCGGACCTGCGTTTCTGTAATAATTTTACAGTTTATTTCTCCTCATAGCACGCCCAAAAATCATCGACTGTCTGCATCTAGTTTATGTAATAATTTTACAGTTTTCATGTGGTTATTGAATAACAGGCTCATTTAGGTGACGTTAGCCGTTACACGCTGCGGGATTTACTGAGGAGGGGATCCGAGCGCTTATGAATTGAATGGGTCGATGTGCAATAAAGATGATCGGCCGACTAACTAACTAACTAACATTCTCATTTGTCTTTCTGTCCTTCACAGTAAAACACTGGTTGTAAACACGTCGTAATCTTCCTATCATACGCTCCGCTTTGCCAGATCCAAGCTTAAAACCAAATGCACATATACTTAAATATGTTATTTCATCTGTCATTGTATCTTTAACTAGCATTCACTTTAAACCAAAACAGCTAGCACGTATTTCACTGTATACTTATGATAACAATTATTTCCCATTGCCAGACCAGATTTATGCTCAAAAGAGATATCAAGTTGCGTGGTTCGTGTCTCATTGCGAAAGTCAATCACTCAGGGCCAACTATGTGAAACGAATGCTTTCTGAGATTGATGTCCATATTTTTGGCCAGTGCGGCAACAGGAAATGTGGGAGACAAGGACTTAGGTTAGATTTGTTGGGCAGCAAAGATCCTTGTCTTAACCAAGTGCCTGCCGACTATAAGTAAGTTGGTGTATATAGTTATGTGTGCGCATTCGCACTGCGAGCGCTAACACGTCAAGTCGCATTATTCTGTCCAGAAGCCTGATCAGCGGGAAAATGTCACGTTGAAAGTCCAACAACAAGAAACACGCTGTTGCCAAGATGTGCAGCGTGGGAGCCGACAACAAGAAGAAGAACGTCGAGAGCTCACCTGCTAGCTGCATCAAAGAGCCTGATACTACAGCTATCACTGAAGCTACTACGAGGGAGAAGATTGACAGCCCAACACAGTCAAGAACCAAGACAGCATAGAAGGAGGAGAAAGATACCAGAGTCGGAAACACCGACTCGAAAACAGTCCGATGGGTTGTCAAGCGGATTCCTGTGGAGCTGACAGATGAAGAAATCATGAAGCAGCTACGTGAAGAGAATCTTCACATCCGATTCTTGAAGGCGGAGCGGCTTCTCACCTACTCCAAGATACCTACAACCTTGGCAGTAGTGACGTCGGAGGGCAACGAAATGCCGATCACAGTATCATTCAGCAAGAAAACTCAACAGCCAGAGAGATTCATACCAAGAATCACTCAATGTTCCAGATGTCAGAAGGCCGGCCACAGCAGAGCTACGTGTCGCAGTGAGACGGAAATCTGCCGATACTGCGCCGCTCACCACGCCTTCAAGGAGTGTCCGCTGGCCAAGATGGACACGGACTTCCGAGCACCCAACAACAAAAGAAAGTGTGCCAACTGCCTGGGCAAACATGGAGCAAGATACCTGGGCTGTCCGTACCTGCAGAGACATAGAGACGTCTTAAAATCGCCATCATCACAAAGACACCATTCAAGGAAGCAATGCAGAGGGGCGAGACAGCCACGGGTATAGCACAAGCTGAAAGAGATCAACTTCAAAAGCAGATAGACGAGTTGAAGAAGCAAGTCAAGGCACTGCTGACGACGACTCCAACCAGCGATACTGAGAAGCTGCTGGCCGACATGAAAGAAATCCAGCTCAACATCAAGCAAGAGATCCAGCGCATGGCTGAGATAAAGAAAGAGAACGAAGAAATCCTACAAATGATCAAGACCGAAAGAGAACTGCATAGAGCTGAAATGGAACTCTTTCAAAACAAACTAACAGAAGCCACACAAGAACTCAGAGAGAAACCGCAAGAAGAAAACTAAGAGTCCGAGCCTGAACCGCAAACTAAAGCCAGCAGCCCAACAACAACGCCCAAGGGGGAACTACTATACCGTCGGATCTCTGAAGGAGGCACAGAATACCCAGTCGACAAGGAGGAACTCAAGCGAGAGGAATTCAGAAGGAGGTAGGCAGAAAAAGAAAAGAAGAAGCCTAAGAAACTCCGGGGGAAACCGATGGTATACCCAGTCTTACACTACGACTGTGAGAACGACTTCGAGTACTATATAGATGACGGTAAAATCGTTCCATGGCTGACCACGGAGGAAGAAAACTTTAGGCAGCAGCTTCACAAACGCGACAGTGAAAACAGGCACAAGGAGGAAAATGAAAACGTCGAAAACTCCTACAGAAAATGCACAAAAAGGAGACAAATATACCAAATAAAAAGTCCTTTTAAGGACTGCAACCAGTCAAACCAGGAGCCTGCACCAGCAAAGAAAACAAGAGGAAACATGCACAAAGGACAGCCACGGACCGATCCCCCAGCTGGAGGGGGATTACGAAAAGTCCTTATAAGGACTGCAGCCAGACGAGCCAGGAGCCTACACAAACAAAGAAAACCACAAGAACAGAAGAGCACAAAGGATAGCCGCCGACTGACCCCCTGCTGACGTCACAGACTCAAACGCTACATAACCAGTCCGAGATAGGACTCACAAGACAAGAATTAGGGCTAATAAACCCACAAAAACCACGGACCTCAACAATAACCACAGCTGATGAAGCAGGTTAGAGGTCGAATTTGGAATTTTTGTTTTTGAAATGGAATCGGAATCGGAGTTATGTGTGTTTTCGCCTGTATTATAAATAACTTCTCTATTTATTAAAACACCTGGATAACGCATCTTCTAATACTTTGTAAATATTTATATCATCCCAACAGATACTTGTAAATAGGGACCCATTTACACTTCTCTGTGAATTGACGAATTGTGACATTCAAAGACATCTGTATACAAGGCATAATGTATGCCACTGCTCTGCTACCTAGGAGTGAACAAACTGGTCGATTACCGTAGCCATTGTCTCCACAAAGAGATTCCTCTGCCTGCCGTCGTGAAACTTGAGACCCTAACCAACAACTATCTGTCAGCTGATCCCCAGTCCCATCCACCATCTGCACTCATAGTTTCACAAATCATGATCAGGGGACTAAACGATGCTCCACCTTGCTCACATGGGTCCCTAGGCTAGCGAAGGAAAGGCAGCACCTTCCGTCTCTCGATAGGGGATACCCGGATGCCCGTCACCCAAAATAGCAATGCAAAGCTTTTCTTTTTTTAACGTTCTCTTGCTTTGACTCTTGTGTAGTCCTTACAAACTACTTCTAGTAGTGCTAGGCTGAATTTTTCGTGCTGATTAGCTTTCCCTATTAACAGTGTCCTTCGCCATCAGGCGAATCCACTTCGACTTCAGAGATGTGCAATATAATTTCATACCTTTCTGCCAAGTATCCTTCGTGGAGTTCACTTTACTGTTACTTCCATGTGCACATAGTACAGTATTTTTGGTGCCGTTGATATGTAGTCTTCGTCTGGCGATGTCATATTGTTAATCAGCTTTATGTAACAGAGGTACTGGCTCTCTCTCTCTCTCTCTCTCTCTCTCTCTCTCTCTCTCTCTCTCTCTCTCTCTCTCTCTCTCTCTCTCTCTCTCTCTCTCTCTCTCTTCTTCTCTGTCTGTGTGTGTGTGTGTGTGTGTGTATCTCTCAACACACACATACACACATATACGCTATCTTACATTTACTGTGTCTCTTTCTCTCATATTCAGTCTCCCTCCCTCCCCCCTCTCTCTCTCTCTCTCTCTCTTCTCATGCACACTCTCTGTCTGCCTGTCTCTATCATGCACACGCTCTGTCTCTGTCTCTCTGTCTCTGTCTCTCTGTCTCTGTCTGTCTGTCTGTCTGTCTGTCTGTCTGTCTCTCTCTCTCTCTCTCTCTCTCTCTCTCTCTCTCTCTCTCTCTCTCTCTCTCTCGCTATCATGTATATTGTTTGTCGATCTTTCTCTCTCATGCACAATCTTTATTTGTCTCTACCTCACATTCGCTCTTTGTTTGTCTCACGCACACACACTGTTTCTCTCTCGGCTCTCTCTCTCTCTCTCTCTCTGTGAGTGAGTGTGTGTGTGTGTGTGTGTGTGTGTGTGTGTGTGAGTGTTTCCCTCTCTGTCTGTCTATCTCTATCTATCTCATTCTCTCTGTAAGCAGCCTTCTTTGATCATAGAATGGAAAGAGGGGCATTGGAAAGCATTGTGACAACTGGAAAGATC
This sequence comes from Cepaea hortensis, assembly GCA_963921405.1. Lineage (NCBI taxonomy): Eukaryota > Metazoa > Mollusca > Gastropoda > Stylommatophora > Helicidae > Cepaea > Cepaea hortensis. The sequence continues at coordinate 23,725,684 of OY992887.1, read as the reverse complement.
AGCGGTATATGAGACAGGGCAGGCTGAGAGAAATGATGCAGGACGCACTGTGGTGGTGTCATGGGGGAATATCATCAATAGAATTGATGCAGAACACCAGGAACAAATCTTTGGAGATGACGCCAGTTGGCACGGCACATGATAATGATCTCGTGTATGAATCAGAAAGTGATCCTGCTCTGCCCATCTGTACTTTGAAAATTTGAAGTATATCAGTTTTAGTTTTGTGATATGGTGACGTCGGTCATGGACATGGGGGAGAGTTAAGGCTGTTGTGGTGTGTATAAAGTGATACCTTGTACCACACCCTTGGACTCAGCGAGCTCGGTGCTAGTTTT